>JBAIZL010000010.1:3674468-4016968 GCA_036971475.1 Prosapia bicincta | reverse complement strand
CTCTGTACCATGTTCCTCTACCAATCTCAAGATCGAGGTGTCTCTGTATTTCCCAAACTCTCACCTTGATGGCTACCCAAGGGTGAAAGTAGTTGATCCCTCCTTAAACTTATATAGAGGACCTATGTACAGGGATGCTACTCTGTACCATGTTGTCACGTAACTCTAACAATTATACAAGCGTGGCAGCTTCCCATTATTTGTCACACTCTGATATTTATAACTACCAAAGTCTGCAACTGTTAGACATAAGGGTGAAACTGTTAGACATAAGGATGAAACTGTTAGACATAAGGGTGAAACTGTTAGACATAAAGGTGAAACTGATAGACATTTCTTCAACTTTAATAGGGGACACATGCACTTATAAGGGATTCCACTTATACCACGTCAATCATGCACCTCAAACAATCCTTCAAGCGAAGCAAGTCCGATAATTCTCATACTCTTATCTCTATTGCTACCGTAGAGTGAAACTGATAGACTTTTCTTATACTTTGATAGAAGACACATGCACAGGGATTCCACTTATACCACGTCAGTCATGCTCCTCAACTAATCCTACAAAGCGAGGCAAGTCCGATAATTCTCATACTCTTATCTCTATTGCTACCGTAGAGTGAAACTGATAGACTTTTCTTATACTTTGATAGAAGACACATGCACAGGGATTCCACTTATACCACGTCAGTCATGCTCTTCAACTAATCCTACAAAGCGAGGCAAGTCCGATAATTCTCATACTCTTATCTCTATTGCTACCGTAGAGTGAAACTGATAGACCTTACTTATACTTTGTCAGTGGACACATGCACAGGGATTCCACTTATACCACGTCAGTCATGCACCTCAACCAATATTTCAAGCGAAGCAAGTCCGATAATTCTCATACTCTTATCTCTATGGCTACCGTAGAGTAAAACCATATACTGTTCTTATTTTTTGGTAGTGGACACATGCATTGGAATTCCACTTATACCACGTCAGCATAGTTCCTCTTCCAATCCTTCAAGCTGGGTAAGTCCGATATTCTCATACTTTTATCTCTATGGCAACCGTGTAGGGAAACTGAGAGACCTTACTTATACTTTGATAGAGGACAAATGCCAGGGATTCCACTTATACCACGTCAGTCATGCTCCTCAACTAATCCTACAAAGCGAGGCAAGTCCGATAATTCTCATACTCTTATCTCTATTGCTACCGTAGATTGAAACTGATAGACCTTACTTATACTTTGATAGAGGACAAATGCCAGGGATTCCACTTATACCACGTCAGTCATGCTCCTCAACTAATCCTACAAAGCGAGGCAAGTCCGATAATTCTCATACTCTTATCTCTATTGCTACCGTAGATTGAAACTGATAGACCTTTCTTATACTTTGATAGAGGACAAATGCCAGGGATTCCACTTATACCACGTCAGTCATGCTCCTCAACTAATCCTACAAAGCGAGGCAAGTCCGATAATTCTCATACTCTTATCTCTATTGCTACCGTAGAGTGAAACTGATAGACGTTTCTTATACTTTGATAGAGGACAAATGCTAGGGATTCCACTTATACCACGTCAGTCATGCTCCTCAACTAATCCTACAAAGCGAGGCAAGTCCGATAATTCTCATACTCTTATCTCTATTGCTACCGTAGAGTGAAACTGATAGACGTTTCTCATACTTCGATAGAGGACTCATGCACCGGGATTCCACCTATACCACGTCAGCATGTTCCTCTTCTAATCCTACAAGCGAGGCATGTCCGATAATTTTCATACTCTTATCTCTATGGCTACCGTAGAGTGAAACTGATAGACCTTTCTTATACTTTGATAGAGGACAAATGCCAGGGATTCCACTTATACCACGTCAGTCATGCTCCTCAACTAATCCTACAAGCGAGGCAAGTCCGATAATTCTCATACTCTTATCTCTATTGCTACCGTAGAGTGAAACTGATAGACGTTTCTCATACTTCGATAGAGGACTCATGCACCGGGATTCCACCTATACCACGTCAGCATGTTCCTCTTCTAATCCTACAAACGAAGCAAGTCCGATATTTCTCATACTCTTATCTCTATGGCTACCGTAGAGTGAAACTGATAGACCTTTCTTATACTTCGATAGAGGACTCATGCACAGGGATTCCACCTATACCACGTCAGCATGTTCCTCTTCTAATCCTACAAGCCAGGCATGTCCGATAATTCTCATACTGTTATCTCTATTGCTACCGTAGAGTGAAACTGATAGACCTTTCTTATACTTCAATAGAGGACTCATGCACAGGGATTCCACCTATACCACGTCAGCATGTTCCTCTTCTAATCCTACAAGCCAGGCATGTCCGATAATTCTCATACTCTTTTCTCTATAGCTAACGTACAGTGAAACTGATAGACCTTTCTTATACTTCGATAGAGGACTCATGCACAGGGATTCCACCTATACCACGTCAGCATGTTCCTCTTCTAATCCTAAAAGCCAGGCATGTCCAATAATTCTCATACTCTTATCTCTATTGCTACCGTAGAGTGAAACTGATAGACCTTTCTTATACTTCGATAGAGGACTCATGCACAGGGATTCCACCTATACCACGTCAGCATGTTCCTCTTCCAATCCTACAAGCGGGGCAAGTCCGATATTCTCATACACTTATCTCTATGGCTACCGTGGAGTGAAACTGATAGACCGTTCTTATACTTTGATAGAGGACACATGAATCGGAATTCCAATTACACAATGTCAGCCATGTGCCTCTTCCAATCCTTCAAGCTGGGTAAGTCCGATAATTCTCATACTCTTATCTCTATGGCTACCGTAGAGTGAAACCATATACCGTTCTTATACTTTGATAGAGGACTCATGCACCGGGATTCCACCTATACCACGTCAGCATGTTCCTCTTCTATGAATACAAGCGAGGCATGTCCGATAATTCTCATAATCTTATCTCTATGGCTACCGTAGAGTGAAACAGATATACCGTTCTTATTCTTTGATAGAGGAGACATGCAACGGGATTCCACATATACTACGTCAGTCATGCTCCTCGACCAATCCTTCAATCGAAGCAAGTCCGATAATTCTCATACTCTTATCTCTATGGCTACCGTAGAAAGAAACTGATAGACCTTACTTATACTTTGTTAGTGGACACATGCACAGGGATTCCACTTATACCACGTCAGTCATGCACCTCAACCAATATTTCAAGCGAAGCTATTCCGATAATTCTCATACTCTTATCTCTATGGCTACCGTAGAGTGAAACTGATAGACCTTTCTTATACTTTGATAGAGGACAAATGCCAGGGATTCCACTTATACCACGTCAGTCATGCTCCTCAACTAATCCTACAAAGCGAGGCAAGTCCGATAATTCTCATACTCTTATCTCTATGGCTACCGTAGATTGAAACTGATAGACCTTACTTATACTTTGTCAGTGGAAACATGCACAGGGATTCCACTTATAACACGTCAGACATGCACCTCAACCAATCCTTCAAGCAAAGCAAGTCCGATAATTCTCATACTCTTAACTATATGGCTACCGTAGAGTAAAACCATATACCGTTCTTATTCTTTGGTAGGGGACACATGCATTGGAATTCACTTATACCACGTCAGCTTAGTTCCTCTTCTAATCCTACATGCTGGGTAAGTCCGATATTCTCATACTCTTATCTGTATGGCAACCGTGTAGGGAAAATTATAGACCTTTCTTATACTTTGATAGAGGACACATGCACATTGATGCCACTTATACCACGTCAGTCATGCTCCTCAATCAATCCTACAAGCGAGGCAAGTCCGATAATTCTCATACTCTTTTCTCTATAGCTAACGTACAGTGAAACTGATAGACCTTTCTTATACTTCGATAGAGGACTCATGCACAGGGATTCCACCTATACCACGTCAGCATGTTCCTCTTCTAATCCTAGAAGCGAGGCATGTCCGATAAATCTAATACTCTTATCTCTATTGCTACCGTAGAGTGAAACTGATAGACCTTTCTTATACTTCGATAGAGGACTCATGCACAGGGATTCCACCTAAACCACGTCAGCATGTTCCTCTTCTAATCCTACAAGCCAGGCATGTCCGATAATTCTCATACTCTTATCTCTATTGCTACCGTAGAGTGAAACTGATAGACCTTTCTTATACTTCGATAGAGGACTCATGCACAGGGATTCCACCTATACCACGTCAGCATGTTCCTCTTCCAATCCTACAAGCGGGGCATGTCCGATATTCTCATAAACTTATCTTTATGGCTACCGTGTAGGGAAACTAATAGACCTTTCTTATACTTTGATAAAGGACAAATGCACAGGGATTCCACTTATACCACGTCAGTCATGCTCCTCGACCAATCCTACAAGCGAGGCAAGTCCGATAATTCTCATACTCTTATCTCTATGGCTACCGTAGAGTGAAACTGATAGACCTTTCTTATACTTTGATAGAGGACACATGAATCGGAATTCCAATTACACCATGTCAGCCATGTTCCTCTTCCAATCCTACAAGCGGGGCAAGTCCGATATTCTCATACTCTCATCTCTATGGCTACCGAGTAGGGAAACTGATAGACCTTTCTTATACTTTGATAGAGGACAAATGCACAGGGATTCCACTTATACCACATCAGCATGTTCCTCTTCCAACCCTACCAGCGAGGCAAGTCTGATATTTCTCATACTCTTATCTCTATGGCTACCGTAGAGTGACACCATATACCGTTCTTATTCTTTGGTAGGGGACACATGCATCGGAATTCCACTTATACCACGTAAGCTGTGTGTCTCTTCCAATCCTTCAAGCTGGGTAAGTCCGATAATTCTCATACTCTTATCTCTATGGCTACCGTAGAGTGAAACCATATACCGTTCTTATACTTTGATAGAGGACTCATGCACAGGGATTCCACCTATACCACGTCAGCATGTTCCTCTTCTATGCCTACAAGCGAGGCATGTCCGATAATTCTCATACTCTTATCTCTATGGCTACCGTGGAGTGAAACTGATAGACCTTTCTTATACTTTGATAGACGACTAATACACAGGGATGCTACTTATACCACGTCAGCCTTGTTCCTCTTCCAATCCTACAAGCGGGGCAAGTCCGATATTCTCATACTCTTATCTCTATAGCTACCGTGTAGGGAAACTGTTGGACCTTTCATATACTTTGATACATGCATCGGAATTCCACTTATATCATGTAAGCCATTTTCTTCTTCTAATCCTACAAGCTGGGTAAGTCCGATATTGTCATACACTTACCTCTATGGCAACCGTGTAGGGAAAATTATAGACCTTTCTTATACTTTGATAGAGGACAAATGCACATTGATGCCACTTATACCACTTCAGTCATGCTCCTCAACCAATCCTACAAGCGGGGCAAGTCCGATATTCTCATATTCATATCTCTATAGCTACCGTGTAGGGAAACTGTTGGACCTTTCTTATACTTTGATAGACGACTAATACACAGGGATGCTACTTATACCACGTCAGCCTTGTTCCTCTTCCAATCCTACAAGCGGGGCAAGTCCGATATTCTCATACTCTTATCTCTATAGCTACCGTGTAGGGAAACTGTTAGACCTTTCTTATACTTTGATAGACGACTAATACACAGGGATGCTACTTATACCACGTCAGCCTTGTTCCTCTTCCAATCCTACAAGCGGGTCAAGTCCGATATTCTCATACTCTTATCTCTATGGCTACCGTATTGTGAAACTGATAGACCTTTCTTATACTTTGATAGACGACTAATACACAGGGATGCTACTTATACCACGTCAGCCTTGTTCCTCTTCCAATCCTACAAGCGGGGCAAGTCCGATATTCTCATACTCTTATCTCTATAGCTACCGTGTAGGGAAACTGTTGGACCTTTCATATACTTTGATACATGCATCGGAATTCCACTTATATCATGTAAGCCATTTTCTTCTTCTAATCCTACAAGCTGGGTAAGTCCGATATTGTCATACACTTACCTCTATGGCAACCGTGTAGGGAAAATTATAGACCTTTCTTATACTTTGATAGAGGACAAATGCACATTGATGCCACTTATACCACTTCAGTCATGCTCCTCAACCAATCCTACAAGCGGGGCAAGTCCGATATTCTCATATTCATATCTCTATAGCTACCGTGTAGGGAAACTGTTGGACCTTTCTTATACTTTGATACATGCATCGGAATTCCACTTATATCATGTAAGCCATTTTCCTCTTCTAATCCTACAAGCTGGATAAGTCCGAAATTTTCATACACTTACCTCTATGGCAACCGTGTAGGGAAAATTATAGACCTTTCTTATACTTTGATAGAGGACACATGCACATTGATGCCACTTATACCACTTCAGTCATGCTCCTCAACCAATATTTCAAGCGAGGCAAGTCCGATAATTCTCATACACTTATCTCTATGTCTACCGTACAGTGAAACTGATAGACCTTTCTTAATCTTTGATAGAGGACACATGCACATTGATGCCACTTATACCACTTCAGTCATGCTCCTCAACCAATCCTTCAAGCGAGGCAAGTCCGATAATTCTCATACTCTTATCTCTATGTCTACCGTACAGTGAAACTGATAGACCTTTCTTAATCTTTGATAGAGGAATCATGCACAGGGATTCCACTTATACCTCGTCAGTCCTGCTCCTCTTCTAATCCTACAAGCGAGGCATGTCCGATAATTCTCATACTCTTTTCTCTATGTCTACCGTACAGTGAAACTGATAGACCTTTCTTAATCTTTGATAGAGGAATCATGCACAGGGATTCGACTTATACCACTTCAGCATGTTCCTCTTCTAATCCTACAAGCGAGGCATGTCCGATAATTTTCATACACTTATCTCTATGGCTACCGAAGAGTGAAACTGATATACCGTTCTTATTCTTTGATAGAGGACACATGCACCGGAGTACCACATATACTACGTCAGCCATGCTCCTCGACCAATCCTACAAGCGAGGCAAGTCCGATAATTCTCATACTCTTATCTCTATTGCTACCGTACAGTGAAACTGATAGACCTTTCTTAATCTTTGATAGAGGAATCATGCACAGGGATTCCACTTATACCACGTCAGTCATGCTCCTCTTCTAATCCTACAAGCGAGGCATGTCCGATAATTCTCATACTCTTTTCTCTATGTCTACCGTACAGTGAAACTGATAGACCTTTCTTATACTTCGATAGAGGAATCATGCACAGGGATTCCACTTATACCATGTCAGCCATGTTCCTCTTAAAATCCTACAAGCGGGGCAAGTCCGATATTCGCATACACTTATCTTTATGGCTACCGTGTAGGGAAACTAATAGACCTTTCTTATACTTTGATAAAGGACAAATGCACAGGTATTCCACTTATACCACGTCAGCATGTTCCTCTTCTAATCCTACAAGCGAGGCATGTCCGATAATTTTCATACACTTATCTCTATGGCTACCGTAGAGTGAAACTGATATACCGTTCTTATTCTTTGATAGAGGACACATGCACCGGAGTACCACATATACTACGTCAGCTCAGCCATGCTCCTCGACCAATCCTACAAGCGAGGCAAGTCCGATAATTCTCATACTCTTATCTCTATGGCTACCGTAGAGTGAAACTGATAGATTTTTCTAATACTTTGATACGGGACACATGCACAGAGATGCGACTTATACGTCAGTCATGCTCCTCGACCAATCCTACAAGCGAGGCAAGTCCGATAATTCTCATACTCTTATCTCTATGGCTACCGTAGTGTGAAACTGATAGACCTTTCTTATACTTTGATAGTGGACACATGCACAGGGATTCCACTTATACCATGTCAGCCATGTTCCTCTTAAAATCCTACAAGCGGGGCAAGTCCGATATTCTCATACACTTATCTTTATGGCTACCGTGTAGGGAAACTGATAGACCATTCTTATACTTTGATAAAGGACAAATGCACAGGGATTCCAATTATACGACGTCAGTCATGCTCCTCGACCAATCCTACAAGCGAGGCAAGTCCGATAATTCTCATACTCTTATCTCTATGGCTACCGTAGTGTGAAACTGATAGACCTTTCTTATACTTTGATAGTGGACACATGCACAGGGATTCCACCTATACCATGTCAGCCATGTTCCTCTTAAAATCCTACAAGCGGGGCAAGTCCGATATTCTCATACACTTATCTTTATGGCTACCGTGTAGGGAAACTGATAGACCATTCTTATACTTTGATAGAGGAATCATGCACAGGGATTCCACTTATACCACGTCAGCATGTTCCTCTTCTAATCCTACAAACGAAGCAAGTCCGATAATTCTCATACTCTTACCTCTATGGTTACCGTAGAGTGAAACTGATAGATTTTTCTAATACTTTGATACAGGACACATGCACAGAGATGCGACTTATACGTCAGTCATGCCCCGTAACCAATCCTACAAGCGAGGCAAGTCCGATAATTTTCATACTCTTATCTCTATTGCTACCGTAGAGTGAAACTGATAGACCTTTCTTATACTTTGATAGAGGACACATGTATCGGAATTCCACTTATACCATGTCAGCCATGTTCCTCTTCCAATCCTACAATCGGCGCAATTCCGATATTCTCATACTCTTATCTCTATAGCTACCGTGTAGGGAATTTTGGACCTTTCTTATACTTTGATAGAGGACACATGCATCGGAATTCCACTTATATCATGTAAGCCAAATTCCTCTTCTAATCCTACAAGCTGGGTAAGTCCGATATTTTCATACTCTTACCTCTATGGCAACCGTGTAGGGAAAATTATAGACCTTTCTTATACTTTGATAGTGGACACAAGCACATTGATGCCACTTATACCACTTCAGTCATGCTCCCTTTAACCAATCCTACAAGCGAGGCAAGTCCGATAATTCTCATACTCTTATCTCTATGGCTACCGTACAGTGAAACTGATAGACCTTTCTTAATCTTTGATAGAGGAATCATGCACAGGGATTCCACTTATACCACGTCAGCATGTTCCTCTTCTAATCCTACAAGCGAGGCATGTCCGATAATTCTCATACTCTTATCTCTATGTCTACCGTACAGTGAAACTGATAGACATTTCTTAATCTTTGATGGAGGACTCATGCACAGGGATTCCACTTATACCACGTCAGCATGTTCCTCTTCTAATCCTACAAGCGAGGCATGTCCGATAATTCTCATACTCTTATCTCTATGTCTACCGTACAGTGAAACTTATAGACCTTTCTTATACTTTGATAGAGGAATCATGCACAGGGATTCCACTTATACCACGTCAGCATGTTCCTCTTCTATTCCTACAAGCGAGGCATGTCCGATAATTCTCATACTCTTATCTCTATGGCTACCGTAGAGTGAAACTGATAGACCTTTCTTAATCTTTGATAGAGGAATCATGCACAGGGATTCCACTTATACCACGTCAGCATGTTCCTCTTCTAATCCTACAAGCGAGGCATGTCCGATAATTCTCATACTCTTACCTCTATGTCTACCGTACAGTGAAACTGATAGACCTTTCTTAATCTTTGATAGAGGAATCATGCACAGGGATTCCACTTATACCACGTCAGCATGTTCCTCTTCTAATCCTACAAGCGAGGCATGTCCGATAATTCTCATACTCTTATCTCTATGGCTACCGTAGAGTAAATCTGATAGATTTTTCTATTACTTTGATACAGAACACATGCACAGAGATGCGACTTATACGTCAGTATTGCCCCGTTACCAATCCTACAAGCGAGGCAAGTCCGATAATTCTCATACTCTTATCTCTATGTCTACCGTACAGTGAAACTGATAGACCTTTCTTAATCTTTGATAGAGGAATCATGCACAGGGATTCCACTTATACCACGTCAGCATGTTCCTCTTCTAATCCTACAAGCGAGGAATGTCCGATAATTCTCATACTCTTATCTCTATGGCTACCGTAGAGTGAAACTGATAGATTTTTCTAATACTTTGATACAGGACACATGCACAGAGGTGCGACTTATACGTCAGTCATGCCCCGTAACCAATCCTACAAGCAAGGCAAGTCCGATAATTCTCATACTCTTATCTCTTTTGCTACCGTAGAGTGAAACTGATAGACCTTTCTAATACTTTGTTAGAGGACACATGTATCGGAATTCCACTTATACCATGTCAGTCATGTTCCTCTTCCAATCCTACAATCGGCGCAATTCCGATATTCTCATACACTTATCTCTATGGCTACCGTGTAGGGAAACTCATAGACCTTTCTTATAATTTGATAGAGGACTCATGCACAGGGATTCCACTTATACCGCGTCAGCATGTTCTTCTTCTAATCCTACAAGCGAGGCATATCCGATAATTCTCATACTCTTATCTCTATGGCTAACGTAGCGTGAAACTGATAGACCTTTCTTATTCTTTGATAGAGGACTCATGCACAGGGATTCCACTTATACCACGTCAGCATGTTCTTCTTCTAATCCTACAAGCGAGGCATATCCGATAATTCTCATACTCTTATCTCTATGGCTAACGTAGCGTGAAACTGATAGACCTTTCTTATTCTTTGATAGAGGACTCATGCACAGGGATTCCACTTATACCACGTCAGCATGTTCCTCTTCTAATCCTACAAGCGAGGCATGTCCGCTAATTATCATATTCTTATCTCTATGGCTACCGTAGAGTGAAACTGATAGACCATTCTTATTCGTTGATGGAGGACTCATGCACAGGGATTCTACTTATACCACATCAGCATGTTCCTCTTCTAATCCTACAAGCGAGGCATGTCCGATAATTCTCATACCCTTATCTCTATGGCTACCGTAGAGTGAAACTGATAGACCATTCTTATACTTTGATAGAGGACTCATGCACAATGTATCCACTTATACCACGTCAGCATGTTCCTCTTCTAATCCTACAAGCGAGGCATGTCCGATAATTTTCATACTCTTATCTCTATTGCTACCGTAGAGGGAAACTGATAGACCTTTCTTATACTTTGATAGAGGACTCATGCACAGGGATTCCACTTATACCACGTCAGCATGTTCCTCTTCTAATCCTACAAACGAAGCAAGTCCGATAATTCTCATACCCTTATCTCTAAGGCTACCGTAGAGTGAAACTGATAGACCATTCATATACTGTGATAGAGGACTCATGCACAGGGATTCCACTTATACCACGTCAGCATGTTCCTCTTCTAATCCTACAAACGAAGCAAGTCCGATAATTCTCATACTCTTATCTCTATGGCTACCGTAGAGGGAAACTGATAGACCTTTCTTATACTTTGATAGAGGACTCATGCACAGGGATTCTACTTATACCACATCAGCATGTTCCTCTTCTAATCCTACAAGCGAGGCATGTCCGATAATTCTCATACCCTTATCTCTATGGCTACCGTAGAGTGAAACTGATAGACCATTCTTATACTTTGATAGAGGACTCATGCACAATGTATCCACTTATACCACGTCAGCATGTTCCTCTTCTAATCCTACAAGCGAGGCATGTCCGATAATTTTCATACTCTTATCTCTATTGCTACCGTAGAGGGAAACTGATAGACCTTTCTTATACTTTGATAGAGGACTCATGCACAGGGATTCCACTTATACCACGTCAGCATGTTCCTCTTCTAATCCTACAAACGAAGCACGTCCGATAATTCTCATACCCTTATCTCTAAGGCTACCGTAGAGTGAAACTGATAGACCATTCATATACTGTGATAGAGGACTCATGCACAGGGATTCCACTTATACCACGTCAGCATGTTCCTCTTCTAATCCTACAAACGAAGCAAGTCCGATAATTCTCATACTCTTATCTCTATGGCTACCGTAGAGGGAAACTGATAGACCTTTCTTATACTTTGATAGAGGACTCATGCACAGGGATTCCACTTATACCACGTCAGCATGTTCCTCTTCTAATCCTACAAACGAAGCAAGTCCGATAATTCTCATACCCTTATCTCTATGGCTACCGTAGAGTGAAACTGATAGACCAATCTTATACTTTGATAGAGGACTCATGCACAGGGATTCCACTTATACCACGTCAGCATGTTCCTCTTCTAATCCTACAAACGAAGCAAGTCCGATAATTCTCATACTCCTATCTCTATGGCTACCGTAGAGGGAAACTGATAGACCTTTCTTATACTTTGATAGTGGACTCATGCACAGGGATTCCACTTATACGACGTCAGCATGGTCCTCTTCCAATCCTACAAGCGAGGCAAGTCCGATATTCTCATACACTTGTCTTTATGGCTACCGTGTAGGGAAACTAATAGATCTTTCTTATACTTTGATAAAGGACAAATGCACAGGGATTCCACTTATACCACGTCAGTCATGATCCTCGACCAATCCTACAAGTGAGGCAAGTCCGCTAATTCTCATACTCTTATCTCTATTGCTACCGTAGAGTGAAACTGATAGACCTTTCTTATACTACGATAGCGGACTCATGCACAGGGATTCCACCTATACCACGTCAGCCATGTTCCCCTTAAAATCCTACAAGCGGGGCAAGTCCCATATTCTCATACACTTATCTTTATGGCTACCGTGTAGGGAAAATAATAGACCTTTCTTATACTTTGATAAAGGACAAATGCACAGGGATTCCACTTATACCACGTCAGTCATGCTCCTCGACCAATCCTACAAGCGAGGCAAGTCCGATAATTCTCATACTCTTATCTCTATGGCTACCGTAGAGTGAAACTGATAGACCTTTCTTATACTTTGATAGAGGACACATGAATCGGAATTCCAATTACACCATGTCAGCCATGTTCCTCTTCCAATCCTACAAGCAGGGCAAGTCCGATATTCTCATACTCTCATCTCTATGGCTACCGAGTAGGGAAACTGATAGACCTTTCTTATACTTTGATAGAGGACAAATACACAGGGATTCCACTTATACCACATCAGTATGTTCCTCTTCCAACCCTACCATTGAGGCAAGTCTGATATTTCTCATACTCTTATCTCTATGGCTACCGTAGAGTGAAACCATATACCGTTCTTATTCTTTGATAGAGGACACATGCACCGGAGTTCCACATATACTACGTCAGTCATGCTTCTCGACCAATCCTTCAAGCGAAGCAAGTCCGATAATTCTCATACTCTTACCTCTATGGCTACCGTAGAGTGAAACTGATAGATTTTTCTAATACTTTGATACAGGACACATGCACAGAGATGCGACTTATACGTCAGTCATGCCCCTTAACCAATCGTACAAGCGAGGCAAGTCCGATAATTCTCATACTCTTATCTCTATTGCTACCATAGAGTGAAACTGATAGACCTTTCTTATACTTTGATAGAGGAATCATGCACAGGGATTCCACTTATACCACATCAGCATGTTCCTCTTCTAATCCTACAAGCGAGGCATATCCGATAATTCTCATACTCTTATCTCTATGGCTATCGTAGAGTGAAACTGATAGACCTTTCTTAATCTTTGATAGAGGAATCATGCACAGGGATTCCACTTATACCACATCAGCATGTTCCTCTTCTAATCCTACAAGCGAGGCATATCCGATAATTCTCATACTCTTATCTCTATGGCTAACGTAGAGTGAAACTGATAGACCTTTTTTAATCTTTGATAGAGGAATCATGCACAGGGATTCCACTTATACCACGTCAGCATGTTCCTCTTCTAATCCTACAAGCGAGGCATGTCCGATAATTCTCATACTCTTATCTCTATGGCTAACGTAGAGTGAAACTGATAGACCTTTCTTAATCTTTGATAGAGGAATCATGCATATTGATGCCACTTATACCACGTCAGCATGTTCCTCTTCTAATCTTACAAGCGAGGTATGTCCGATAATTCTTATACTCTTATCTGTATGTCTACCGTAGAGTGAAACTGATAGACCTTTCTTATACTTTCTTAGGGGACACATGTATCGGAATTCCACTTATACCATGTCAGCCATGTTCCTCTTCCAATCCTACAATCGGCGCAATTCCGATATTCTCATACTCTTATCTCTATGGCTACCGTGTAGGGAAACTGATATACCGTTCTTATTCTTTGATAGAAGACACATGCATCGGAATTCCACTTATACCATGTAAGCCATGTTCCTCTACCAATCCTACAAGCTGGGTAAGTCCGATATTCTCATACTCTTATCTCTATGGCAACCGTGTAGGGAAAATTATAGACCTTTCTTATACTTTGATAGAGGACACATGCACATTGATGCCACTTATACCACATCAGTCATGCTCTTCAACCAATCCTACAAGCGAAGCAAGTCCGATATGCTCATACTCTTATCTCTATGGCTACCATAGAGTGAAACTGATTGACCTTTCTTATACTTTGATAGAGGACTCATGCACCGGTATTCCACTTATACCACGTCAGCATGATCCTCTTCGAATCCTACACGCGAGGCATGTCCGATAATTCTCATACCCTTATCTCTATGGCTACCGTAGAGTGAAACTGATAGACCTTTCTTATACTTTGATAGAGGACTCATGCACCGGTATTCCACTTATACCACGTCAACATGTTCCTCTTCCAATCCTGCAAGCGAGGCATGTCCGATAATTCTCATACCCTTATCTCTATGGCTACCGTAGAGTGAAACTGATAGACCTTTCTTATACTTTGATAGAGGACTCATGCACCGGTATTCCACTTATACCACGTCAACATGTTCCTCTTCCAATCCTGCAAGCGAGGCATGTCCGATAATTCTCATACCCTTATCTCTATGGCTACCGTAGAGTGAAACTGATAGACCTTTCTTATACTTTGATAGAGGACTCATGCACCGGTATTCCACTTATACCACGTCAGCATGATCCTCTTCGAATCCTACACGCGAGGCATGTCCGATAATTCTCATACCCTTATCTCTATGGCTACCGTAGAGTGAAACTGATAGACCTTTCTTATACTTTGATAGAGGACTCATGCACCGGTATTCCACTTATACCTCGTCAACATGTTCCTCTTCCAATCCTGCAAGCGAGGCATGTCCGATAATTCTCATATTCTTATCTCTATGGCTACCGTAGAGTGAAACTGATATACCTTTCTAATACTTTGATACAGGACAAATGCACAGGGATTCCTCTTATACCACGTCAGTCATGCTCCTCAACCAGTCCTTCAAACGAAGCAAGTACGATATTCTCATACTCCTATCTCTATGGCTACCGTGAAGGGAAACTGATAGACCTTTCTTATACTTTGATAGAGGACACATGCACAGGGATTCCACTTATACCACCTCAGCCTTGTTCCTCTTCTAATCCTACAAGCTGGGTAAGTCCGATATTCTCATACTCTTATCTCTATGGCAACCGTGTAGGGAAAATTATAGACCTTTCTTATACTTTGATAGAGGACAAATGCACATTGTTGCCATTTATACCACGTCAGTCATGCTCCTCAACCAATCCTACAAGCGAGGCAAGTCCGCTAATTCTCATACTCTTTTCTCTATGTCTACCGTAGAGTGAAACTGATAGATCTTTCTTATGCTTTGATAGAGGACTCATGCACAGGGATTCCACTTACACCACGTCAGTCATGCTGCTCAACCAATCCTACAAGCGAGGCAAGTCCGATAATTCTCATACTCTTATCTCTATGGCTACCGTAGAGTGAAACTAATATACCGTTTATATTCTTTGATAGAGGACATATGCACCGGAGTTCCACTTATACCACGTCAGTCATGCTCCTCGACCATTCCTTCAAGCGAGGCATGTCCGATAATTCTCATACTCTTATCTCTATGGCTACCGTGAAGGGAAACTGATAGACCTTTCTTATACTTTGATAGAGGACACATGCACAGGGATTCCACCTATACCACGTCAGCCTTGTTCCTCTTCCAATCCTACAAGCGGGGCAAGTCCGATATTCTCATACTCTTATATCTATTTCTACCGTGTAGGGAAACTAGTGGACATTTCTTATACTTTGATAGGGGACACATGCATCGGAATTCCACTTATACCATGTAAGCCATGTTCCTCTTCTAATCCTACAAGCTGGGTAAGTCCGATATTCTCATACTCTTATCTCTATGGCAACCGTGTAGGGAAAATTATAGACCTTTCTTATACTTTGATAGAGGACACATACACAGGGATTCCACTTATACCACGTCAGCCTTGTTCCTCTTCCAATCCTACAAGCGGGGCAAGTCTGATATTCTCATACTCTTATATCTATGGCTACCGTATAGGGAAACTGGAGGACAACAAAATAAAATAAATGGTTAAAACTAAATTTAATTATCTAAAACTAAAAAAATATAAAATTTAAATCATACAGATTTTAAATATCATTATATAGATTTAGGTGAGAAAGCGATGACATGGTTGATAGCCGAGACATTGTCCCTAAAACCACCTTTAAACTTCCTCGAAGATCGTAAGATTAATACAAATCAGTCAACTCATCACAGTCAAGCAGAAATCTAATTGACCGTGATGGTACTTCCACAAAACAGACATAGTGATACATCCTCATGTCCCATCAACCATCCATGTGTTAACAAAGAGTGACCGATGCGAAGACGAGTAACCACCACTTCCTCCCTACGATTTGAACAAACAGATGACCTCCATGGTCAGATGGTATTCTTGATGTCCCTCAGCTTGTTTTCCATTTACATTTTGCCATTCTTCATTCCAAACGGAGGATAGTGTATTTTGAACTTGCATACAAAATCTGATGCCATCACACGTTGTGTCATGGACACAACATAAATGGAGCCTGTGTATTGAGCAAAAGATGTCTCCAACTAATGGGTTCTTAGTGTATATTTCCTGAATAGCACTTTTGGAATCGGAATACACAAGATATTTAGATGTTGCAGACAGAATCGATCTTAAAGCTTGGAAAATGACCTAAAGTTCTGCAGTTCTACAGGCAGAGGGCAATCTGTAAGAGTAGGTTTGTCCTTCCATATAAAATGCACATCCTATCCCATTGTCCAGTTTAGAACCGTCTGTGAATTTAGTCACGTTGATAGCCCGCATATAGATATTCCGAGATAGATGGTTTTCCCGAATGTCAGGATTAAAGATGTTGTCGGAACTCTCTGACAGTTTTCAATCCTCATAATTCGTACGACATTTGTTACACCTTCCGATGCCAGTTCAGTTTTAATTTCGTCCTCACAGACAAACAAAAGATCCTTACATGATATCACACCCTTTGTTGAGTTCAAGGTTTTGTGGGGAGCCACATAAACCCTGACCTGATCAAAGAAGGAGGTCATTTTTAGTAAATATTGTGACTGCTTAGAACAACTTTTTTCTAACATCAGTGTTCCATTCCGTAACTTCCTTATGGAAGAGACAGGACCTGCTGCACATTCAGTTATCGCCTTTTGGATCAAAAACCGCAACACCTTCAAAAGATCTTTTCCTTCTGTGCAAGACACAATTAAGAACTTATGCGGTAGTTTGGGTGATGCTACATCCATATCTTCCTTACCTTCATCTACTTCACTAGGAACGTTCGGAGAAACCTCACAGCGCCTCTTTCCACTCAACTGGTTGGACATTTGATGGTTTTCCATATATTGTTATTAAGCTAACCATCGAGCCAGACATTACTATGACAGGCGAGACTATGAGAACAGGTACACCAATGGATCACACGAAATGGTACCACAGTGGTACATGAAATCTAGAAAACCTCCTAACCTCAACATCAGATAACTCCTCTTACCTTCCCCCTAACTTCTAGCATTTTTAACAACTCCATTTACCTTCCTTCTGACAGGCTATTATCTGGTTGCAATTAATCAATACAAAAACATATAGTACTATATCATAAACTATAAATCTGTGCATCTGAGACATTTGGATATTTATACACATCTGTGGTTCACTTCAGTCTTTTCTTTTTTGATTGATAAAGATCATTGTATGATCCAAATATTTCAATAGTGTGATATGTTTTTATATGTGTCTATCTATTTCCAACAGATTGCAGTTTTGGACTATTGCCACTAGGTAAGTCTGTCAGTCTCCTATCTAGTTAAAAAATTCCTATATATATATATATATATATATATATATATATATATATATATATATATATATATATATATATATATATATATGAAGTTAATATATTACTATTTTTGAGTAATTTTATCCACCGTTAAGTGCAATAATTTTACCTTGAGTGATGAGGCACCTTTCGGTCTTTGACCATTGTCGAATCACTGATTGTTCTCTGCTGTGGATGCTACGTCCGTGAAGCCGGTGTTTGTTGAAGTTACGCGCACTATTTCTTGATCTGTGTGTATGAGGTTTCTGTATAGTATGTCTTCTGTATATGTTGTTTGTAAATTCATTAAGTTGTTGTGTATGTTTTTATAAATGTGGTATTTTTCTAGTGAGTTTAGTTCTATTGGGTTGTTATTTATTTCCAGTGTGGTTAGGTTATTTTCGTAATTTGTAATTTCGTGTTTATGGGAAATTAGGTGTGCTGCAACATTTGATACTTTAGAATTTTTATTTTTGAATGCTCTATAATGTTCTTCTAGTAATAATATATTAACTTCATAAAGTCAGTGCAACGGAAAAACAATGGATAATATTAAATATCAAGAATATATATATATATATATATATATATATATATATATATATATATATATATTTTAGGTTAGTTTTGGTTGGTAAAGATTATTTAGATTTTTTGGACTAGGAGACTGACAGACTTACCTTGGTAAGAGTCCACACTGTAGTCTTGAAATAGAAACACATATTTATTTTATTTCATTCTCTCATATTTCTTTTTGTGTTTTCTCTTCGATTGATAAAGACCACTGTGTGGTTGAAATATATCTGTTTAAGTGCTTTTATGTGTTTCTATTTCAAGACTACAGTGTGGACTCTTACCAAGGTAAGTCTGTCAGTCTCCTAGTCCAAAAAATCTATATATATATATATATATATATATATATATATATATATATATATATATATATATATATATATATAGGGCTTTAAACATTGTTCAATCACCATTAACCTTAAATAAATAGTTTTAACAAGCACAACTTTGTAAGATAAACGTAGCAAATGGAAAATTAGTAATTTTCAGCTGCCCTAAAATCTTTGCCATCAGTCATTAACGAGAGCGTCCGCTGGTAGTCTGTTACAAAATGGAAAGTCTATCATGACTGCAGACTAGGAAACTTGTTCTTAGTAGTACCATAGATTGTACTGCAGGAAATTACTGAATGTAATTATGTGTCTATTATTCACATCAGGGGACTCTTAAAAATACTTTAAGGTGAGGCTGTTGATTTTTATGACCAATAATAGTAATCCTGACTTTTAGCTACATTAAGATTATAGATAATTGCTTTATTATTCAAAATAGGTTATAAGGATTTTTGCGAAATATAAAAGAATATAACAGTATTTTAAAATATAATGACTCAAATACTTATTGAAAATCCCAAGGGATGTGTTTATGAAACTTTTATTAGGATATTGATGACTAGTTTACAACTGCTCAGGGATATTTCTTTTTGCACAATTTTTAGTTTTTATTTATTCACAGCTCAACTTATATCATATCAATACTATTATATAAAAATCTAATGGTGTCTGTCTGTGTGTGTTACTCATTACTCAATCACATAAAAACTACTGGACCCATTTAACTGAAATTTTACATAGACATTCTTAGGGTCCCTGTTTAATACATAGGCCTATTTTTATTTAGAAATTCCGTCAGGGCTCTGCACCACTGGCCTTGAAAACCCCCCTTAACATTCAATTATCTATACTCCATTATATACTTGACTTAATCAGATAATAGTAAATGTGCTTGTAATTACCTGTGAAACTTTAAATACATTTAAATAGGTGATAGTAAATGTTTATTGTTATTCATCTTTCAAAGTTAGTAATACTTTACAAATGTCATGTTACAAGCAGAAGATGTTATCTTCTCTTGGTTTTTCAAGATAATAATCGGTAAGTTTGATATGTTTATCAGGATTTAATTTCAGTTTTCTTTATTGATCTTTTTAATCGTTTGTGCTCCAAGTCCTTAACATTATGAAAAGTTTATTATCTAGATATATGAACAAAATACAATTTTAATTCACATAATACAACTCTATTATTCATTGCACTGTTTTGATTTAAATATATCTTTGGGTTTTCTTTTACTTCATCACACAAAATGCCGTCCTTTACTCCTCCATATTAAGTTAGAGCTTGACACATAATGAGGGGTGAATTTCCATGAGGCTAGTGATAAGAAAATTTAAAAACAATATTTCTTGAGGACTAGCAAAATCACAATAATAACCCCTTTCAAAACAAACAAATAGTGCTAAATGCCTCCTATACTCTTTAAATTTTACTTGGAAAATAGAATCTGAGAATCGATATCTTATTGAGATAAAAAAATGTAGACAAATTTAAAATAGGACTTTATCACACAAATATTAAGACTTGGGAAATAAAGGGAAACTTGGGCATCCAAGAATGTATGTAAGAAAACTACACCCAATTATTTGGAGAAGAAGTATTAATAAAATCATAAAAAACTATGATGATAATAAAAAACATTTTATAGAAATTTGACATTTCAACCACACTAACAATTTCCGTGGTGCTTCTGAAGACTAAATACTAATTTTTCCAAAAAAAATTATTTCTCATTTTATCAGAGTCCTTTTATGAATTTAGAATTAAGACATTACAATATTTTTAATATAAATAAAATCACCAACTACTCTAAGTTAACTTGTGTTAATTGGTAAAAGAATGAGGTTATTTAAAAGACAATGAATAGGATATTAGATTAGACAAACAAAGATAGGAGACTGATGTACAAACACTAGAATAGCGAATGCAAACAAGTGAATAAGAAGAGTAACTGACTAGTGCCCAGTTGGGAAAATAGGCAGGCCAGACATTTGTAATAAAATTAATAGATAAAAACCATGGATGCAAATAACCTGCAGAAAGTAGAATGTGGTTAAAACGAGGAAAATTGAAAAATTGTCTAGATAGGAAATACTTACACTACCATTTTAACTATACCAACTCTGAAATATTATTTAAAAATTTCACAATAGCTATATAGCTTTAGAGGTTTATGTTTTAGGTAATTATTATAAACTATTAGGATTTTGCACTCTAATATAGTTATGACTTTAGAAGCTTTTTAAATTTGGAATGTTTCTTCTAATTTTATTGCACTGTCTTCTGATTATCAGAAAGGTTACTAAAAAAAAAAAAAGGAATTGCTTTTAATTTTTTGTGGTGGGAAGAGCAATATCTAGTCTCAGGCAAATGTAAAGCAATGAAATTTTTATAATAGATTCAGTAGGTACTGCCCCAACAGAATTCTTTTTAAAATAATTTTCTTGTATTCGAAAATAAATATATGACCGAGACAGTGATTTTTTAAAAAATATTTTGGATGTATTTATTTTTTAAAATTTTGTGTTATTGTTATTATTAATACTATTTTGTCTTACAACTTCTGACTAGATCCATATCTGTTTTTTGTTGAAGAATATGACAAATAATTAAATTATTATTCATTTTTCCAATAATTTGTGGTAATTCAGATCAAGCTAAATATGAATTTATCATTACCGTTTAGATCATGCTTTTCATCCCTTGGGATTTAAACATGCTTTGGTGGACAAGTAAACAGTACTTGCCTTGTATAATGAAATAGTTTGGTAAATGAAAAAAGCAATTGACTTGTGAGTCAAGTATATATATTTTATTCCATTGGGTTTCGGAAATTGGTTTATTTCTATCATCAGGCCTAAATACATAATAAACAAATTAGATTATAGATAGGTTTTGACCATTACTAAAAATTGCAGTAACATTACTTAATATGTTTGACACCGAATTGCATATTTTTTTAAAAATTTGTCATAAACACTCAGTACTTGTGTGTTAGTCATTGGCAATATTACTTAATAGTTATTTACATACAATCACATAGGAATCATGTTTAATTGGGACCAAAGACTAAATAAATTAATAATTTAGAAGAAAAATGTGTATGGAATAAATTATTAAATACATAATACAACAAAATATTATATTGTATATATACATATTGCAAAGATGTAGGAAAAAAGAAGTTATTTGGATATAGATGACTTCATTAAACCTAGTAAATTCGTTTGAAGAATTGAAGATGTTTTTCTTCTCACACAGAATTTCCTCAAAGCCCGCTAACTTTTTTGTTTTGTGGCAGACATAAGCTCATCGTTGGAGTCTATGATTTCCAAAACTTGCTGAATTAAACTAAAGCCTTTTGTCAAGTTTCTAACCAGAATTTCATCTTTTACGTCAACTGGGTCTAAAGAATCTGCATTTTTAAGGTCTTGCTCTTGCTCACGTATTTCTATGAGCTCATCAATTAGTTGTAATCTCCTGGTTGTGTAAATACAGCAGTTCTTGAACATCATCATTATCCACTTCTAAATTTAGTTGTCTGGCAAAACCAACAACTTTTTCAATCACATCAGCAATTTCATCAGATTCTGGCACTGATTCCGCTTGATATTCAGTAGCAAAAAAAATTAACAAATCTTTTTCAAAACGCCATTAAAAGTTTTTTTTGTGAAATCTAATTCTAAGATTGACCAATGATTCTCAAAGCATCTAAAACATTGAATTGTTTCCAAAAATCTTCAACAGAGATTTCACTGCACTGTCTCATAGCTTCTTCTCAAATTATCTTCTTGTGTAATAAGCTTTAAATGGGTTGATGACACCCTGATCCATTGGTTGAAGCAAACTAGTTGTGTTTGGTGGCAAAAATATCACTTTCACACGTGTGTCCAAATTAGTTGAAGTAGTAGGATGGCCAGGTACAATGTCAATATAATAGGAATTACTTTAAAAGGAATTTATTTGACTGAATATAATGTTCAACCTGAGGTATGAAATGATGGCCAAACCAGTCTTCAAAAAAAAGTAGTCACCCAAGCCTTCCGATTCAACTTCCAAATCATGAACAAGGTAGCTTTAGAAGTATTTTTTAATTCCTTTGGATTTTCTGAGCAATAAACTGTGAAAGGTTGCAACTTACAGTCACCAGCTGTATTTGCGCCAACTATCACTGTCAATCGGTCTTTGGCAGCCTTAAAACCTGAAAATACTTTCTCTTCATGAGCTATAAAAGTTCACTTAGGCATTTTCTTCCAGAACAGGCCAGTTTCTGGGTAACTTGAACAGCTTGATTTAAAACCGAGTAACTTGGGAATCTCGTAAGACTGGGTAGCACAAGTCGAGGTATTACTGTATGCCTTTATGTTTCTTATAAAAACAGGTATTACTTTAAACAAAAAAACTAGCTCTAGAGTGTAAGAATTGTAATTGTATAGTTAGATTCTAATTATAATTCTAAATCAATAATTTACTATAATGATAAAAAAAACCTAAGGCTAAAATTAATAATATCAATTTGTTTAAATTAAAAAGTTATTTTGTTTGTATATTATGAATAAATATGTATTAGACATAAAAGGATCAAATAATATTTACGTTTATTGGACAAACAAGTACTGTTTACCAACTAGTATTTTTCTTTAGTTTCAATTATTCAAAAAATATTCCAGATTAAACAATTAATTTAAGGCAACCATGAGATAGTATCTATTAATATTGCAAGGTGAGTATTAATATTTTTATTTCCTTTTGTATCTGTACTCCTAAGAAAATCCACAACTTGCAACAATGACGCTCTTCCTTTAGGTGTTTCTGCCATCTGTGTTAATGCTTTTATGCAGTTTTGTTGCAAATCAGGACAGTTGGAGGCCTGGGTATAATGTAAAAGTCGTGGTATAAGATTCAAGGTTAAGCATCGATTTTTGGCAGCTGTGGTTGTTAAAGCAAACATAAGAGCTGCAGCTGCATTAATTTTAACTTCTTCGCTCTGTTAACATATACCATATTAAACATTAGTAAATAATCGAAAGTTTCATCTCCTGTTATTAAGTTACTGTTTTTAACTTATTAAATAATTCAAGATGAAAACTTTGTAATATCACAACTTACAAACTTACACAATGTTTCATTTCACAAACGTCCATCAAATGTCATGGACAGAAAGTTTTAAAACTCAGTTAATATGAACAAAATGTGTATATTCTGAATTTTTAAATCAAAATTAGGAAGATATCAGCCCAACTTGTAGCTGCAAATATTGATGTTTATTTTAAAGGAAGTACTTTAAGCACAAGTGAATGAAAACAATATTTTTAAGGTAAATATTCAGCCTTGAAAACAAGCAAAAACCTGTATCATTTCCTAAAAAGCACTGCTTACATTAGTTTAGTCTGCCACCCTATTGTACTTGTGTCTAATAGTATTATTAAATTCCTCTATTAGCTCACACTCTCCTGATAAATACCTTGTACAAATTTTCAATCGTTTATAAAATACCTATTTGTTCATCCAATTAGTTTAAATACATTTTTTAAATTCTATAACAGATGACAATTGATGTTAATACGGTTTTTCCAAATATCTATTCAGTAATTAAAATATAAAAATTTAGGGATCTAGACAAGATTCAAACTGAGTATCTTCATAGTTGAACTCTAGTGCTTTTGCACCATGCCAACTTTCCCACAGCTGGAAATGTATAAAAGGTGTATGAATTTTGTATTGCTACGATCTGTTGTCCTCAAAACCTTCATTGTACAACCTTAAAATGTTGCTATGGTTACCACACAATATCATAAATAATGATCTAGGATTAAAAATGAATGAAAAGAATAAAACAAACAAACAGTATAATGATATGGAACCTTGCTTCACAAACGAACAAAGGAAAGCGAAAAGAAACTACAACACAATGCAAGCGACAAAAAAAGCACATAAATAGCAACAAACAAAAATAATAGTCGAACACCATTTATAGAATGGAAAATTGCAAGGAAATTTGCTTTCTATTTAGCCACTTAATGTTATTATTCGGACATATGTATATGCATTTTTATATTAATTATAATTATAAAATAAAATTTCTCTTTATTTACTTTAATAGGAATTGACTTTTTTAAATTTATATAACTTGTTTTAATTAGTACATTGTTAGGACCCTAAAAATATACTGTTAAATGATCTTATGAAAACATTGGATGCAGGTCATTTTGATTAACCTTAGATTAATATATTTCTTGTATCAGGCCACTTATCAGTTATGTTTCAATCTAAATACTTATTAATAGAAGTCCCTGCTTAATTTACTTCTTAATTTTCATTTAGTGTAAGTGATGATAGTGTCTTAGTGTAGTTGAGATGGTTTTATCACAGATGTTAAAAAAAAAAAAAATTATATAGGTTTGTGCAAGTTGTGATATTACAAAGTTTCAACTATTTTTAGATCCATCTCAGCAAGATAGACATAAACAACAAAATTCATAAGATGAAAATCATTCTTTGGGTCAAAAAGGTGTCCTTTTTATAGGACAAAGACATACATAAAAGCAGTTTAATCAAAACATTTTCAGAACTTAAAAGATTTTATGATTTTTTAAATGTTCCTTTTTTTCTAGAAACCAGCAGCCACACACTGCTGTCCGTAATGTTAATTCCTTTGGGCACATATCAACCTCATTGCAGTTCAAAATTCATATTCAGGGACCCCAAGTCTTTGTACACTACAAGAAATAAAAATACATTAATTTAATAGACCGCTGTCAATAGTTTGAGTAAACCAGAGGTTGAAATCAATAAAACTGAACTTTGATGTTCATGAGGAAAATATATAAAAACCTTGTTCTATTATTCAAAATAGTTCTTAGAAAAAGCTGTACTTAGAAAAAAAGGGTATACAAAAATAAACTGTCTTTACATGTATAATGTCGAATACACAAGTACATCTCAAATTCAAACTAATTGGGGCAGGATGTGGTTCAGATTTCCAAAAATTTGGATTTACGAAAAATCTTTATCTCTATTATTTAACTTTGTGCCTCATGGTGTGGGAGGGTTGAGGTGAATGGGTACTTGACCTTAAATAACCATTGTTTTCAGGCGAGGGGATGTACTAACAGTAGCACTAACAGTACATCTATAGTTAGTAGTCTAGTGACAAATGTATTGAGTATTTCTGTGTGGTTCCTTCTTAGTCCAAAATTAGACAAGTTTTTTTACACATTTACTGTTGAGTACAGAATTTATCATGCAAATTTTAGTTGTTAATTTTCTAACTTTTATCAAGTGAGACATTTAGATTAAAGTGTTTTTTATATATTAATTATGGTAAACAAAAATGCAGTTCTTGTATTTTAGAAGACAAATTAAAAAGTATTTAAGCGAATTGACATAGGAAAACATTGACCTTGACTACTGAATTATAGGCATGAAAAAGAGGACAATCAGTGATGAAAGAAAAATTGAAGAACGGACAATTATCCAGTGCAACAAGTGAGAAAGCAACACAATCTTGCAACAGTTTCTGTCAATGAAAAAATTGAACCAGTTTATTTGTGATTTACAAAAGAAAGCCAGAAAGAACTTCCTATAAGTGGTCTATTATTGAAAGAAAAGGCCAAACAGTTTAATGAACTGCTAGAAATAGGGAGTGGAATCAATGGAAAAAATCACAGCTCAGGTAATTGGAGAATTGTTACTGGCTAATAATGTTACTGCACAAAAATATTTAACTGGATTCGCTGATTTAATTTTGTCACTACATAATTAACCCGTAACAAGTGTATAATGAAGACAAAATGGGAGTGAATTTCAAAACACTATCTACTAAAAGTCTTGGAGGAATGACCAGATATTAAAACAAACAGGTAATTATAATACTGTCGAAACACACAAGGTACTATTAAGGGTGATTAGAAAATCAGTCAAGTCATGAGAGCTTAAATATGTGTGCTCCTCACATGGGATAATCTTAATTACAGCCCAGAAATATGTAATTTCCCTGGTTTATTACAAAAATCAGAGGAAGGAGTGGTTGATTTATTCTCTGTTTAGAGATTTATTTGAAACACAGTTTGTTCTTTCGGTAACAAGATTCAATGAAAAAAATTAACTTCGGTCTCAAACTCTACTTTTGACCAACAATGATCCATCCTATACTTCAGAAATGGAATTGATGTATGAAGACATAAAAGATATTTTTCTACTACTATTGTAACATCTTTTTGCAGCTTATGTATTAGGGTGTACTTTAAAAATTAAAACAATACCCCAAATCACTTCTACTACATTTTATATATGAAGAGTGTTCACTATCCATTCTTGAAAAACTAAGAAAGATTAAATAAAAAATGTATCTATTTGGTATCAGATTCTTGGAAAAGTATATCATGTAATTTACTGCAGAAATCAACAAAGAAGCTTTGGCCTAGCCTTAAATTTGTTTAAGCAGAAGATGAAACCTATCTGTTTCAAAATCTACCATGGTGTGAGGGTATTGGAAAAGTTTACCTAGAAAACAAGGCAGCAATGGAGTCAATGAGAAGTTTAGTGAGCTTGATATTATGCATATAATTCAAAACAAACTTGAAGACAGTGGTGCCAGTGAAAGAGAACAGACATTGAGAATCATCTGGTTCCTGTCATTCCACTTAGCATTGTGCTGAGGGAAAACCTCAGCTGCCATTCCAAATGATGTCATGTTTATGCTTCCCTGATGCAACTTAGCCTCTTCAAGGAGATTTACATCACTTCGGCAGAATAAAATAATACACTTTTATACTCCATTAAAATGCGATGAGAATCCAGAATAGAAACCATGCAATTACAGTCCAGAAAGTTGATGCTCCTATTTTATCAATAGTGGTCCTCACGGTGTGAGAGATTCTGTTGTACTGGAAATTCTACTTTATTGTGTTCAATAGTAAATGTTACATGTTCAGATTTAAGCATTTATTGAACAGTTCTCAAATTCATTCATAACTTGCTATGAAATCTTCTCACAGCTGCACCTCTCAATTGTTTTTACTCAGTTTCAAAATACTTACCTTATCATCTAAGCAAATAGTTAGCATCTCTAGTATGTCTGCTCTGTGCTCAACAGCTTTCAATTTTCCAACTGGATGTACAAACAGTTGAGTAAGAACTGCAGCACTTTTCGCTCGAATCTCAGGATTCAGATGTTCCAAAAACACAGCTAATTCACAACCTCTGTTATTCAAACATTCCAACCTGGCACTGTCATTTTGATCAAGTAGTAATTCCAAAACAATAAGCAGTTGTATCTATAAAACATGACAATAACTATATTCCATAGATCTTATTGTGTGCATATATTTATTATTGCTTACTAGGAGTAATTTCTTAAGATAGTAGGTTTTAGTTGATAGAATAAAAACAAATTTTAGTTACATAAATGTACTATTTTACTGACTGTAGAACTTTCATATCTGATGTATTAGAATATCCATTTGTAGATATGTCCCATTTTAAACATATATTATAATCAATACAACATTCAGGTGTATGTGTTATGGTGTATGTATTTTACAAATTATGTAAATAAAATGTAATACATTTCTAAAACTATAAACTTTGACTAGAAATATCATTTATGTTTTTTATTTCTATCCTAAATGTTTTCTACTAGTATACTCTTACATACTTAAATACATTTAATTTTGCCTAAAGTAACACTACCTTTCATTTAGAATGAAGATGTCCATTTTGGGAAATGTATTCTCTAGTAGGACTGCAACAATTGTCAGAGGTTGGCAAAGAATACAATTAAATTTATGTCATGCTCTAATGCTAATAGCACTCATAAATTATAAATATTTGTGATTGGTAGATAAAAAAAGCCCTGACTTCTTAAGAAAGTCAGTTCGCCTACACGAACCAAACAAAAGATGGATGACTGAAACACTTTATAGTGAATGGTTTTATAACAACCGTGTTTCATTAGTGAAACAATTTTTGAAAAAAAAGAAATTGCCCCTAAAAGCAATATTAATTCTTGATAACTGCCCTAAACATACCTACATGTAAAATCACATTATAGTAATTATTACTGCAAAACATCAAAAATTAGTAAAGTTCAAAAATCATTTTAAAAAATTCCTCACCCATAAATTATATAATATTTAGTTCTTTACGAGAGAATATTTTTGTGGCAAACTACAACCCAATTGATGGGACAAATTACATTGTAAACACTAATTGCCGCAGCATAAGTCTCATAAGAACTTTAAGTATCATAAATTTGCCTTCAGATTTAAGAAACATTTTAGTTGTGTTTTTCATGCTAGAATAATTTTACACTATTATCATCTCATTTTTCCACAAATTAAAAATATCAGAACTCTTATGAATTATACGAGGGTAAGTCAAATATTATCCGCAATATAGGTATATTTTTTGTTTACGTTGGCAGTACTGTCCTTTTGCGTTGATGACGCATGCTTTGTTTATTCGTTGTTATGTCTATGCACGTTACAAGCTGCTAGGTTAGTTTCGTTATCGCTGCCGTGCTGTTAATAATGGCCGCTCCACTTTCTAAAAGAAGAGCAACGTTCTGTGATCCGTTTTTTGTGGTCGGAAGGTGTATCAGGGGCCGAAATTCATCGAAGACTTTTGGTACAGTACGGGAACAATTGTTTGCCACAACGGAGTGTCTATGAATGGATTGAAAAATTCAAAAATGGTCGCACAAGTGTTACGCAAAATGAAGGAGCTGGACGACCAGTTACCGCCATAAACGAGGAAAACATTGAGCGTTCACGTGAAATGATTCTCTCAGACAGACGGATAACGGTTGACGACGTGGCAAATCGTCTGCAAATTAACCACGGTTCTGCCTACGAAATCATTTACAGCAGACTTGGGTTTCATAAAGTTTGTGCAAGATGGGTTCCAAAACAACTGACACAGTTGCATAAACAAACGCGCTTGGACGTGTGCAAAAAACATTTGGATCGCTATGTTAACGAACGGGACAACTTCTTAGACAGGATCGTTACTGGTGACGAAACATGGATCCATCATTACGAGCCGGAGAGTAAACGGCAGAGTATGGAATGGAAACATCCAAATTCGCCGTGCAAGAAAAAATTCAAAACCCAACCGTCCGCAGGAAAACTTATGCTTACGGTTTTTTGGGACTCACAAGGTCCATTACTGGAACATTATCAGGAAAGGGGCACAACAATAAACAGTGTACGTTACAGTGAGATGCTTACTGCTAAGCTGAAGCCTGCAATTCGTAGCAAACGCCGAGGACTGCTGTCAAAAGGCGTTGTGTTGTTGCACGACAATGCCCGTCCGCATACAGCTGCCCACACTGCAGAAACGCTTCAGAAACTCAATTTTGAAGTATTGGATCATCCTCCATATAGTCCCGATTTCGCTCCATCTGATTTTTACTTGTTTGGTCCACTCAAAGAGGCAATTAGGGGCCGTCGATTTACGACAGACGAAGCTTTGAAAGAAGCGGTGCATTCCCGGCTCGCATCTCAACCCAAAACCTTCTTCCACGAGGGCATCAGGAAACTTGAACAACGTTGGACCAAGTGCGTTGAAAAGCAAGGGGACTATGTCGAAAAATGATGTACTTGTAAGTTTCCTATTTGATTTCAATAAAATTTTATAACTATATTGCGGATAATTATTGACTTACCCTCGTAATTATATCTCAGTTTCAATAATACAATTTCAAATTTAATTGAAAGCTTATTAATACAGAAGGTAGATAGTTGTTTGAAATTACCACAATTATTGTTTTTCTTACCACAACTGCATCTTCCTCTATTTCCTCAAGACGCTCAATAATTACAGGAATAAAATTAGCTTCAACTAAACATCTTACAGCTGAAATCAGGAAACAAATCAAAAGTGTAAAACATTACTTATAAAAAAAATACTTTTTCAATCATCCAGCGGCAAACTATGTACATACTAGTCGAGAAAATTATTTTTGGCTTGTATACATCCCAACAAAATAGCAATGCATAGAATGTGCAAACAATGAAGCAGCCAATATTATTGGGCAATGTAATTGCTTTAAGAAGGTATATTATTTCAAAAATCATATGACATTGTTCACACTTGTAGCTAAGCATGAGCTACATGAGAAAATTAATAATTCTTTAATTATTGTTCTAGAAATTTTTGTTGGAAGAACTGCCTTACATCATTATAGAACTACCCAGGTGAGATATTTTTTCATGACAATACAAAAATGAATATCTGGATAAAAGTTGTAAAAACAAGGAGATATATTTTACGTTATCCATTGTTTTTCCGTTGCACTGACTTTATGAAGTTAATATATTACTATTGTAAGTAATTTTATCCACCATTAAATGGTCAAGTGACCGAAAGGTGCCTCATCACACAAGGTAAAATCATTGCACATAATGGTGGATAAAATTACTTACAATAGCAATATATTAACTTCATATACCTGAAAATGCTGGTACTATTTTATCGGCGAAAAGCTTTGAATAAATATATTTGTTTGTTTGTCACCGCTCATCTTGCTCTGTTGTCTCACTTTCACTTGGGCGGGCTCGGCTCCCTCTCTCTCCCCGTCTCTGCCCGCCATTACTCCGCCACCACTTCAAGGCTTTCAAAACAAAACACAAAGGAAAGGTAGTTCCAATTTCTCCAGTTATATATACTGTAAAGGCTATTACTAAAGTTATATTGTAATTTTGATCTGAAGTACATATTTGTTATTTTAAATAAATCATTACTTTTATCCAATATGTTTGTCATGCTTTCAGAAATTTCTATTCATAAATCAAGGTTGAACATTTTGTGTAGCCTATTACATTAAAAAACGTTACTTTTAAAAGTCTTCACCATTTGACCAAGATATTAACTAAATTCATTATTAAAGAGTATCAGGTAGTCCTATATAAATTAAAAGAATCGACTTAGGAATCAAAAATATTAGGTATAGGCCCATATATATATATATATATATATATATATATATATATATATATATATATATATATGAAGTTAATATATTACTATTGTAAGTAATTTTATCCACCATTAAGTGCAATGATTTTACCTTGAGTGATGAGGCGCCTTTCGGTCACTTAACCATTGTCGAATCACTGATTACTGAAAAAGTAAAATTACTTACAATAGTAATATATTAACTTCATAAAGTCGGAAAAACAATGGATAACGTAAAATATCAAGACTATATATATATATATATATATATATATATATATATATATATATATTTCCACCACTGTTACTATTACTTTTACAAGTAATAATAATAACTTCAAAAGTCAGTGCAACGGAAAAAAATGGACAACGTGAAATATCACGATATGTATATTTATATATATACACTAGGGATGGGCCGATTCCGATTCTCGATTCCAGGAATCGTCGATTCTAGGTGGTATCGAGGAATCATCGATACTCGATTCTTCATTCATAAAAGTGTCGATTCCGATTCCTATTTTGTTAACTATTAAAATATGCGTGTGGAGTAATTTATTACCAAACAAAATTTATTATATTTGTGTGGAAAAATAATTAATTACCAACTATGTCTTATTTATGTATTAGTTGATTTGAATGAATTAAATGATTAAAGTAAACGAAAATATTATTATTTATGAAGCAACAGCAATCAAGATCGTAACCATTTCTGGTCGTTTGACATCGCTCGTCTCTCTCTCTCTCACTAGAGTGGGTTCGATACTCTCTTTTGCTCTCTCTCTCTCACCCACGTGTCTTACTGCCACTGATTTATAGATGTCAGAACAAAACACAAAAAAGTACAGTAAAAACTCGATTAACCGTCACCGTCGGAACCGTGGCCATGACGGTTGAGCGAATAGACGGATAACAGAAACACTGTATTATTCCTCCGAAACTTAACCTTAATAAATTATATTATAGACAGATATCACTCTCACGGTTGAAGGTTTTGTGTAGCCTATTACATTAAAACGGAACTTTTAAAAGGTTTTGCCATATGACCAAGATGTTAACTAAATTAATTATTAGAGAACTAGCATATAAGCTAATATAACTTGAAGGAATCGAGAATCGAGTAAAGAATCGAGAATCGAAAGGAAAATTTTAGAATCGGAATCGGAATCGAAAATTTTAGGAATCGGCCCATCCCTAATATACACACAATAATAACTCGACTTACGCTACCCTGTCTTACACAATTCCCAAGTTATACAGTTTTAAATCATGATAACTCAACCTTAAGGTGCTGTGTGGCTGTTGCGTCGCTAGAGCGTGTCTCGCTCAGTCCGCATCGTTAGCAGGCTCAGTTATGTGTTGTCCTGTTGACCAGAACACGATTTGTTCTCAAGCTAAACGGATGTTTGACAAATTAAAAGAAAAAGCTGGAAAGATAGCTAAGGATAAAATGTTTAAAGCTAGCAACGGTCGGTTCAGTCGACTTAAAAGTCGTAACAGTATTGCAGAAAGTGAAGAGGCAGCAAGTTCTGCTAAAGACGTTACGTCCCTATTTCCAGAAAAATTTAAAGGTATGATAGAAGAAGGTGGCTATACCAGCCAAACCATATTCAACGTGGATAAAACTGGAATGTTCTGGAAGAAAATGCCTAAAAAAACTTTTATAGCACTGAAGAGAAAACATTTCCAGGTTTTAAGGCCACCAAAGACCGATTGACAGTGATGGTTGGCGCAAATGCAGCTGGTGATTGCAAGTTGCATCCTCTCATAGTTTATCGCTCAGAAAATGCAAGGGCATTAAAAATATTTCTAAAGCTGGCTTGCCTGTGATTTGGAAGTCGAATGGGAAGGCGTTTTGAGGACTGGTTGGCTCATCATTTCATACCTCAAGTTGAATGTTATTGTAGGTCTAAAGAAATTCCTTTTAAAGTATTGCTAATAATTGACAATCCCCCTTCTACTTTAACTAATTTCGACACACCCGTGAAAGTGATATTTTTGCCACCAAATACAACTAGTTTGCTTCAACCGATGGATCAGGGTGGCATCAAAAAATTTAAAGCTTATTACACAAGAAGATCATTTACGCATCTGCATGAAGCTATGAGACAGAAGAACAAGCTCTCTGTTGAAGATTTTTGGAAACAATTCACTGTTTTAGATGCAGTGAGAATCATTGGACAATCTTGGAATGAAATTTTGCAAAAAACTTTGAATGGCGTTTTGAAAAAGCTGTGTCCATTTTTTTTTGCCACTGAATCTCAAGTGGAATTACAAACGCTTTTACCAAACAACTAAATTTAGAAGTGGATAATGATGACGTTCAAGAACTGCTAAATTCAAACAACGAGGAACTGACAATTAATGAGTTCATAGAAATGCGTGAGCAAGATCAAGACCTTAAAAACCCAGATTCTCTATACTTAGTTGATGTAGACGATAAAATGGCGTTTAAAAACTTCACAAAAGGCCTTAGTTTAATTGAGCAAGGCTTACAGATTTTGGAAACTATAGACTCCAACAAAGAGCGCTTTTCTGCTACAAAACAAGGAGTAAAAAAAAGATTAGCCAGTTATGAGGAAATTCTGCGTGAGAAGAAAAGATCTTCAATCGTCAAACGAATTTACTATATTATATGAAGCCTCCTATATCAAATTAACTTCTTTGTAATATGTACGAATATAATTTTGTGTTGTATTATGTATTTAAGATTTTAATACATAGACATTTTCTTCTAATTTATTGGTTTATTTAGTCTTTGGTCCCAACTAAGAGGATTTCTTTTTTATTGTATATAAAATTATACCCCAACTTACGCGAATTCAACTTACGCGGTTATCGCCCGGTCCCACCTATCACGTAAGTACAGGGTATTACTATATATATACATATATATATATATATTAGGTTAGTTCTAGTAGATCTTTAAGCTTATTTAAGAATTTTTGGACTAGATTGATTTTTGAACTTTTTTTTTTTATTGACAAAGATCATTGTGTGATCGAAATATTTCAATAGTGTGATAAGTTGTTATATGTGTCTACTTATTTGTTTCCAAGAGATTGCAGTTTTGGACTATTGCCACCAGGTAAGTCTCCTATCTAGCAAAAATATTCCTCTCTCTCTCTCTCTCTCTCTTTCTCTCTCTCTCTCTCTCTCTATGTATCTATGTATGTATGTATGTGTGGGTGTGTGTGTGTGTGCGCGCATGCGAGGAAGCAAGATGAAGATCCAAAGAGTCTTCTTGCAAGAATATTAGGTAATTTTGAAACTCACAAATGAGTAACTTATTTTAGTGTTATCAGAAATACTTAAAAATAATGCAGAAATAATTGACATTTAAAGAAATCTTTTAGAAAACATATGTAAATTTGAAACAATTTGAACAATTTGTTAGAAATAATTAGATAATATTTACAATTAACTCATTCACAGTTAGTAACAGCCTGCCACATGGTGCAGTTGGGCTGTTGCCATAGTTCAAAATTATTTTTAATTGTTTACAACCAATTTAAATAGTATGCACACTGGGAAAACAAAGAATTAGATAAGAGTGTGTCAATGTATGTTGTAGAACAGTTTCCTGTCAAAAGAATTACAAAGCCAAAAAATATATGGAGAAACACCACACATCAACAGTTGTGGATACCTACAAAAAACACTATTTGAGGAGAATGCATAACCAGATATTTGACTGAACTTTGAGATCATTAAAAGCCCTCACTTTGCAGTACATGGCGCATTATATTAGCTTATTCCAAAATTTGTACTTAAGATCTGATGAAATTTGCTTTCAGTATATTACTCATATAGTGAATAAATTTCCTGAATGTTTCGCAGAGCAACTGAAAGCAGAATTTCTGAATTTTAAAGTAAAATAGCAAAATTTGGTAAAAAGTATTATAGATGTGTACATAGATGGATCAAGATAGCAAAATATAAAAGAATACTGTGTTAAACTAACCATCTTCTAGGTTTTTTGATATTACTAGTAAAATACAATTAATGCGATTCTGCTTATGAACACATATAGTACACATAGCTTATAAAACTATGACATCTTTAATTGTACTCAAGTATTTTGTAAATATAATAACAAGTATTTTCAAAACTTGCAGTTTTTGTCTTGTACATCTTTAGGTTTTTCTTTAATTACACTTTAGGTAATAACTTGTCAAAAAATCCACTACTGCTTATATTTTTCAGCAGACTGTGTTGGTGTGAGTCTGTGGTGTATTGGTGTTCTGTGGTGTATTGGTGTTCTATGGTGTATTATTGTTCATAGAGTAGTTGTTAATTATGTGTTCAAATATAGCATTTGATTGTGAGTATAAATACAAACACCACAAATACTATCCACAACCCATTCTAAATGACAAAACACACTCACAATCAAATACTATATTTGAACACATAATTAACAATTACTCTATGAACAGTAACACAGGACAGAACATTAATACACCACAGACTCACACCAACAAAACACACCTGAGCAACAGTCTTGTCCGTGACTCACAGCATTGAACAATGCGCTGACTTAGTGTGAAACGTGTCTGCTGTAAAATATCAGTAAGTAGTGTTTTTTTTTGCCAAGTTAGTACCAAAACTGTATGTATTTTCAAACCTTGAAACAATTTTTTTTAATGTCTAAGAAGTAATATTAGCACCACCAATTAGAATCATTTAAAATTACATATATTGAAAGAGATTACTTGGTAATTCTAAAAAATAATGAAGTTGATATCTGTACTATGAAAAATTTTTCTCTAAAAAAAAGAGTTAAATTTTTGTAATATTTGTATACTTTGTATTATTTTTTTACAAAGTTGTAATGTTAAATACATAGTTTCTAATATATATGATTTTTTATGCTGTAATGTTTTACTTAATGTTTTATTATCCAATTTCATTTAATAAAAAAACTGTGCACTTTTCTTGTTGTACATCTTGAGGTTTTTCTATAATTACACTTTTGTTATCAACTTGGCAAAAACCTATTGTGAAATGTGACTGCTGAAAAGTATCAGTAAGTAGTGGTTTTTTGCCGAATTGATACCAAAAGTGTGCAAAAAACTTTTTTATATTTTATTTTTGTATTTAAGTATCATAGATTAGTGACAAAAATTAAAAGTTACGAGTATTTGTCATTTTAGTCAAATAAATGCCATTAGTGTCAAATTTTATCAGCAGCTACTGATAATTGTGTATTATATTATTTTACAGCAAAACCTTCTAGACTAATTTAAATACCTTTATAGCCCCTAGCTAAACTCTTCAGTGTAAAACCAGCTTCAAGTCTTATTTTCACTTCTGTATCTGACATCAATCTGGATATATTACGTAATAAGGCTGGAATTTGTACCATTTCAGATTTTCCACCTGGTTGAAAAGCAAGTACCCCTAGAAGTTGCAATATTTTCTGTCTTACAAAAACATCATCTGACTGCATTAAATTAACAAGCCTGTTAAAATGGCAACATCATTTTAATTGTTAAAATGTTAGACATTGTTGTAATTGTTTTGTTAGTAATAGTTTTCATTATTAGTGATTATACCAATTCAAACAAACAGAATTAGACTCAACTACTTTGTAAATCAATTATTCCACCTTTATAGTTTATAAGGTATTTTTTAACCTAAAGTATCAAGATTAATGATAAGTTTTTCTTATATGATCTATTTTTCAAAATTTATAACCTTACATGAGATTGGTCAAATATAGATGATTTAAACTTTTGAAAATTTAAGCTACTGGTAGTTAGATATATATTTTTAGCTATGACTTACATTTCATTATGGTATCTGTCAAGTAATATACCTTTACAGTTTTTAACCAGTTCAACACTTGAGTTTCATTCATCTATCTACTATTTTCTATTGCTCTTGCAATTTTAATTGGAATATTATCTTTAGGAAACATTTTTTTTAATTCGACTTACAGTGGAAGGTTAGTACCATCACCATAACCCCCTGCATAACTGGTACTCGGGATCTTTCATTTCCTGTTGACTTCACAATGACTGATATTTTTCTTCTTTATTTAGTGTTATAGAAATTTGAATATCTAAATAAACAGGTGTTAAGTATGTGTTTTCCAATATATTGAGGCGTAGTTACATTTATTTCTTACATATGATCCTGAAAACCTAATAATTTCTTATTAAAATTATTTAGAAGCCACTCCACTAGATTTGTTCACCGGCATAGTGCTAATCGCATCTTACACTTACACCAATATAAACTTGCTTTAAAATTTGATTGCTGAAGTTCATTATTTATTTAATGATCTTTTAAAACTATAAATGCATAAGTTATTAGCCATCCAATTTCATTGGTTTCAAGTGGATATTTAACAAGCCTTTTTTTCTACAACTTTAAATTATCATTTTTGGGGCCAAGAGATTTCCTTTAAAAGATTCCCTAATAGAATTGACATTTTCATCCAAAGATTTCATATTTGCCACCTTTGCATATTACCTTCAGTTATATTCTATTTTTTCATAGTGAAATAGTTGTTGGAACTTTGCTTAATTTACTACAATTAATTTTAAATTTGCAGTGAACTATGACAAAACCACAATCAAGTACATTAAGGTCTCCCATTCATTAACTGACTATTACAATTCTGATGCTAATGAAAGAAAACAACTAGACCTACTGTGCTAAAAGAGACTGAGTAGTGAAGCCCTGTTGAATAAAGATTTTCGTATATAAATTCCTCTTCTTTACATAAGACTGGTTGAATTTTTAGGAATGGCCTTATTTTTGGGAAAAGGTAATGTATATACAATCCATTACAGTCAAATCATTTTAATTTCTATAAATGATTTTTAATGCTTTTTGTTTGCTTTATTTCAAAATATTTTTAACTGAAATCCAGGCATGTAAGTGTGTGTGAGCGTGTTGCAACAGGCAGTTATAATTTTGAATTTCAAAAATTAAATTGTAACTACCAAATGTTAAAAGTTTTATATTTTAAAAAAATTAAAGCAAACCATAGAATAACGGAGTGGAAAAAGCCAATATTTTATAGTAAGTTGCAACAGCCAATTATAATTTTGAATTTCAAAAATTAAATTGTAACTACCAAATGTTAAAAGTTTTATATTTTAAAAAAATTAAAGCAAACCATAGAATAACGGAGTGGAAAAAGCCAATATTTTATAGTAAATAATCAAAAATTTAATTAACCAATACATTTGACAAACTGGTAGTGTAGAAACGATAATGATAATAATAGAGAGAGTGAAGTGGAGTGAGTGGAGGGACAGAGGAAGTAAGTAAGTGATCGAGTGAGTGAGTTAAAAATATTTGAGTAACAAGCAATCATAGAATATAATAACTATTCAAATAAAAAAAAACTTCAAAGTTAAAATTATTTAGTGTTTTTATAGTTATTGCCTTTGAAAATTGAAGTGTTTTTTTTCTGTTCAATGTACCTTTTAAATATAATATTGAAGCAAATAATCAATTATATTTATTTTTACTCATTTCAGGTATTTCATTTAATTCATTATAACCAAATAAGAGTTTTAAGTTCGTAATATATAAACTCACCATGCTATGACTCCTTGTGATATTATTTCAACGGCTTTCTCTGGATCATGTGCCATATCAAGCAGGGAGCATATAGCTTGTTTCACAATCAAAGGGTCACGATGCTTTAACTCTTTTTTCTTAAACATTTTGAAACATATTATGTCAAATTCTAATAATAAAAGTAAAAATTGTTCAGCTCAAACAAAATTTTTTTTTTTAAATCCAAAATGGTAAATAAAAACATTTATTTACAGTTAAGTCCTGTTTATTTTTCAACTGATAAACTTGAATTTTACTTACAACAATAGTGTGCTTTTCCACTCTGCAGTCAAATTCAGATCACCTGCAATTGTGTTTCCAGCCACATTCAAGATAATTATCAAAACCACCGCAAGAGCTATTTTTTGTTATTTAGAGTGTTATTACATAGAAGAAATTTTAACTCATACTACTCAATTGATTGAAAAGAACAAAAACACAAGCAGGATAAAGAAGGAAACATGACAAAAAAAAGAAATTGAAGCTTTCTTAAAGCAGTACTTAAAATTATGATTTATATGGATGGAAATTTGGAAAATGTGGGCACATTTTCAACTTAGATGTAAGTTACATACTTTTGTACTTCCAAAGGTTAATGTCTTAAGTTAATTAACTTTGATTATAAAATTAATGATTTAATCATGTTTGTCAACTACAGAATTTTTCTTACAAACCACTGTAATAGATTTAACACTATCTCGTGACTATATCACAGCGAATTGTGGCAAGTAATTATTTAAAAGTACCAAATATGGTGTCTGTGAAAACTAATTGCACAAGACTATTTAACATATACATACTCATAAGTATTGATTGTTTATTTTTAAACAATTTTATTTTCTATTTTATTTACAAAATTGAATAAATTTTTTTCCATATTCACATCTATTTATTTCATTATTTTGAGCTTTTTATTTGATTACTTCTAATAACTTCATTGTTTTTGTATTTTGTTTATTTAGTTTTTCCCCTTGCTTGTGTTTCTATGCTATTATCATTCTTGTAATTTCCTTGATTTTACTATTACGAATAGTGGTTTGGTTGCTTTCACTTTCCTCACAAAATAGAGTTATTGCTTGCTATTTATAGAAGGAAGCTCTGTTTCACCACTGGAGAAGTCCTGCTTTTTTTTAATCTTAGACTTACACACAAATGTTAGCTCCAGTTTACAAAAAAATAGAATATTATATATTTAAAATCATTATAATGCATCTACCACTTTATAAATGACACTTTTTTTTAAAATTGTCATTCCATTTTCAAACTGTACAATACACAAAACTAATTTTCTTTTAATTAATTTGTTTGTAAATTGTGTTTTTTTTAGGTCATAGGTACATGATAATTTCTCATCTTTTTTATAAAGATGAACCAAATCAAATTAAATAGTAGAAACTTATTTTATCACCATATTACTTATTTACAATGAGTCACAAGTGCTGTGGACTTGTTGCAGCCTCAGTTGACAACAAGACGGAACTGAATGTTCTCAGTATATGAAATATCTGCAGTGGTAGCATCCTGTCTTTGAGACACTTTTTTCTCCAGTTACAGTAATAATATCTTTCTGGATTGATATCTTCAGTAAGTGCAGGCTGCTGTTCAACTTTTAACATCTGGGATATTCTTATTTTGATCCACACTGGAGTATTTCAAGCCTTAAGTGCTTATGGTCTTTGAATAGATCTTTCCCTTATCATTTGAGAAATTTGTTTTATCGTATTTTGCCCATTTACATTTTTTTCAATAACATGAAAAAATTCAGATCTGCAATATCAAGCATAAAGACCATTATATGTATTCTTTTTACAGTAAAGGTTTTGGTTATACTTGTCAATATAGTCAACCCCTGCTTCACTATAATTATAGAGTATTATTTCTGAATTGCCATAATTCTTAAAATCAGTTTCCATATCCATTGTATCATCGTCATATCCATAGATAACAAGAAATTTTTGTTGGTATGATAATGGTATAACATGTTTGGAACCAAAAACTGGATTTCCAATTATTCTTTTTTTGGGAGAAAAAAAAATCTTTTTTTATATTTCCTCAGTGTGCCTATCAAGGTGAGCCTTTATTGGTCAAAAGCTTAGTACAGGGGTAAGGAGCTAAACCAATTAACAACTATAACATTTCACTCATTTCCAATAACTTGAAAAAGATATTGCACTAGCCCAACAACAAATACATAAAAAATATGTATATGATAAATATTTTAAAATTAACAAATACATAGTCTATCTAGTTGTTTACTTGCACTAATTTCCAATTTTGCTTATGTAAAATGTTCTTGCATAGGCCATTGAAAATATCGTTTGCCATATTTGGCAAGCTGGATTTCATGCAGGCACTAAAAGTGAAAAGGACATCAACCACCAAATAATACTAGCATTTCATCAGTCATTACAAATTCACTTACTACATATTTCTGGTGGTATTTATTGGAAAACTGTTCAGACAAACCTCTAATACCTGGCAGTCTATCGATACTTCTTTGTAACCCTGAAGTTTATATTGTCAAAACTTCATGCTTTCAATAAAAGTTGTAATCTATTTGTTAGCATGACCAGAAGAAACAATTCAATAGCAATGCCATCACTTGCATAAATATTTATCTTTTACATTTTACTTTGAAGCCTCAGAGATTGAAACCAACTGATTCCTAGACTTCCTCGACCTCACCATAACAATAAGCCACACACAAAAACACAGCTTCAACATTTACAGGAAACCCTCAACGACAGACACACTTATCCACAACACCTCAAACCACCCTATCCAACACAAACACGCTACCTAGAATTAAAGAAATTCCAATGACCACAGAAAACATAAATAAAGAACTAGACTCCATTAAATATTTAGCTTATACAAATGGATACAACAAATCAATAATAGACAAACTATGGCACAATATACAAAAAAACACTAAAATTAACACTACAGAGAGGGAAAACAAATACATCACAATACCATACATAAACAAAACATCAAATAAAATAGCCAACAAGAAACAGGATACAAAATAGCATACAAAACTAATAACAATTTACAATACAAAATACAACACGAAATCAACAACAAAGATAAACTGCATGCACAATATACAAACTACACGATATACAAACTAAACTGAAACAAATTCTACATTGGGCAAACAGGTCGCAGCTTCCAGCAAAGAGTCGAGGAACACAAACAGAACACCAACTCAGCATTTTACAATCACATAAAAGAAACAGGACACAAATACACAGAGATTTACCATAACCAAAAGATCTTACACATCAACAAAAAAGAACCACATCTCAACACACTAGAACAATATGAAATTTACAAAAACACAAAATACAATAATATTAAATGAACAAACACAATACAAATCACACATACTCTTTGATACGATCGAAAACCCGCCTTTAAAACCATCACCGCTTAACCTAACAACTCCAAGCAGAAGACACTGATGAAGGTTGCCATGGAGCGATCAAAAACGTTCTGTCTTGGTAAGTTTTTACAAATTTACAAAATAAATTAAAGTTCGGATAGTTATAAACTAATGTAAAAGTGATAATTAAGTTTCACCGAAGGTAATGTACTCTTGAAACAATGACAAAAATCCATGATTATTTAGTTAGTTAGCAACATTTTTTTGGATGACCTGAGTTTTAAATATTTAGTAACTCTGTATCAAAGTCATGAAAACTGCATACAAGCTAGATATAGACCAAATACATAATTAAACTCTTATAAACACAGCATACTTCTTTGAAAGATTAAATGTCATTTTTTTACTGCATAATCAGTAGAAATCTGAATGAGAAACCCATAAAATAAACTATTATCTCCAAGTAATGCCAAATTATTAAAATGTTTTGAAGATGATTTGTCACACCTTTCATCAAATCGTGGTATTCCAAGCAATCCAAATCCTCCATGCTTTGAAGGCCTACTACTTACCATTTCTGAACATTAGCACTTTAACGGGGACATTTCTTGATAAGAGGGTGATTAAACCAACACCCTATAGAAAACCTTTTTAGTGTTATATATGGGAACATTTCTTGATAAGAGGGTGATTAAACCAACACCCTATAGAAAACCTTTTTAGTGTTATATATGGGAACATTTCTTGATAAGAGGGTGATTAAACCAACAACCTATAGAAAACCTTTTTAGTGTTATATATGGGAACATTTCTTGATAAGAGGGTGATTAAACCAACACCCTATAGAAAACCTTTTTAGTGTTATATATCAAAGAGGTGGGTACAACAGTAACCCCAGAACTAAAGAATTTACAAGCAACCTTCAACATTAAAATATCCGTTTGTTTACTTGTTTATCAAATTGTGAGTTAGACAGTGATTATACTCTGCAAGATTCTTCAGGATATAAAAACTTGAGTAATTTTTCAGTTTTACTTATGTAGGACAAAATATATCATAAGAAATTTAAATTTCAAAGTTACTGCCCTGTAAAAAATTGTATTGATAGTATTTTCTCCAATAACTCCTTGTTACAGTTATTTTTAACTTCAAATTCAATTCTCAATAATAATCTATATCAACTATTTTTAAAATCATTTACATTCCATACTAGAGATGTAGATAACTCAACTAAGGCTTCTGAAGAACTAAGGGTTATGACTAGGTGCCAATCATAGTACTTTATGGAAAGTATGATACCCCATTTGCATACCAGAAATCTACAATCTTACAGAGGTCTGTGTGGTAGATACTCTAGTGGTTTTACACAATGTGGTTGACTTGTTGGAAAGAACATAAATTGTATATGACCAAAAATTCCACAATAGGTTGACAAAAATATGAAATAACCTTCAAGATCTAACCTGTCTCCTAATGACATGTAGCTGGTTGTTCAAAATAAAAAGCTAAATTTAAAAAACTTGAGCAGGAGGGACAGAGAGAGAAATAGGCCTATGTATTAAGCTGGTGAATGTAAGTTCAAAAATGTAGTGATAACTATGCAATTTCAATTAAATTTAATCTTCACAGAGCCTGTTATCATTAGTTAGTAACTGAATCAATACAAATATTATCTCTTGAATTTTGTAGTCTATTACGTTCGGTGAAACTCAATTAATCACTCTTAAATTTTGTAGTCCATTATGTTCAATAATTAATCCACTAATTAATTAATCACTTTTACATTATTTTATGACTATCCGAATTTTAATTTTGTAATTTTTTTTAAAAGCTTGCTGAGACAGAACGTTTTTTGATTGCTCTGTAGTGATCTTCATCAGTGTCTACCATCACAGAAAAGGACCACATCTCAACACATTAGAACAATATGAAATTTAAAAACTCACAAAAACACAAAATACAAACATATTAAACGAACAAACTCAATACAAATCACACCTAATCTTTGATACTATCGAAAACCTGCCTTCAACACTGTCATAGCTTAACCTAACAACTCCAAGCAGAGACAATAATGAAGATCGCCACGGAGCGATCAAAAACGTTCTGTCTCAGTACGTTTAAAAAAAATTTACATAATTGAAATTCGGACCATAAACTAATGTAAAATTGATTAAACAAATATTATGTTAATATAACCATATAGGCCTCCCTACTAAATTCAATTGGCTATTAATCATTTTAAAGAGCCAAAAGTTAATAGGGGAAAAAGTGCAATATTATCCAAATAAAATAATAGTTTACTGGAAATAGCATGGTTAATAGAGGGACAAAGGTAAAGAGTTGTTTATATCAACAAAACCAATGCCTATATATTTCTGCTAGCTCAAATCCTATAAGCAAGCGGGTGTCACAAAAGGTCCCTGCAAGACTCTATAAATTTTTGACAATAAATTTAGCAGCAAAAAGGCGTTGCTGAATTTCTAAAAAGGTTGAAAGGTCTGTCACTGAGGTGCTCTCTCCTTCTACCTTAGTTGTTTATCCTTGTCACACACTCACTTACAGAATATGTCAAGAACATTTTGTGCTATCTAACATTGAGTTGCATATCTATATCTGATTTTTTGTCTGAATTCTAACATATAAACTGTTTGTCTTATTAATATTATTCAATGGGGTTAATAGTCAAGTACTCTATCCACTAAAGCACTCCTAGATTAATAAGATTAACAACTTAAGCCTCAAGATTATCAAAATGAATTGATTTTTTTGTTTATGTTTATAAAGACTTATTTTTTTTTAATTCAATGATTTACTATAAATCATTATATGGTAATTTGGTTTTAGAGCTGTTCACATCTAAATGTATGTTATGGCAATGTATATAAGAGTTTATATAATGGTAACATAGTTCTAATTACATAGCTATATAATTACTGTATTTTATTTATATTAATTGATTCCCCCTTCACATGACCTACTAGCTTTTAACTAAAAAAAATGTACAACATTACACTTACCTATAGTAGCACATACTTTTTTTAAGTTACAGTCTGAGTTGACAATGGAACTTATCTTCCGGCCTGTGAAACGGCCGTCCTTCACAATCTTAAAAATAAGTACTACTGTAGGCAAGTGTAACATTGTGCAAATGTTTTTAGTTTTGGTATTTTCTTACATCTGATTTTGGGATTTCTTAGATATAAAAATGAGGTTGAGTTAGCAAATTGCAAGATTTTTGTTATTTACTTGTGGTTGACTTGAAAAAAATTAATGTAATTCTTGTTTTAATTTAAAATATTTTAAGATGAGTATAAATGAAATTTACGTGTTTACTTTTATGAGTTATTCTATTATTACATAGCTCTATTTTTACCAGTTTAGGTACAGCCCATCGTCCAAATGCAATTTTTGCTCTTGTTACATCAACATTTGGTGCAAAAATCTCTGGTTCAAAATTTACTGACGGAGGAGTGGATTCAGATCTCTTGAGAACTGTTTAAAATAGTTTTACGAAATGACAATTTATAGCAATACAAAAACAAATGTTTGGCTAAATATAATACAATAAGCTCAATAAATTACTTGTTAAGTATGTATCCTGGGTGACAAAGGGTCCTGAAATTGAACATTTGTAGGAAAAATGTAAGACTATTTGTTGTAAGATTATATAATTTATAGTTTTAAGTGAAATTAAATAAACATTTCAAAGTATTGACAACCTGATTCTATCAAACATACACAAAGTTTTATGTATGTGTGTTGGTATAGAGATTGTTGAAAATGCCCTGTGGTTTTTGGGCTCTTGAACTGGATTAACATATTTAAAACCACCAGATCTGAACCATAAAACCAAACCTTTTCTTTTAGTTTGTAAACTCCAGTGGCGTTGTAAATGTCGTCAATTTTGTTGTTTGGTTTAAATTGTTTATTGAGAGTGTTGTGTGTGGAGTAAGCTATTTTGTAGTTGTATTTTCATAGTGTGTTGGTTAGATTGTTTGTTTTTGATGATCTGTATGGTATTGATAAGTATTTTATGGGATTGTCCTGTTGTGTGTTTGTATTTGGGTTATTAGGTTTATTTTTTAGGCAGTTGTATAATTTGTCAATCATTGTTGGGTTGTACCCGTTAGTTTGTGCTATATGTTTTATGTTTTATAAATTTTGGATACAAGAATGTGTAGGATTACAAAATATAGTGAACTTATAAAATAAAATAAAAAACACTAAATCAAATCTAATGAGTCAGTTTACAAACTTGTTTACTGCTCATCATGTAAAAATATAAAAATCTTTGCTTGCTTTTAAGAGAGGCTTTTTATGATAGAAGCAGACACTTGAATATATTGAGAGTCCACGGTAGGATAGATTTTATACCTAGCTTCTGCCAAGTAAAGATGCAGGACAGTTTTTATAAGTACTAATGGAAGAGTTCTAAACTACTGTGTTTTTATATATTTTTAAAAGTTACATTAAACAATTGATAAATGTAACATATAAGTATGTACGGATTCTGGAGGCAAGCAGATCTCTGTGCTGAAACCAGGAACAATTTGGCTGCCATCCTAAGGTAGTCAATTAATTTTTTTATATATTTAAAGAAATGCATTTTGTATTAGTAGTGTTCAATTTTTTTTTTTACAATAGGCAAACATGATAATAAATACACAAAAACCTCTTAACCACAAACTTTCTTTATTTAAATTTCAGTTACAAAGTAACCCTCCTCAGAGGGATAACATAAAAAGACTGTACTAAACATGCATGTCAAGAAATATTAGGAGAGGTTTTGTTGAGTATTTGAATTATTAGAATATTTACTTGTGAAATATATTAAAATGAAACTATTTTTGAACATAGGTAACTATCTAAACATATCTGTATTCATAATAAATAAATATATATATTATATTAAATATGGTTATATGTTTTCTTGTAATATAGTTAATAAATTAAAAATATTTCAAAAACAGAATACTTTTAATGAATATATTTATTCAAAGCTTTTTGCCGATAAAATAGTACCAGCATCTTCAGGAAAATAATTATCTAATAAAATATTTTTACAAAATTAAATCATATGTGCTACACATATGATTTGTAGCATATATGATTTAATTTTGTAAAAATATTTTATTAGATAATTATTTTCCTGAAGATGCTGGTACTATTTTATCGGCGAAAAGCTTTGAATAAATATATTCATTAAAAGTATTCTTGTTTTTGAAATATTTTAAATTTTTATATCGAAATCTTGTTGCTGTTTACGACGAGCTGGTTGTTATTCGTCTATTACACTTTTGCTATTACTTGCGACCATACTTTTTGTTAACTAAAGGTTGTTAAATTGTTAACTTATACTTGGAGGAAACGTTTTTGTCTTCAAGTGTAATTAATACATACATATATATATATATATATATATATATATATATATATAGGTATGGATAATATATAATATAACACATAATATATATAGATATTATTAAAGAACAGTCAATATATTTTAAGATTTTTTAGGATAGTATTTTTAATTGATACCTTCAAATTATCTCATTTATTATGTACATAGAAAAACGACTGATACTAATAATAAATCTAATGAGTATTAGCAAAGCCTAAATTTATATTTAATAAAAAAAAAAAAAACCATAGTCACATTTAATATTTAAACATTAAATTACCTCTATCTGTTAATTTGTTCAGCACTTTTGGTGAAATATAGTTGACTTGATGTTCTAAATACTTATGACTATTACCATTTATCATTTTAATTAAATTTTACTGCTTTTACAATTAAAGAAATACAGGTAACCAAAAATAAATAATTTTTGCCTGAATTTAATAAAGTTGGTTGAATTAAAACCTATATTTCACATTGTATTTTTAAATGATTGAGATCATACTGATGTTTTTAGGTCATATGACCCTAAATTCCAGGCTTTTATTTGTTCCAAACATGATTCCCGCGTTTACTTCTTTGATTTTCAACGTTGCTAACATAGTACCCTATGGTTAAAATTGTGGTACAACGAAATGTTTAATAATTTATACCTTCCATTTTAATAATAATATGTTATTCAATATACGTTACAATATTATTATGTAAACCCATTTAATTGATGACAAAAATTACTAGAACTTGACCTTTGATTCGTCTTTTTTTTATCAGTCAAAATTTTTTTACACATCTTCATTTCCGGCACCCATATTTATCACAAAATCAGTTTTTTGCTGTTCTTCACCGTCTGAATCACTTTCACTTATTGAAATTTTTCCGTTTTCATGTAACATAATACTTTTACGCTTCACGTTAAAATCAATTGTACTACTAAAAACTAACTAACTAACCTACGACACTAAAAACTCACTTTGTACAAAAGAAATATACTACAGTAATATTAAAAATAAGAATATATACGTTAGCACTAATTAGTCGTGAAATTTACAAATAACATTCAAAAACATAATATCAAAGACTCATTATAAGATGAGTTTTTTTTTTTTTTGAGACGTTAAAGTTATTCGTTGTGCTAGGACACTCTATAGATTTTTATATTTATATTACCTATTGTACAGAGTCCAACTTTGGCAAATTATCAATATTGGCTCCAGAAAACACACTTTTAACTTTTGTATAAACCAATTTATACAACGCCTGGCTTAGTGGGTAATGAATATATTTATTTCTGGAGGATTTTATTGCACATAATGATCATTGAAACCTTTATGTTATTATTAAACTAATAGACGATACACCATATTTAAGTCAAGTTTTGAAAATTACACTAAATGCTTTCTATCTCTTTGAACCATCTTCGTCAGGATATCAAAATTTTTCTGAAAAATTGACTTACATTATTGGTATAAGTTGTTAAATTATTTAATAATAAAACATATCGATTTACTAATGTGAGTTAGTCACCTAAATATTGTGTCCTAGTGATAAATTAAAATGTTTTTGCGTTTACTCTCGTATCTAAAGTATTTTACTTGTATTTTCAAGTTACGGTCTGAGTTGACAAAGGGACACATCTCCCGAAACGGCCGTCCTCAACAAAAAAAATAAGTGCTACTATAGGCAAGTTAAAACATTTTTTAAAAAAGTTGTAAGTGATTACTCGTAGCTCACGCGAAGATGGAATCAACAAATACTAATATTTAGTTTCAACTGTGAGTAATTTTTCAACTGTGTAATCTTTGCATCATTGTTATCCTGGTTACATACAAAACTGGATATTAAATCTAACCTAATATTTTATTTAGTTCCAATTGGTAGGTTGTTCGGTACGTTTGTATTTCAAAATAAGGAAAAACACCAACCAGGGACAGTTTATAAGAAGTGAAGGGACGTTAGTTGTTTCATTTGTGATAATCATAAGTGTAATTTCAGTTTATTGGGTAAGTTGGTGCCTAACTCTTAATGTTGTTTTATATAAGTTTACATAATAAACATAAAAAAAAATTTCTTGTGGATATCGTCCAATTTGGTGTTGTTGAACAATTTCCCAAAATATCGTATGGTGCCGAGCTACTGCATTTCAACCTTATTAAGATCAGCGACTACCGCTCCGATCGGCGAAAATTTTTTTTTTCTGATCAATTTGACCTTGCTGAACACGAATCTATTTTTTTTACTGTAAACACATACTTACATTTAAAAAAATAACCTGACCTGGCCTGGCTTTAATGCTTCCTAACGCACCAATCAGCAAATTTCGTATCCTGATAGATTTGACATGTCTAACATTAGAACACGAATATTAACTTTTTTCCTCGGAAGATACGAAAAGTTAATTTTTTTCCACATTTTTAATGTTAGTATGTATAGTGTGAACCGGCCGTGTAGTAGCTACAGCGCACTGCACTACGTCAAAGTCAGTTTATTTTAATACTAAACTTAAAATCTTTTAACTTTTGGTATAATTTTATACAACATTACTATAAATCTGCATTAAAATATACTTATGAAGTATCCAGTCAGGATAGATTTGATTATAACTTTATTCAACTTTACTATCTACCAATATTAAAATATATCTACGAAGTATTCAGCCAGGATAGATTTGGTTATAGTTTTATACGATATTACTATATACCTACATTAAAATATACCTATGAAGTATAAATCAGGATAGATTTGGTTATAACTTTATTCTACATTACTATCTACATATATTAAAGTATATCTACAAAGTATTCAGTCAGGATAGATTTGGTTATAATTTTCTGCATCAGCAATAAGTCTAAATATTTACCAAAATTATAACCAAATCTATCCTGACTGGATACTTCGTAGGTATACTTTAATATTGATAGATAGTAATGTTAAATAAAATTACAACCAAATTTATCCTGACTTGATAATTCGTAGGTATATTTTAATATAGGTATATAGTAATGTGTTGTATAAAATTACAACCAAATGTAGTTGTAGTACGGTGCGCTGTAGCTATAGGTCTACATGCCATTACAGCCTAACATTTAAAATGTGAAAAAAGTAACTCCGTATTTTTCGTGGAAAAAATGTTGATATTTGTGTTCTACACATTAACGCGAGTAATTTAAAAACAAAATAATTTTAAAAACCAACGTCATTAAGACTATATTTTTACCAAGTTAGGTTATATATATAGTTTTTAAAATGTGTTTGCAGTAAAAAAAACTTCAGATTCGTGTTCAGCAAGGTCAAATGGATCAGGAAAAAAAATTTCACTGATCAGAGCGGTGGTCACTGTTCTTAATAATTACCGAAAATAGACTTTAATGGACTATAATGAAACTATATATAGTTTGTTTTTGTTATATATGTCATTATTCCTAAAACATATTTTATCCTGAAATTGTAAAAGAATATCAGTAGTTAAGGTAGAACAAAAGATCTGTTTCATAAATGGGTTTACTATTTCAAAAAATGTGAAAATATTTGTGTTGTTACTAGGATATTTTTTTTATATGTTATTCAAGAATACATTCCAAGTACGAATAATGTGATTTAAATGTTGCACATTATTGGTTGAAATATAAAATAGTATAGTCATTATTTTTGTCCTACATTTAATTGATTTTGATAAAAAAGTATACCTGACGATTCAGAAATTCTTCAGCAAATTTAAATTTAAAAAAATATAGTGTGGTGCTCCAAATTTTTAAAATTAGGAAAAAACAAATATAATTTCATTTCATAATACACAAAAACGTTTTATAAAACTACGTTTTGTATAAAAGAAACCATCAAATTATATACTGAAATAGAGATACAATATATCCAGTTAGGATGGATTTGGTTTTTTACAAAAGTAATTCCTAATGCACAATATAAATAGTTGAAAGACTTAAATATGACCAAATCGTTGAAAGCATTAAACACGAACTCCTTTTTGTGATGAGACGCAAAAACTTGAGTTAATATTTGGATTTGGCACCCTTAATGCAATGTGTATAAAATCACAAAAACATGTCCTATAGCAATTGTTGTCTGGACACGGAAGGGTTTTTATCGAATTTCATTTGGAAATAGTTTTTTGGATGTGCAGTAGCAACGGTGTACCATACTACATATACAACATTACTATATACCTATATTAAAATATACCTATGAAGTATCCAGCCAGGATAGATTTGGTTGTAATTTTATGCAACGTGTAACCAAACAAATCCATACATGTAAGTTAAGAATAGAGACCGTGCAACGTCACCTGGTTAAAGGTATTACACTGCGGGAGCAGATATCTAAATAGATCCCAAATCTAAATAATTACCTAAACCTACATCCATATTGAAGGGTAGATCACATCACTTAATAAGTTTGCACCGGGATATTTTTTGGCTTTCTGTGCTATGTATTCGTATGCACATTATATGTTCTCTCACTAAATTTTTTTGTATTAATAAGGCTCTCTGATGTTTATTTTGTAATCATTCCTGGTAAAGTTAAACCTACACGATCCTCTAAATATTAAAATAGGTTATAGTTATTGAAATATCAATAATATGCTGTAGTTAAAAAATCCGGATAAATCAGTAGTTTGGATAGGTCCCGAATTGTAGATAGGGGAATTATATATTAATACACACACTATCTAAAATTTTTTTGCATAATTTTTAGGGGAATGCCACTTCTTAAATCAGAAGCAATATATGCTGGTGGTGTGGCACTGACTACATGGGTAATGGATGGCATCATCAATTTTCAAAACTGTCGGTTTAATAAGGTCCATTGTAATGTGGCTCTACTGTTTATATTCAATAATCTAGGAACAAAGTATTCGGTTGGGATAGGTTCGGATGGACAAAAATTAATAACTTTTTGACGCTAATGTTGAAAGTAGCTAATGCTATTTAGCTTATGCTATTAATAATAATACATAACTAAGCAGATCCTAAACCAATACATTATTGCACTTTAAAATGTGTTGTTTAATGACATATGTAAAAAGGAAAATAGAGGTGGTGAGAAAATGGTAAACTTTCACTTATGAAAATTTCTTGGTGACAATGGACAATATACAAATTTAAAAAATTAGGTTTTTTGTATGTTACATCAGGATTCATTCACCATCTTATTGCATGCAAATGGAGGCTAAATCATTGATATCTCTTATAGTTTATATGGAGAAAGATCAATTTTTGTTTTTTAATAACCACATCTCATGAAATGATACTTAGTTGCTATATTTTAATAGAAATGTATAGTAATTTGGAATAACAGTAATTCTTAATTATCAAGTAACTTAGCATTGCCTGATTAGTATAGTAATTCCTAATCAGGACAAATTATGAAGAATTACTTGATAAAAGGGAGCGTGTTTGTAAACTGAGATTTTGTTCGTGTGGTGAGAATTAACATAAGTTTTAACCACTATTGGTAATACATGAATAAATGGTATTAGACTTAGATTTTTTCTTTCTGGATATGTTGCTTAAACATAACAACATTTAAAAATATCAAAAACTGCAAAACATTAAATACTGCTTAAAAAGTTATGTCAATGGTTTTGTTGGAAACATAAATACACTTTATAAACATAACCTTGTAAGAAAGAATTCTTACAATGAATTCAACAATGCACTGACCAAGTGCGAATTTGTTATGCTGCAGAAAATTTCCATAGCAGCCTTTTTTCTAAGAAAAAGTGCTGGGCATAAGGGCTTGATTTCCATTTCTAAACATGTTAATAATTTCAATCAGAAGTTTTCTCCAAAGATTTTCCAAATAATACTCCCCGATGAATGAGGTAGTAGATACCTTTCTTCTGTTCTGTTATATTAACTAAACATTTACTAAAGCCTTTATCTCTGTTGACAGTTTTTTTAATGACAACAAATATGTTCCTTCTTTTCCTGACTCTTCAAGAGAGCATTTATTAAATATCTCCTCATTTATACTGAATTCAGTAATTGTGGTGCACATAAAAACTATTAGCTAACATCTGATCGATTTGTGTTTCCATCAAGTCATAGTACAGTAACTAATCTTGCATTTTTATGAGTGATTGTACTGAATTATTGACCATGAATGATTTAGATTATGTGTTAATAAATTTTGAAATAAAATTTATAAAATATATTTTTTGGTGTTTACAAAATTTTTTATTTAAGATTGAACAAGATTTAGTTTCCAAGCCACTACTAAACCTGGTTTTATTACTTTTTTTTACCAGAGTGGTTATCAGGCAAGACATGTAATATTAATAAAAAACAGCTTTTTTATCACATTTTTAATGTTTTATAAGGAAACTCTAAATTTTAATAATTATCTAAAGGCTGAAAATAAAAAAACAACAAACTGGCTAGTTTGTTGTAAAAAATTCTTTGAATTTTTTTCAAAAATTAAACAACGAATTGCTGTAAATAATATTACTACTGGAAAAGGCATTATTGTTCTTTCATACTCCGTAGGTAACTTGTCGTACTTCTTCCTTGCTGTTCATATTGCTTGCTGTCTACATGGCTACTTATTCTCCACCCAATGGATTCAGTACTGGCAGTAAGACACCAGTATCTGTTCTTCAAGAGCTTTTATTAAGAAATAATCTTGTGCCACAATATGAACTAATTCACAACGGAGTTGGCACCCATGAGCCTCAGTTTAAGTATAAATTATTAGCTGGAACCTTTGTAGCAATTGGAAATGGCAAGTCGAAGAAGGAGGCCAAGCATGATGCGGCAAGGTCAATTTTAAAGAAGTTGCATACTAACAAAGCTTTGACTGCCTCTGCCCAAGCTGTAGATACAGCAGAAGATATTGATGTTGAGTCGCCTTACTCTGGTGCTGTTAAAGAGAATCTGGTTGGACAATTGAATAACTTATGCATGGTCAATAATCTTCCTCCACCTCAGTATTTAGTAGTGTACGAAGAAGGACCACCCCATGCTCGAGTTTTTACATACAGCTGTGAAACATCTACTTGTGTTGAAACCGCCAGTGCCCGCACAAAGAAACAGGCCAAACATTTGGTCGCCCAACAAATGATAAAGAGATTGTCAGATATTTTTGGAGATCTAATGACTCAGGTTTCAGAGAAACCTCCTGATTCAGATAATGATGAGCCTGAAGGTACTTTTTCTTCACTGATGCTTGAAGGAGTTCGAAGAAATGAGTTGAACTTGGGACTTCCTTATCTACTATATAACGTATTACCAAGGACTGATGATGGAAAGCTAATACCCATCTTGAGAAATCTTATAGTAAGAGACATGGTATGGATCCATAATCATTCAGCTCCTCATTTGTTTTTGAAAGAAATCCTGTCAGAACTAGGCGTTCGCTACACATTCCTACCATTTGATGAAACTCCCTGCACAACGCCAGAACAGATTGAAAGAGAATTAGCAAATCTGTCCTGTTTGGGTGGTGATGAGAATGAAGAAGATGAAAATGATAGATTTGATGAAAATAATGACAATGTTGAAGATGCTCCAGATTTGTTGAATGATGAATCTGGCAATGAAACATATGGTAATGAAGCATCTGGTAATGATGCATCTGGTAATGAAGCATCTGGTAATGTAGCATCTGGTAATGATGCATCTGGTAATGTAGCATCTGGTAATGAAGCATCTGGTAATGAAGCATCTGGTAATGAAGCATCTGGTAATGAAGCATCTGGTAATGAAGCATCTGGAAATGAAGCATCTGGTAATGATGCATCTGGTAATGAAGCATCTGGTAATGTAGCATCTGGTAATGATGCATCTGGTAATGATGCATCTGGTAATGAAGCATCTGGTAATGTAGCATCTGGTAATGATGCATCTGGTAATGAAGCATCTGGAAATGAAGCATCTGGTAATGATGCATCTGGTAATAATGAAACAGAAAATGTGGAAAACCAGGAACAATTTAAAAATGGAATAAAACTTCTGTCAAATGGTATAGCCAAAATGATAAAAAAAAGGAAGCAGGTTATAACATTAACCATTCATAACTCTCCTCCCAGTGTATTTTTTGGAAGAGGCAGCACTTTTCATGAAGCCATTCGCTCAGCTTCAACTCAGGCACTTGTATTTTACTATGTGCAGGCACTATCCTTTAAAAGAAATTAAGTTTGTTTTTATAGTGTTTCAAATCACACTTTTAAGATTATTTAATTTGAAAAAAGGAAGCTCATTAGAATAAAGTGGTTTTTTTATAATATAATACCTTTCAACCAATAATAATACAGTCATAATTAATTGCTAATGTGTTTTATTATCATGAGTATTTTTTAACGCTTCAAACAATAGTATAATAAACATGGCTTTTATCAAATAGAACATCTTTGTTCCAAGATGTATAATCATCATTTGTTTCTAAATCATAAATATTTCTCTATTTTTCCTAAGAGTATCTATTGTACCATCATTTGTTTCTACAAAGTATAAATAAAACTCTTGAATTTTGTAGTCCATTACATTCGGCAAAACTTAATTAATCACTTTTACATTAGTTTATGACTGTACAAACTTTAATATATTTTGTAAATTGGTAAAATATACTGAGAGAACGTTTTTGATCACTCCGTGGCGATCTTAACAGTGTCTAAATTTTCTGCTTGGAGTTAATGTTAGGTTAAGCAGTGACGGTTTAAAAGGTAAGATTTTGATAGTTTCAAAGAGTTTGTGTGGTTTGTATTGGGTTTGTTCATTTAATATGTTTGTATTTTGTATGTTTGTAAATTTTGTATTGTTCTAGTGTGCTGAGATGTGGTCCTTTTTTGTTGATATGTAAGATTTCTAGGTTATGGTTAATGTCTGTGTATTTGTGTCCTATTTCTTTTAGGTGATTGGCGAATGTTGAGTTAGTGTTTTTTTTTCAAAGAAGTACCAATGACCACAGAAAACAAAAACAAAGAACTAGACACCATTAAATATTTAGCATACACAAATGGATAAAATGCCACAATTATAGACAAACTATGGCACAATATACAAAAAAACACTAAAATCAACACTATAGGGAGGGAAAACAAATACAATATCACAATACCATAGATAAACAGAACATCAAATAAAATAGGCTACAAACTTCAAAAAGCAGGATACAAAATAGCATATAAAACTACTAACAAACTACAAAACAAAATACAACACAACAACAATAACAAAGATAAACTACAAGCACCAGGCATATACAAATTAAACTGTACAAACTGCAACAAATTCTACATTGGGCAAATAGGTTGCAGCTTCCAACAAAGAGTCGAGGAACACACAAAATCACCCAAACAGACTATAGAGTCAACATTCGCCAATCACCTAAAAAACCAGGATAAAAATACACAGACATTAACTATAACCTAGAAATCTTACACATCTACAAAAAAGGATCACATCCCAACACACTAGAACAATTCAAAATTTACAAACACACTAAAACACAAAATACAAACATATTAAACAAACAAAACCCACTAAAAATCACACATACTCCTTCACACTATCAAAAACCTGCCTTTAACACAGTCACCGCTTAAACTAACTACAACTCCAAGCGGAAAATTTAGACACTGATGAAGATCGCCATGGAGCAATCAAAAACGTTCTGTCTCAGTAAGTGTTTACAAATTTACAAAATAAATTTAAGTTTGGATAGTCATAAACTAATGTAAAAGTAATTAATATAAATAAAAGTTGTTCAAGTATATAAATAAAGTGATGAAGTGCCGTCAATAATGTAAAATTGCCATCAGACTTCTGCATATTTTTCTAGAACTGAAAAATATAAAAAAATATAGTTTTTAATACAAGACTTACAACTAAGTGTTAATTTTAATTTTTGCACATAATTATCTTCAGAAAAAAATTATTTGCAATAAAAACATCATAACCAATACATAGCTATATGGTAGAAGCTCTAGACATTAACTGAAATTAGATTTGTTGATTCCATCTTCGCGTAAGCTACTAGTAATCACTTACACTTTTTTAAAAAGTGTAAGTGAAATTACATGAAATGGTAGACACTCATCATTGTTGATTGGGTCCTAACTGTGCTGACCGCAAGCTTTTATTTGTCTATCCTAATTCATGAGATGCTGGAATATTGAAAGTGGCAGACTATAAGATACCAGAGTAACAGGCATTTACTGTATTCATTAGCCAATCAGTTTCATTAACCAATCTATGTGGTGATCTTAGCACTTATTCCTCTATGTCAGTTACCCTTCTCTGAAGAGTTTGGTTGGAAAGTAGGCATTCTTCAAGTAGTTTTATATTTTCAAAAGGCTTTGCTATCTGGATAACATGACTTTTAACAAGGCTGCTGATTATATATTGCATACTTTTCAAGGTTTAAAATTGTACTCCTTTGTAAAGGTTACAATCTTCATGCACCCCAAATATTGAAGCTTCTCATTAGTAATTAAATAGTCATTATTTTAGGTTTCTTTGTGTTTCATTAACTTCTATTTTAATTTACAATTTTATATTTCTTTGAATATTCACTCATTTTTATTTATAAAATCAAAGCACTCTACACAAATCAATACTTTCAAATTGGACTATAACTTACTATAACTTGTATATATTTATTACATCAAGCAATATTCACTTACCCAAAAATATTCACAAGGCACTGAGCGCCTGACCAACTAAGTGGGGAATAGCTTGAAAGCCTAGAAAGGTCTATTGTTTTGTGGGTAAATGGGAGGTAAGCCAGTAACTTGGTATCATTCCTGGGTCCCAAGGTATGCAGGATGCGATTTGGTATATTACATTTGTTCACTATTAATTCTTTATATACTTTGTTTATTTTACAGGTAAGTAATATTTTAAAGAAGTACAAACGTTATTTGTCTTATTATTTTACAAAAACAATTTTTTTGATTTTCTCAAAAAAGCTTTTGCATGCCGCCAACAGGGATTAAAGTTGGAAATACCTGAGTTATAATGTTCAATAATTTCTTTGACGAGTTATAGCAGATAATTTTATTTTATGTGGCTTTAGCTTTATCTTACACTCAGTAGCTGCTTTATTTATGTGTCTTCCACTCTTTACTAGAAATATATCCATAATCATAGATTCAACAATTTATACACCAAACAGTTAGAAAGGATAATCCTCTATAAAAAAACTGGTGAAAGATATTTACAATTTCAAATAGCTTAGAAAACTATTTAAATGAATGTCAGCAAATATAAGTGTATAATATAAAATTTTAACATCTAAAATACCTGCAGTTATATGAATTTAACTCTTCTAGATTTAGTTAAATATAATACAAACTAAAAATTATATAACTTTTATAATATATAACCATTTAAAAATCTTCAATATATAATACACTATTTATTTAAATATATTTATTAAATTTAAAATTAATGTAATTTAAAATAGGGAAATCAGTTTTAATTTAATGGAAATTTAATAAGTAGTACAGTTTTTTTTATTTACTAAATCACTTAAAGTTACTAATTGAAAAATATTTACACATTTGGTATCTGTGCATCCAACAGCTGTTGAACTCACAGCATTGAACAAATGTACTGACCTAGTATGAATCATGTCTGCTGAAAAATTTCAGTAAGTAGTGGTTTCTGCCAAATGATACCAAAAGTATAATTTATAAGAAAAACCTCAAAATGTACAATACAAAAACTGCAAGTTAAAAAAAAATATTTATTAATTTGTCATTAATCTTATGAGTAAATTATAATATCACTAAACACTTTTAAATGTTTTAAACTTGCCTATAGTAGTACTTACTTTGCTTGCTAAGGACGGCCGTTTCGGGAGATGTGTCCCTTTGTCAACTCAGACCGTAACTGATCTCAAGGTTTATGTAGGTTAGGGTGGGGATGGGATATTTTGGTGGTGTGGGTGTATTTTGTGTGTATTAGGAGTTATGATGTCAAAAAGTGCGTGTGAGTTGTAATGTAATTGTGTATTGAGTATGTGTGTAGGGGGTAGTTTGAAGTGCCTGTATATTTCTAATTGTTCGGTTGTGTAGCGTTGGTTATTTCTGTGTTGTTTATGAAGAATTTGTAAGTTAGATGTTATGTCTATGTAGTCTTGTTTTGTGGAGTTGAGATGATTGGCGAAGTTTGATTGGTAGTTATTGTTTTTTAGTGCTTTTATATGTTCTTGGTAACGTGTGTAGAAGGACCTCCCTGTCTGGCCTATGTAAAAACTGGGGTATGAATTGCACGTTAGTTTGTAAACTCCAGTGGTGTTGTAAATGTCGTTGATTTTGTTGTTGGGTTTAAATTGTTTGTTGAGGTTGTTGTGTGTGGAGTAAGCTATTTTGTAGTTGTATTTTTGTAGTGTGTTGGTTAGATTGTGGGTTTTGGATGATCTGTATGGTATTGATAAGTATTTTATGGGATTGTCATCTTGTGTGTTTGTATTTGGGCTATTAGGTATTTTTTTTTACCTTTTTGAACCTTGAGATCAATTACGGTCTGAGTTGACAAAGGGACATATCTCCCGAAACGGCCGTCCTCAACAAGCAAAGTAAGTGCTACTATAGGCAAGTTTAAAACATTCAAAAGTGTTTAGTGATTACTAGTAGCTCATGTGAAGATGGAATCAACAAATGTTATAATATCAGTAAATTTTATTGTAAATTTTGTATTAATAACTTATTATAAAGTTGTTGTTATCTGAAGTTGGCACTTTGTTCCTATCACAATTTTCCTGCAGTGATAAATTTCAAATTCTTGAGTGGTTGTGCGAGTTTCTTACTGTTTTTCTTTGAAACTCCTCGATCGCTTAACCGTAATAAATGTCCTTTCACCATTAAAATTACTGTGTCAGTTATGTGAAGTTGTAAATAAAATTTTGAAATTAGCTTATCGAAAGAGGTAATTTTGAAGGCAATAGAATGAGTTTTCTGAGAAGTAATTTATTATTTAAGGTTTTGAGAAGAAGAAATTAAAAAATTCCTTTATTTAACAATCCATTTATTTTTCTAGAGATAAGCTTCATTCTGGGAGGAGCACTAATGGTCCCCTGTTTAATTGCTCAGAAATGAAAATTAATATTTGTTGATATTTAATTGGCTTTAATGACCATGTGTCTGTCAGCTAGCGAGTTCTATCTATCTATCTGTTAGCGAGTTACAGCTAGAGAAAGATTTTGCCCCTATTTCAGCTCACCAATTAAAACGAGAATTTCCTGAAATTTTGGTAAGGTAGATTAGCACAAAATTCAATTGTTTCTTTTGAATTTTTGATCCCTGATAAATTGAATAAAACAGGTCTAACAACTATAAGTTGATTAACTTTTGAGAAAACCAGTATCAAATGCAAAAAATGGAATAAAAAAACCTTTTTTATCTTTGGACAACAATAACTTTGTTATTTCACCAAGAAACAGATTAAAATTTTTAATAAAACTTGTAGAAAATTTTATTCTCAACCAAATGGTGTAAAGAAAGAACACAGAGTGAATAGATATGTGATTAAATGAATTTTTATACATAACAGCACAGAGTAAAAGCACAAAACTTTATTCTAAACTTGTTCAACCAAATTACAGTAAATTTTCGAAACTGTCTCTGCCAACTTCAATGCATTTTACTGCTCGTTTAAGGATGACTCTTATTAGTTTCTGTAGGTCAACAGGGATTTCCTTTAAATGTGTAAAAGATTCATTAATACGTCTAAGTAGTGCCTAATGGAAATTAGCTTTGACCTCGTAAAATTTCTCCTTCATCCATTCCCATATGCAAAAATCTAGTGGCGTTAATCTGGTAACCTGTGGCCAGAGTATAGGACCTCCACAATCGATCCATTTATTTGGAAACTGTTAATTCAAGTAGGTGAAAAATGTGGCGATATGCCATCATGTTGGAAGTACAGCTGGCATCGCGTTGCAACAGGAACATCTTCAAGCAATGTCGGTAATTTCTTTTTGAAGAAACTATAAGTATGTCTGACTTGTTAAGCTCTCTTGAAAAATAAACGGACCAATCACCTGATCATAAATAATACCATATCATACGTTAATGCTAAAACCCTGTTGAAATTTATGTTCAGTAAGGTTGCATTAGGGTTCACTTCTGCCCATGAATGTTGGTTTCGTAAATTGATACCATCATGATTGAACTTTGACGCATCGGTAAATAAAATATACTTAAAGAGTCAACAATGAGTGTTTAACCAAATGCAGTACTCTGAGCGTTGGGCATTTCCAGTACTCTCCTGGATGTAAATGCTGTATATTTGTTTATGGTAGGTATAGAGTTTATGTGGTATTGTTGAGTGTTCTCCACACTTTACTTTGCTGCTTTATTTTGTGAGATGTATAATCAATCGTATCCAATGTCCGTTGGGGTTGTGTGTTTTTATGGTTTGTGTGATTAATTAGTCAAGGTTTTGGAGGTAAATACTTTTTTTTCTGATATTATACTTGAGAGGGGTGATCTCATTGCTAAGCCATCTATTTGTTTATATACCTTATTAAATATGAAATAGTTTTGGTTTAGTATGGTCTTTAGGCATTTTATAATTTGGTTTGTGTATTTGGGGTTGGTTTTAAGATCAGTTAATTTGTTTTTTAAAATTTGGATGGTTTCGTTTATTGGTATATTAGAATACATGTTTGTGATATCAAATGATATAAATTAGGTGTTTTTGGTTATGTTTATTGTTTTTAGTCTTTTGGTTAATTTAATTGAGTTTTAATGGTGTATTTATTTTCCAGTTTAAGTTCGTGTTTTAGGTTATTGGCGATTATTTGTGATATTTTACAGGCAGGTGAATTTTTGAAATTTAATAGGGGTCTTATGGGATTGTTGACTTTTGATGAGGGCGTTCATTTTAGGGGTCTTTGGATTGTCTATTGTGTATTGGCAAGGGGTTTTTTGCTGAATAAATTGTTATTGTTTTTTGCTAATTGTATGATTTCGTTTTGATATTTTATAGTGGGGTCTTTGTTAAATTCTATGCAATTGTTGAGTTTTATGAATTTGTCTATTTTTTTGTTATATTCTTTTTTTGATATGATTACTGTAGCGTTGCTTTTGTCCAATTTTGTTGCAATTATTTCATTTTTGAATAGTTTTTGTTTCAATTTATTTATTTGGTTTATTTGTATTTTATTTTTGTTGTGATTTCCTTTTTTGATTTTTTGTTGATGATTTTATTGATTTTGTGTGATGCTGTGTTTCTAATGTTATCTTGGTTTTTGTAATATAAGGTTTATTGCCAGTTCTGTTTCTACTATGAGGATTATTATTGTGCTTTGTAATTTTGGTTTGATGTTGGTTTTTGCACTATTTTCGAGTATCTTTACTTCTCCTATGGTGAAATTCGTTTTTGTAAGGTTTATAAAACTGTGGTGGAGTTGCCTCACAATAAACAAAATTAACCCCAAGACATACTTAAAAAACTCCCACAGTGCAGTGAATCCGAAAATAGAACAATAACGGTACACCACACCTTGTGACAACGGAAATTCCATATAGCTCGCAGTCTACTACAACCCCCGGCCAGTGATGCTCGATAATGGAGATACTATCAATCTTTGAATGTTAACTCGCATAAATACCAAGTAAGATTTTTTTAAAAGTACATATAGTGAAAGTGATAAGTGAATACAAGAAAACAGTGTTGCAAACATATATATATATATATATATAAATATAAAAGTTATGTGAATGAATAATGTAAACTCAACTAAATATAATGCTTAGTAGAGTAGATTCTTGCTTACGCAGTTTTTGTAATGTGCAGCTGATAAAACAGCTTTAGCTTCAGTGTGTAGCAAACTCTTGAAGAGTACAGTTGTAGGCACTCCAACTGAATGTATATCAGATGAATGTTTGTTAAGTAAAAATTAATGTAACAGTTTTCTAAATTCAGTCGATAGGACATCTCGGGAAAATTAATAAATATAATTTTTTCGATAATAATAGTTAACCGAGATCCTGCAACCACGATAACATTGCAGAGTGCATATCTGTAACGATATCGGCAAAACTTGTAGAGTGAATATTTATCAGAAGAAAGAAGAACTTAAAGTGAAAGTGCTATTTGTTCAGTGAAAAATACTCGTTGTGTTCCCACTGTAACAAATGAGCAAAGTATTTTGGATTGTACTGTAAGTAAATCCTAGGAAATATTATGTAAAATATTGTTATATTTTCACTTTATATTTTAATTTTAATTTTTGTTTTGAAATTAAATATAAAAGAAAAATGGCTACTCCAACTTTAAAGAAGGAATTCTTAGATATGATACCAGAATTTTTTGGAGGGCCTATAATGCTATATAGATTTGTCACAATTTGTGATAAAATAGTAAGTAAATTCTTTGTTGCTAGTAATCCTGATGACTTTCAAAATGAATATTTGATGTCATCAATTTACTAAAGGGACAAGCTTTAGAGTTAGTTGTAAGTTCAAACAGTTATAACTGGTTAAATGTTAGGAAAATTCTTTCAACTAGTTTCCTAGATAAAAGAGATTGTTTTACATTAAATCTTGAAATGGCAGAGCTAAAACAAGAAGTAAGTGAATCTCCTTTTAAATTTTATGAAAGGATCCAAAATTATTAAATTTACAAATATCATATTTTATTAATAAAGAACCAGTTAAAGCTATTGATACAATGAGTGAATATGTTCAAAAATTAGCATCAAGAGTTTTGTTAAGAGGTCTTCAAGAACCACTAGGGTCTTTAATGAGAACTAAAAACCCCACAACACTCGCAGAAGCTTTAAATATGCTATCTAATGATTTTATTTTAAAAATAATAAAATGTTTACACAACCGAACAAACAATCAGTTTTTCAGAAAGGTCAAAGTAATACTGTAAGAAAACCAATACACCTAGAGACTAATTATCACCAAATACCTAAACAAACTTACCAACAGCCAAATCCTTTCTATAAACCACCTTTTGCTAGCCATGGCCAACTTCAGCCTTGTCCAAGAGGACAATTAATGAATAATAGTAAACCTCATTACCTTCAGAATAAGAGTTACCAACCCATCCCTATGAGCATATCCACTAGAGAGACAGACAAGCCTTCTAGACAAAGTACTAAACTTTATCAAATGACAGGGCAAGGAGCAGAAGACGGCGAATATTCAATGTACCAAATTAACGAACAAGAAACATTTGCTTCTGACGAAAATTCCGAAAAGGACGAGTATTTCTCTGAGCACCAGTCTGAAGACTGTGATGAAAATGAAGAGACCTTTTAAAACGATCAAAATAATTTTTTAGCTTATACAAGCCTCGGAACCAATTTTCCATAATGAATTTGGGGTGGGAAAATTAATTACCTTTCATATATGACGCAGATACTAAATTATAAATATTAATTGATGCATGTAGTACTCGATAGTTTATACGAAAATCACTAGGTTGGAAATTTTTAAAACGTGTAAGAGAAGAGCCGTTTGAAGTAACCACTGCACACGGCACTTCAAAGAAAGATTTTTGCTGTAAAATACCCCTGTTTTCTAAAAAGAAAATTAAATTTTACTTATTTGATTTTCATCAGAGTTTCCACCTATTACTGGGTCTGGATAATATAAAAGATTTAGGAATAAGATTAGATTTTGTAAACAATAAACTACTACTTTGTGGTAAAGAAATCCCTATTCAGTATATTAATACAGGAAAAGGAAAGTGTGATAAAACAGACAGCACGACAGTAAAACAAGAACAATTAAGTTATGTTATACAAGCCCGCCCTAGCCGAATAGTTAAGGTTAAAGTACAAAATATTAATAATGGAGAAGGACTCCTATCATACAAGCACTTGAATGGGTTAGAAATTCCACAGTTTCTAATGCATAAAACTAGTGAATTTTAGTTGAAAGGATTTTTAAGACTATTAAGATATTACCGAAAATTAATTAAAACTTGGCAAAAATAACAAAACGTTTTACTAACTGTTTGAAGAAAAATGCAAAAATTGATATTAATAACCCCATAAACTTTATAGACTGTTTCGAAACATGCAAAAATATTTTGACTAACGAACCACTTTTGCAATACCCGGACTTCGAAAAAGAATTCATTCTAACAACAGACGCATGCAGTTATGCGATAGGAGCAATTTTAAGTCAAGACAAAAACAGAAAGGACCTTCCCATAGCGTATGCCAGCAGAACTTTGAATGACAGTGAAATTAACTATTCTGTAATTTAGAAAGAACTATTAGCGATTGTATGTGCAGCAAAACATTTTAGGCCTTATTTGTTTAGGAGAAAATTTAAAATTTATTCGGATCATAATCCTTTACAATGGTTTTTCTGTTAAAGAACCAAATTCCAGACTTTTAAGATGGAGATTAAAACTAGAAGAATATGATTACGAAATAAAATATAAAAAGGTAAATTAAACCAAAACGTGGATGCTCTATCGAGAATACAATTGAATGTCACCGATAAAATGTCAACAAACTATTAACATACTGTAGAGGAGGAATTGCAAATGTCTTCAGCTGATTTACTCCAACGTTACTTCCCAGAATTAAATGATAACCAGTCTATGGTAGTCAACATTGATATAGAAGAAGACGACGCTGACAATCAAGAAAATATCAATGAAGAAAGTAACCAGACAGTTCACTCCAATTTTGAAGGAAACACTCAGATAGAAATACCAATTTCCAACGAGCCTGAAAACTTTGGCAAAAATCAAATATTTTTATATCTAGTAAAGTATCACCTTAAAAAAATGGAAATAATAAAATTATTTGGAATTTCAAAAATGCGTTTAATAGTTGAAATATCAGAAAATAATCTGAATAATGACATAGTTAACTTCGTAAAATATAAAAAAAGTAAAATATAACCTATATTTTGAAGATGACTTTTATGAGAGATTTGCATCATGCATAGCTAAAAACTTTAAACAATCTGAACTAAATTTAGTTGAGTGTAACAAATTATTGGATTTAACTTCTGAAGAAGAAATGGTGGAAATAATAAATAATTATCACGTTAGCAAAACTAATCATCGCGGAATACAAGAAACTTATGAACAAATTAAATGTAGATATTATTGGTCCAACATAAAAGAACACATTCAAAACCAATGTAAAATATTCCAAACCAACGTGAAGTAAAACATATGTTTTTATCAACCAATGTGAAATATGCCAAAACACTAAGTACAACAGAATCCCTTTAAAACTAGAAACGAATCTTACATCAACCCCAACAAAGCATTTGCAAGTAGTGGACGTTGGTAGCATATCACTAGAAAAAAATCGCTTTGTAAGCATAGTAGACGCCTTGTCGCATTATGCACAGATGTACCGTGTGGGAAGTGTGCAAGCAACAGAAGTTTCTGATAAGCTACTTGATTACTTCGGACATTGGTGTGTCTGCAGTAATTATATCAGACAATGGCATGGAAATTAACAATAGAGTTGTAAAAGAAATATTAGATCTGCATAAAATTAAAATACATTTTATAAGTACACAAAACCCCCAATCAAACAGATTATGTGAAAGAGTTCATGCCACGATAGTAAAACACATAAGACTTTTAAATAATCAAATCGAGTTCAAAAAGGACAATATAATTAAGAAAGTGAAGTATGCTATAATAGCATACAATAATAGCATACATTCACTTACTAAATTAATGCCGTGTGAAGTTTTATTTGGTCACATAAACTCGAACACCCTACTGGATGTACATGTAGAAAACCAGTTTGCAAACGACTATGTTTTAAGACATAGAGAGAAAAACAAAAGCACTTTATTAAAACATTAGAAGTTCTAACAAAAAAATTAAAGAAAAAAATTTGAACAAAAGAAATATAAACAAGAAATCACTTCCAGATATTCCAACTGAAGTTTATGTAAAAACAATACAGAAACAGGGTAAGCCAAACATTAAATATAGTAATGAAGAAATATCTTCAGTTAATAAAGAAAGGAAAACCGGTAAAATAAAGCCTATACATCATAACAAAAAAAAAAAAAAACATTTGTGAAAAATTAAAAGGCCTAGGAAGATAAGCAATATAATTAATGTTTAAAATCCTTTTCCAGGTCCCTCCTGTTTGTCCTTGGCACAGCCACCGACTCAGCAGATGTCAAAGACATCACTAACAACCTTGGAATAATCCTGATAGACCTTGGGCCAGCCAAATTAGAATCTTCCTACCATACCTTTGTCCACTATTTTAATGTAAGAAACATTGTTAATCAGTTAAATGACATTGATTCCTATTATTATGATGTATTACAAAATTTTGGAGTTAACTGCGGCAATTGTTACGGTAGCCTATTAGGTAATCAATATGTAACAGACAATGGTAATAAAATAAGAGATATTTTTAATTATTTTTAATATGTTAACCACAGCAAAAACGTAATTAAAGAAAAATTAGAAATTATACTTTTAAAAGTAATAAAAGAATAAAAAGATGGACTAGGATCTGTTATCAAATCTATAACAGGCAATTTAGATGCATATGATGATAAAAAATATGAAAAGATAATTAAAGATATTGAAAATGAGCAAATTAAAATTATTTATCAATTTGAATCACAATACTCCTTTAGTAATAGTATTATGGAAGAATTAAATAAAACTTTTAATTTAATCGACGAAAATTTTGTAGAATTAAAGAATGAATTAGGTATTGTGAATCGTAATGTAAATAAAAATATATATATATGGGACCTTTGAACCCATTTTTTTTCCCGAAGGTCTGAAGAAAATATTCTTTTGTATTAAAAGACTTTGTTTGCTGTTATTGTATTTTTATTTCTAATACTCTTTTGTTTTTTGACAACAATTATTTTTGTCGTTTTGTAACTCGCTTTATTTCATAGTATTCACAAATATTATTAATTTTCATTAATCAGGGGAAACTAAATAGTTTTTCCTGGAATAGTAATACCTCACTCATTAGATTGAACACAAATTGAAAACAATTATTGATAAAGGGAATATCTTCTTTACAATTAACTTTATAAATCCACATGTGAAATAAATTAAAGTAATTATATTGCATTGTGATAAATCACAATTCATAGTTTCTTATGAAACTATTACCTAATATCAAGTTATATTGTCTATCTTTTTTGATACTGATTTTATTCACTCTAAGTGAATGTAATTTGTTGTGATAGATTACGGTATATTAAAAAAATAATTATTTTAACAATTCAGAAAATGTGTTCAGTAATCATTTTATTAAAGAATTTGGTGTTATTTGTGTATTATTAAGTTTCCTATCAGAGGAATAACATTTCATTAGCATTGATAACAGAAAATACCATATTCTTTTCTGTTGTTACTTATAATTTCATATATTTTCATTTGTGAATTTAAACAATTCATATTATATTTTCTTCTGTTAGAAATAAAGTGTATGGTAATTCTACCAAAAATATGTAATTGCCCTTATATTTATTTAACAAAGTTTAACAACACTTGTGCCTTCTTAGAATGTTTTTCTAGGAAAACATTCATGATGTTTACAACTTTAAAACCTTTTTCTTTATTTATATACTTTTGTTTAAAAATATTTCATACAAGATCTACCCTCATTATTTGTTTTCATAAGGTTAAATTGGTATTATTTAAGATTTATTATTATCGTAACTATTGTTATTACAACTAGGAACTTAAATGAATTTTTTAGCCACATATATGTAACAATGAAAATATTGGAAAGAACCCCAATACCACAAAAATAATCAAAAATAACAATTAAAACAAGTTACTTAAATTAATCTTAAGTAACTTGTTTTATTTGTTATTTTTGATTATTTTTGTGGTATTGGGGTTCTTTCCAATATTTTCATTGTAATATATTGTACCACTGTGCTCTTGATACTGTGCACATATATGTAGTTTACAAAAGATTTTAAATTCTGTTATGTTACAAAAATATTTGTAGTAAGTTAACCATTAAGTTGTATTTGATAAGAATTCAACCATTAAGAGTTTTTAAAAATATGTTAGAATTTACAAAAGAAAAAAAAATATAATACATTGAAACCTAGAAAGAGAAAGTGTAAATGCGGACATTTCAAATTTGATAGTGAAGAATCTAGTTATAATCTAAAAACGAATCAACTTTAATTAAGTCATACCTGAAATAATAGATGTTTTTTGTAAAAAATATATACATTGTTTTATTCAATATTAGAGTATTTCTATTAATACTCTAAATTTTATTTTAAGACAGGAAATCAGATTCATATTTTGTGGAAGTAAATACATGTTGCATGAGTTTATTGACAGTGGTATTGAATGTGAATATATGTGCTATCTCATGTAGATAAGGTACTCTACTTGCCAAATTGCTTATATTTATGATAGCGAAGTCTTAGTTTTCTATGGTAATCAAGAAAATAATTGATTACTAATCCTTGCCTAAGTTTACATTGTAAAATTCAGTTGCAAAATTTCAGTATATAGCATTTGTTATTTGCTGCGACTGTTGTCATTGATGACACTGTATTAGAACTTCAAAAGAGCTGTCTTCTTTGTAGGAGTCATATAAATGATTTCATAATTTATTTAGCAAACTGCATATTTTTACTAAACTAATTTTACACTACTTAACTATGTGAATACGTAATTGCTTACTTGCTGACGCGTTTCAAAACGATCGTTCCTTTTACGGGTTAGCTTTGTAAAAAGAACAATCGTTTTGAAACGCGTCAGTAAGTAAGCAATTACTTATTCACTCAGTTAAGTAGTGTAAAATTAGTTTAATCAGTGAAGTCAAGATGATTACATCAAGAAGCTTTGCATATTTTTGTTTCTAAAAATCCCATTTTCGTCTAATTTACTTATTAAAAAAAAATTGTTTTTAAGGTTTTAGTATTTTTTGAAGTGTAATTATTTATTTGATCTCTTATTATCTTAGTATTTCATCTCTTATTATTTTCTATAAAAAAGAGACACTGAGAATTAGTGATAAATTATTATTATTCCAGGTTTATCTAAAAAGCAAGTTACATCAAAGAAGGATAAGCGTATTGGAAACTACCTTAATAATATGCAGAAATCTTCTATATGTGAAGCTGTGCTTGATGACTCATTTATTCAAGATACCCCCTTAGTAGAGGTATTTATTGCTAAAATAGAAGATAAAAAACAAACTTCAAGGTTAATAGAAGATTTGAACAGAATACTTCCAATACCAATGCTAATACACCTTAGAAGAGTAAATAATAATGAAATAATATTGAGTTTGACTGATAAAATCAATCCTTTAGAGTTTTTGAAAAAGGAAAATTTTGATACTAAAGGCCTGGCATTATGTATAAAAAAAGTTAAAGTCCCAGCTGTTATACCTAGAACAAGAAAACAGTTTACAAATGCATACAAGATTTGGCCTTCTAATTACCATGAAGATAAATATTTAGAAAAGTTATTGTCTGGCACATTATTTGATTTAAACGAACAATTTATTCTGACAAAGTGGATGAAGGTTGCTGTAGATGCTGCAAAAAAAAGTAAGTTCCAGGTAGGGGCAGTAGTTGTTGACCCATCAGTTAATAAACTTGTAGCAGTGGGTACAGATGATAGAGGAACAAATCCCGTAAAACATGCTGTTATGGTTGTTGTGGATTTAGTTGCAAGGACGCAAAATGGTGGTGCATGGCCTAAATCTACTCTTGATTATATTAACAGTGATAAAATTAAGCAGAATACTTTTGAACATAAAAAAAGAAATGCAGATGGCTTGGAAAAGCCTGCTGGAGACTACCTTTGCACAGGATTTGACATTTATGTGACTCGTGAACCTTGTATAATGTGTGCAATGGCATTAGTTCATAGTAGAGCCCGGAGAGTGTTCTATGGCTGTTCTTCTGAAAAGGGAGCTCTAGGAACTGTAATAAAACTACATACTATAAAAGCATTAAATCACCATTATGAAGTATTTAAAGGTCTTCTTAAAAATGAATGTTGTTCTTTGTATACTAAGAATATATAATAATTATTTAAACCTTTTTTTTTGTTTGATTTAAACCTAATGATTTTTTTATCAACCCTTTGGGTCAGTATTTAAAGAACTTATTATTTGTCCACCCAGTCGTATTTAAATGACATTAAAATTTTTGGTGCTCACAACTAGAATTTCAATTTTTAAATAAATAAATAAAACCTCTAAACCACAAATAACTTTTATTTAAACCTTATGTACATTTCAATTGCGCAGCAATCTTCTTCAGAGGTATTTAAAAAATACAAGAGTTGTATTTTTTAAATACCTCTGAAGATGATTGCTGGGCAATTGAAATGTACATAAGGTTTAAATAAAAGTTATTTGTGGTTTAGAGGTTTTATCTATTTATTTAAAAATAAACATTACACCACCGTTGCTTCATACAGTTATAGAATTTCAATATCTCAGAAAATACTGAACTTTTTTCAAATTATGAAATTTTCAGTTAATACTTAGTTCTCATCACTGGTTTAGGTTTAAATTTAAAATCACTCCTACTAATTATCTACTTTACAATCTTTAGTTAGCACATTTCCTCAATTTTACTACGCTATTAGTATTATCATCGTAATTATCAATATCACTATTGAATGGTGTTTTTTAATCCTGTGGCAGGAACCATAGGTGACATCAAATCGAAAAACCTTGCCTATCAAATAGTTTTAAAAAATTCAAGAGATGGAAAACTAAGAAATTCAAGAGCATTTCTATTAGTTTCTAAATTTTGCAGCACTTAACCGCACACCGCCAGTAATAAGCTTTCTCAAACAGATGCATTTGACATCCTAGCTTGAAAAGTTGATCATATAAAGTTTTGTAATATAATTTTAATAAAAACAGTAAATTAGGGCAGGGGTAAAGTGATTTTATCTGCTGTCTTTTGCCTCCCTATAAATGTATAGCCTGCAAAAAAATAGCTATGAAGTAAAAACTAACTATAAGGTGAATATGTTGTTTCTAAGGTTTTCTTTAAGTGTAGTTTACAATCAGTTTTATTTTTCCCTATTAATTTTAAAGTTTGTAATTGAAAGTAAATAACATCTTTTCATATTGAGCACAAAATAATTATTTTCATAATTTTATGCCAAAACGATTGTATCCTATTATGTTAAACATTTCTTTGGTCTCAGATTTAGCCAGAACAGACAAAGTTTTGTGAAATCATCTTTAAACTTTACAATTTCATAACCTAATTAATATATGTAAAGTAATTCTTGACTAAAAAGTCATTTTATATATAAATTGGGATGTGATTATGAAGGAAAACTTTGTGTCTATTTAGACTTTGTGATAGATGAAGTAATTTCAGAATGTTTATTTGTTATGTTATAATTGTTTAATTACAAGGGCATTATAATGGTAGTTTAGTACTAGTGGAAGATTTTGTGCATGAAGTATAAGGTAAGTGTTAGGTGAAGTGAAGCAAAACTAGGAGCCCAAAGGAGTAGACGGTAGTTTCATAATCAGGGGGACTAAAACCTTACTGTTTATAGTAACTTGTGAAAGAATACAGAATGTGTTCAACTTAAGTTGAAATAATCCTCAGGATAATGAGTACTCATTGAATGAAGAGTAAAGCAAACTTTTGAGAATTTTGTAAAAGCTATTCTTGGATTGTCTGTAATATTCTATATGAACAACATAGAAGGCACAAATGGAACTGTCCGATAGGTGACAACTGAATATTTAATAAAACATGTCCAGTAATGAAACCATATTTTGTTTAAAAAGTAGAGAAGGAATCAGAAATGAATGCAAATTAAGTTTAGTAAAGATATTGTAAACTGGCATATAAGAAATTTGCTAAAGAAAATTTTAAAATTGAATAAGAGACAACAAACTTTAAAACAGACTTTGTTCATAAATAAAAATAATTTGTTCATAAAATAAACAATGAGAAAGGCCAAATAAAGGTAGCAATAGAATTAAGAAATAAGGTAAAAGGACTTACATGGGAAACCAGTTACGAAAGGATGGAAGCAACTGCTGAAGAGGATTAATACAAGAAGAAAATGAAAAATGTAAATAGAAAGTACTAAACAATAATTTGTTTAGAGAATAAGTTTGTTTGTAAACTAAATAGAAAGTTTGTAAAGTAGTAGAACTGAGAAGGAAAATTTGATGTCACAAAAATGTAGAAAGTAGATCTAAAGAAAAAAAGAAGATGAAAGGTTGTAGGAAGTAAATTATTTTTTTAAAGTTGCTTGTTGTAATCATCTGGAATTCACTAAATAAACTGTAAGTAAATAATACTTGAGTGAACAATTTAGAACTTACATAATAACACGTTTAGAAACAATCGTTTACGAAGCTGACACTACTGGTAACGGTTGCACAAGGCAAAAGGTTGGAAGCATATGATTTATGAGTGTAGAGAAGGTGTATTAAGTTGGTTGTTTACTAAATGAAAAAGGGTGTTAGATTCAAAGTGTGGGCGGCCATTTAAAATATTTTCTTTTTCTGTTGTATGATGTTTGTATATTTCATATATTTCTGTAGTTGTTAGTATTTTAATATGGTTTAATATGTGGAGAATATTTAAGTTAGTATGAATGTTCTTGTATGTGTGTTGAAAGTTTTGTATATGTGTTGCGTAGTTGGATTTTGGATTTATTTTTTTCATATCATTGATGTGTTCTTTGAAACGTTGTTGAAAGATCTACCAGTTTGGCCAATGTAGAAGCTGGGGTAGCCGCTACATGCTATTTTATGTATACCGGATGGATTGCATTTGTCTGTTTGTTGTTTATAGGGTTGTATGTGTTGTCTTAAAGTGTTCGTTGTTTTGTAAGATATTTGGTAATTGAGTTTTCTGAATGTGGAAGCAATTTTGTGTGTTTTGTGATAAGTGATGGATATGTATTTATTATTTTTTTGTATTGCTTGTCAGTGTGGCTGTTTGACGATGTTGTTTATGTTTAATTTTCTTGAGTATGTGATCTATAAGTGTATGTTGGTAGCCGTTTTGTTGAGCGATGTATTTGACTGTGTTAAGTTATTCGTCACTGTATTTTTGTTGCATAGGTATACTTTAAGCATAGGCAATATATGGTTAAATGCAGTGTGTTTGTGTTGTGGGGTGATTAGATATGTTATGTATCATGGTATCAGTGATTATTAGTTTTCTGTATATTTTGAAATTGTGTTTGGTGATAGTAAGGTCCAGGAAGTTCATTTTATTGTTGTCTTCTAATTCGAAGGTAAATGTCAGGTTTTGATGTATTGTATTGATGTGATTGGTTGTTGATCTGCATAATGTAATATTGTTTAATGTGATTAAGGAATATTTCTGCTAGGATATCTGAGAGGGGGGAATCTATAGGCAGGCCATCGTTCTGTGTGCAAATTTTGTGTTGATATATGAAGTAGTTTTGTGATGTGATGAGTTTGGTGAGTGTGATGATTTCATGGGTAAGTTTTGTGGAGTTTTGTTTGTAAGCGTGTTTTATAGTTTGTTTATATGTTGGTTTATAGGTTTTTTATGTCTAATGATGCTATGGTGGGGTTGTGTGGTATATAGATATCTTTAGTTTTGTGGATTAGGTCTGTGTTATTGCATATGGATGTCTGGTTGTTAAAGTTTATGTCGTCTCTGGTAAGTTTATCTATATATTTGGTTAGCTTATGAGAAGTGTGTGGTTGCTTAGTAGGCGAATGGGAGTGTTTTCTTTGTGGATTTTAGGTGAAACGCTTAGTTTGGGTGCTTGGGGTTTTATTTACTTGTAATATTTCTTTTGTTCAGCGTTCATGATTTTGGAGCATTTGTTTAGAAGGTTTATAATTTTGTTACAAACTTTGATGTGGGGTCTAACTGAAATTCGGTTGTTTTGTTTTCTGCCATGAAATTATTTACTTTCCTATCAATGTCTAGTTGGTGCATTATTACTACGGAATTGCGGTACCTGCTTTTAAAAAAAATAGGTTATGTTTGTTACGTTTTTGTATGATAGATTTAAGGGTTGAGTGTTCATTAGATGTGCTTGATTTAGTGTTTAAAGTGTTTATGTTGAGGCATTTTATGTTTAATGTCTTATCTAATGTATTCAAGGTGGGTGGGTTCTGTGTTTTGAATTGCTGTTTCTGTGCTCAAATAATGTTTGACATTTGTTTGTGGTTGTATTTTTTGGGGTGTAGGATGTATTTTAGGCCTTTGTTTAATAGTGTTATTTCATTTGCATTAAACTTGATATTTGTGGTGTTAATTGTGCACTGGTGAAACCAGCGAGCACAGAAAAAACTAGAGAAGAAATTGTAGGTAGGTATTTGAAGCCAGCTTTTGTGGGTGTCCCCCACCAAGATGGCGGCCTCAAGCCATGAGTCATCCTAGTGGAGAGCGTCAAATTGCTTTTAGACAAGGCCCATGTGCCAACTAAACCCAGTAGTATTGGTGTTGCTATTTAGTGTCTAATATAAATAAGTTTTCTATAATACTATTTAATATTTCCATTATCAGCTGCATCAATAAACTATTCATATTATTTACAAAATTTCCAGAAGTTTCACCCATTCTACGATGTGGCTTCCATATTGAATATACATTAAATAACAAGCCTACATTATATAATATTTGTAACTGTCAATAAGTTCGGATTACCAATAAGTTTTACACAGTTTATCAATAACAAAAATATAATAATAATGATTAAGTTACTAGACTGATGATCTAAAATGACTAAGTAATAGGCCTAATATAAATACCGTATATAATAATTAAATTAAGATAACATCCTGATACAGATTCAATAGACTAGACAAATAACTTAACATGATTAGACTAAAGCACCCAATATGGCTACTCGTTTGCGTTAGCAAAATATAGCTCCAACTTTCCCACTGACATCATTTACCCGACCAAAAAATTAAAAAAAGCTTCAGAGACTGACTTTTTTATGTTAAATTGTAATTCCTTTTAGAGAGGTTTTAATTTAATGTCGTTTTAAGATAAGAAAACTATTTATGAATTACAAATTTTTTCACCATCGTAATCCTTGTATTATATATTACTATGAAACCATATTTTATTTTTTTGTGATAATAACATGTTTAAAATCTAATCACAAAACACTTTTTGAAGTACAACCAATAGTATTTTAACTATAACAGTTCTTACAATAAAAATATTGAAAAGAACCCCAATACCACAAAAATAATAAAAAATAACAAATAAGACAAGTTACTTAAGATTAAACCCTTATGTACATTTCGATGACCATGTCATCATCATCAGAGGGTCTTGTTACAAAACACAATCTAGCACACAAGAAGTTACAAACTAGAATGATCAGTTAGTTTGTCATCATTCTAGTTTGTAACTTCTTGTGTGCTAGATTGTGTTTTGTAACAAGACCCTCTGATGATGATGACATGGTCATCGAAATGTACATAAGGGTTTAATCTTAAGTAACTTGTCTTATTTGTTATTTTTGATTATTTTTGTGGTATTGGGGTTCTTTTCAATATTTTTATTGTAATATATTGTACCAGTGTGCTCTTGATATTGTGTATAACAGTTCTTGTTTAAAAACTGTACCATTATTTTGTTTTCTTTAAATTAATAATCTGATGCCTTAAGTTTCCCTAATGGAACTTCAAAGATCCTCTAACCCTCTAGCGCATTAATTTATTTCACAACAAAATACTAACTACATCCTATCATCTTGAAATGTTAAAAGCCTTAGATTTTTTATTTTTACAACTAACTTTGTACTGAACTGCCCTTTGCCGGCATTGTAATGCTTTACTTCGATATTTCTTTAGGTAAGCAATAATTAATTCTACAATTTCAACTCTCTTCAATCAGAAATGTTCAATTTTTCTGCTTTACAAGAATACATTTTACTGTAAATATAATGCTTACATGGAAAATCCACAAACAATATTAATAGAAGGTATAAGATTGTTAAACATGTCTTTAAAACATTAAAAATGTAATTTTATACACGGAAATATGTTTAGCACACTCTCACCTCCATTTTCTCTGGTTACATTTATCTGTGTGTATTGAAAAATGAAGCTTCATACTGTAGTTTTACTATATGTTCACTGCATTTTTCCTTTTCCTCTCTTTTGTGCTAACACACCATCTTTTCTGACACTGTCATTATTTAATCATAATTTCTCGTTTTTGAGAATCGATAAATGCTATTGAGAGTTGTTATTAGTAATTTGTAATTTAGTTGAAACATGAACTTTGAAAAATTATGATTCATACAATACTATCAATATTCATGTTCACATATCCATTCAATTGTCAAAGCTAATACCATATGCACCAAAATAAACAGTACTGAAACTGAATCAGCTGTAGTTTCAATAATGCAAAACCATCAAGAACAGTATGAGTGTTGCTTCAAATTGAACAGAGGCAATGTAAAACATGTTTACACCTGAGTCTAACCGATTTAGCTTCACTTTACTTGTATATGTTTATAACACTATGTAAATGAAATGAAATAAAATCTTACAACCGTTTCAGTACTGTTTATTTTGGCATATATGGTATTATATTTTCATAATTCTCATAGTGTGAAATGAATTTAATGGTTTAGATTTTTATTAGCAGTGGAATATTTTTATTTTGTATCTTTACGAAAGTTTAAAATTAGCTGCTTTAAAGATAAAACAATTTTATAGTAAATATATTTTGTAAAATGTTGTAGGTTTTTATTATTTATATGGTATAAATCAAATCACAATTTTAATACCAAATAAATCACTATCAAATAGTTAATATTATTTTCAGGTATCTTATGTGGACACAATTTCTCATTTTGTCGCAGCAGTTACGTTGGCTTCTCTTAACTTTACCATCCTAATGAGCAATAATACATTTTCTTTTGCTATTTTTATGTTGCTATTATCTAATTTGTTTTCAGTTTACTTTTTCACATACAGCTGAGTTAAAATATAGTAATACTTCCTTTATCAGGTATGAGATTTGGTGGGTGGGTATATTAGTCATAGATTTATGGCTAAGTTTCTGAAAAAAATTTACATGTGTTCTTTATTAAATCAAACCTTTCTTTGAATGGAATCAACCAATGTTGTTGTCACCTTGTGAGTTACAAAACTTATACATTTTATCATAGTATCAGGGCAATAATTTAGATCCAAAGTGAACTCTGTGAATTATATAAGTTAATTGATATCTGTTCTACTGAAGTATGTACACCACACACTCATCACACACACACACTCACACTAACATCCAAAACCATACCCACACCCACCACTCACTGTTTGTTTCTAGCTTCCCCTTTAAAATATCAGGTTTTTTTTGGTATGTTATACTTAGTTTTAATTTGGATCTGTACATTCATTATGAAAATTTTTTTTATATATCTTTGGATATTTCTGATATATTAATTTAAATTGTTTAAAACGATATGTTTAATGAGTTTAATGACACATATGTCTGTAAAGTTGTGATTACATCTGTAGATAAATTGGATTAATTATATATGTGTAGTAACAAATATCCATTAAGGTTTATTTTATATTAAATGAAGTTTTTTTCTTAGTTTCAATTATGTAATATTTTTTACAATAATTAAAATAATTCTACACATAAAGTGTCTGTTATATGGTTTGTTTTGGTTCCTGCTTTCTATTAACTACGTACCAGTTTTTAAACCTTTTTTTTTAAATTTGACTTTTTAATAAGTTTTTATGTATTTGATGTCACATCCTGGTGAAATTCATATTTTGATGTTTTTAATGTCACAATTGATTGTTTTAATAAGCTTATGCAATCTTTAAATAGTTATAGGTTTTTATGATCTATAAATTGGACCAATAAAGTATTTTATCTATAATCTCACCTTTAAAGTTTCTACAATAAATTTACCACATCCACGTCTTATATTTTATTACATGTACAATCTTATTGTTTTACAAAAATGCATTACTAAATATATTTGTACCAATAAATGACACAATTGGCTAGTTGGCTAGTTAAAAAGTGTTTTAAGTAATGAGTATTTAAAAGTTTTTGGTTTAAAAAATAAAAACATTTCATATAAAAATAGTTTTAAGATTATGATATCAGGACTTTGTTATAAATTTTGTGATAAATTTATATAGTAATACTATTCTATTTGAAGAGGATTATCTTCTCCTAAGTAATCATTGAAATAATGAAAAAAATATTGTTAATTAACTTGTTAACTGATAAAGCACAGTGTTTGTGCATTATATCATATCATTATTAATAAGCAGAAAATGTATTAGAAAAAAACTAGGAAGTAATATAGTTGTTGACATATACCGTAATTATATATTCAACTACACAAGCAAAACTTGTCTTTGTCAGTTTATACTTAATTTTAGAGATCTATAAAAAGTGCCAACGATATATATCATGTAGGGTTGAGGGAGTTGAATATAAATATTTTATAAAATAAAGTTTAATATTAAATTGTCATACAGTATATTAAATCTATATCTATAAAAATGAATGTTCGTGTATGTGTATGTATGTATGTATTTGTGTATGTTATAGACACCTAAACAGCTGAACAGAAATTGATGAAATTTGGCGGGTTTGTTTAACATATTCCCAGGATGGTTCCTGTGAAGTTTGGTGTAGACCCATCCACAGGGTTTCGCCCCAGAGGCTTATGATAGTTTAAAAACCGATGTATGTATGTGACTTATGGGGGCCTAAACCGCTGATCAGAAGTTAATGAAATTTATAGGGATTGTTTGACATATTCCCAGGAGGGTTCGTTTGAGGTTTGGTTTAGATCCATTTAGAGGGTTCTGCCCCAGAGGCTTAGGAGGGTTTAAAAACCGATGTGTATATGTATGTATGTATGTATGTATCTTATGAACGTCTAAACAGCTGAAAAGAAGTTAGTGAAATTTTGTGAGATTTTTTTAAACATATTCCCAGGACGGTTCGTTTGAGGTTTGGTGTAGATCCATTAAGAGGGTTCCGCCCTAGAGGTTTAGGATGGTTCAAAAACCGATGTATATATGTATGTATGTATGTATCTTATGAAGGTCTAAATAGCTGAACAGAAGTTAGTGAAATTTGGTGAGATTTTTTTAAACATATTTCCAGGACTGTTCATGTGAAGTTTGGCTCAGATCCATCAACTGTGCTCCATTCCAGAGGCTTAGGATGGTCCAAAAACTGATGTATGTATCTTATGGACGCCTAAACAGGTGAACAGAAGTTAGTGAAATTTGGTGAGATTTTTTTAAACATATTTCCAGGACTGTTCATGTGAAGTTTGGCTCAGATCCATCAACTGTGCTCCATTCCAGAGGCTTAGGATGGTCCAAAAACTGATGTATGTATCTTATGGACGCCTAAACAGGTGAACAGAAGTTAGTGAAATTTGGTGAGATTTTTTTAAACATATTTCCAGGACTGTTCATGTGAAGTTTGGCTCAGATCCATCAACTGTGCTCCATTCCAGAGGCTTAGGATGGTCCAAAAACTGATGTATGTATCTTATGGACGCCTAAACAGGTGAACAGAAGTTAGTGAAATTTAGAGGGATTGTTTGACATATTTCCAGGATGGTTCGTTTGAGGTTTGATGTAGATCCATTAAAAGGGCTACGCCCCAGAAGCTTAGGATGGTCCAAAAACTGATGTATGTATCTTATGGACGCCTAAACAGGTGAACAGAAATTTATGAAATTTAGAGGGATTGTTTGACATATTTCCAGGATGGTTCGTTTGAGGTTTGATGTAGATCCATTAAAAGGGCTACGCCCCAGAAGCTTAGGATGGTTCAAAAACTGATGTATGTATCTTATGAATGCCTAAACTAATGAACATTTTAATGACATTTGGAGAGATTGTTTTACATATTTTTTAACATATCAGCATGGCTTTTGTGAAGTTTGGTGTAGATGCATCTACAGGGCTCTGCCCTAGAGGCTTAGGATGGTTCAAAAACTGATGTATATATATATATATATATACAATTATATATATGAAGTTATTATTATTACTTGTAAATAATTTTTTCCACCACTAAGTGCAATAATTTTACCTTGTGTGATGAGACACCTTTCGGTCACTTGACCATTGTCGAATCACTCTGTGTGATATATATATATATATATGTATATATATATACGTAAATGTGTATGTATGTCTTATGAACTCCTAAACTGCTAAGCATAAGATAATGAAATTCGGAGGGATTGCTTAACATATTCCCAGGGTGCTTCATGTTAAGGTATGTGTATATCCAACCAAAGGGCTCTGTCCCGATAGGCTTAGGATGGTTCAAAAACCGATGTATATATATGTATGTATGTGTCTTATGGATATATAACCATATAGCTTTATCTCCTTACATTAATTCCAGCCATATTAAGAATGCTACTATGAACTTTAATAGCAATAATTAACAATTGTCCACTATAAAATACCCAACAAATATTGGATTGTAATTGTATTATTTTTGTTTCAGGTGTGTTCAGAAATTAAGAGGTGGACATTATTTTGTATGTACTACTATCTTTTCTTGTGAAAGTTTTAAATAAAAAAACTGAAATTATTTTAGAAGGAAATTAGTGTTTAAAACAAAGTTGCTGAACTACAAATATTATGTTGGAAGTTATTATTCCATAATTTCTCAAAGCACCAAACGTTAAAATGAAATTCTGTAAAAAAGTTTTATGTTTATTTTCCATAATAGTTGTGGAATAAGGTTGAATATTTTATTAGTCTCGTGTTACAATTGTAAATTTTAATTTCACAGTTTCTTATATTTCTTGGTCACCTTTAGATGGTTAAAGCTAAGTGATTTAGTTTAAAGTGAAACTTTTATAAGACTTTTAAGGAAATGCAAAGAGTAGGGGGTTATTGTTGGAACAGTTCTAGTACTTATGATAACCCTATGGCATTGAGTCAAAATTTTCATCAATATTATGATATGGCTTTTCTTCAGTTTCCCCACTCAGCTTTGCCTGAGAAGAATAGTAAAGACCCTCCTAAGTATTTTATTAGGTTGTAAAAAAGGATAAAGGTTTACTAATGAATAGAAATAACACACATTTAACATTCTCTTCAGATGTCCTCTGTTTGATTTGTATCTTGAATACAATATAGAGTTGTTTATTAAAGCTAGTCCATTGATTATTGCTATTGTGTGCATTGCCTACATGGAATATTTCTTGATGTCAAACGAAATGATTGATTCGTCATTTCTGGATGGAGAAATTCTAGGAATTGGATTAGAGGAATTGAATTGGAGTGGTTGCAACACCATATGGAATAGTAAAACAACTAAGGGCAAGAAGAGAAAGCACTCTAAACAGTCACAAAACCTGTTGTTTGGAGCTGGTAGTGTTACATCGAATTCTCAAGGAAGAAGTGATACGAAGATTCAACGTAGAGAAACAAGTAAGTAAAAATATCTACAATGTTTGATTTAAAAACTTATTGTAACTTATTAAGTACTTAATAAGTATTTGTACTTAATAACTTTAATTAAAATTTATTTTTCCTATTTGTTTAATACTTTTGTATTTTGTTACGTTAAATACTTTGTTATATGTTTTATTAGTATGATTTTCTTCAATCAGTTATATCAAAAATTAAACCAGAACTGGCAAATTTGGTATGTCTTGAAACAATGTAATATAAGGTACATATAATAACAAAACAGAAGTCAAACTGCAATGGTGGAAAAATTTGTATAATATTAGATAAAAAACATTGTCATAGTAAAGTTGACAATATGAAGAACAATTCTATAACTTGTTTCACAAAAATGAAACAAAGTTAAAAAATTCACGAAAATGAAAATGCATCTTAAATAATTCTATTGAACTGTGTTACCCAAAAGGGCAACATTCAATGGTTATGTTATTCAAGATATCATTGTCATGAAATGTGTTCAATGTCATGGCTACCCGATGTATCACGAAAACTCAGAAAATTGGATTTTTGTTGACTTACATACGATAATATATGGTACATAATTGCGATCATAGTAATGCCTATATTTTCAATATATTTTAAATAGTGTAACAGGCAAAGTCACATTTGTGATTTCTAGCAAATGTCTTGAAAAATACAAGTCCTTGAATGGACAAAACAGTACGCTGACTCATAAAAGCTAAAACCTAGAAGTAAAGCTGATATTACTAGAAGCAGGAAATCAATATGAAAAGATCTTTTCAAGTGAGAAGGAAGATCAGTGTTTAGAATACGAGGTGTGTAAATTAAGTAATGAGACTGATTATATAAATTCTTTTTATTCAAATAAAATTACAATTCTATATTGTCGCCCTCAAAATAACTTCTTTCTGAAGCTACACAGCGCTGGAGACGGTTTTTCCACTCCTCACAGCACTGCTGGAACTCTGATACTGGAATAGCTTTCAGCTGGTCGATTACAGCCATTTGAATGTTTTCAATTGTCCCAAAATGAGTTCCTTTGAGATGAAATTTCAACTTCGGGAAGAGAAAAAAATCACATGGACTTAAGTCAGGCGAATATGGAGGCTGAGGAGCCACAGGAATGTTTTTACTGGCCAAAAACTCGATGTCCTTTTGGTCTTGCAAAAGGTTTTTTGGAACCATCTTTGCGCAGATTGTTCTCATCTCCAATTCATTAATAAAAATTTGATGAATGGTGGTGTGAGTCAAATTTAACTCTTCCCCGATCATTCTGACAGTCAACCGACAATCTGGACACACAAGATCCCGAATTCTGTCTACATTTTCATGGGTCGTTGAAGATGAATGCCTTCCGCTTTGGGGATCATCTTCAATCAATTTTCTTCCTTCTGATAATGCCTTAAACCACCGAAAAATCTGGGCTCTCGACAAAACACTATTTCCATAGGCTTTCTGAAGCTTAGCAAGAGTTTCCGTTGCACTGTGCCCAAGCCTGAAGCAAAACCTGATAGCACACCGTTGTTCGGAACTGATGTCACTCATTTTTAAAATGCACTGAAAAAACCTTTCTCATAACAAAATTCACTACGTACAGTGCAATAACTCGTGTCTTCAAACTTCACTGGATGTGTATCAGATGTTTATATTCCCTACCGCGCATGTGCAGCGTCTCCAGTGTTGCCAGATTGAACACTAGAAAATCAGTCTCATTACTTAATTTACACACCTCGTATAGTACAGAATAAAAGCTTTAGTAACAGACAGTAACAGTGTATATTAACCCTTAGCACTCGACTGTCGGGGGAGCCCCGCTTAGCGTATATTGCAGTTTACTCGTATGTCGGGGTCACCTGCCATGATTTTCAAATGCCTATAACTCGTCTGCCAAGAAGCCCCTGACATTCAATCTTTTACCGTTTGGTGCTACACTCTATTGATAATAATTTGAACAAAGTTGAAAATGTTTACGAATATGTGAGTAATCACAAAATCTAGTTTGCTGCTTCGTTGTAAGCTGCAAGTAGGTTTCAGTTTTGCAGGTTATTTGTTTACTCATAGTTTGCCATGGCTTCACGTGCAATTAGTGATTCTGAAATTCCTGATCTTTAACTTTATCCTGATTTATTAGAATGTAGTTCAGTTTCATAAACAAAATAACTAAACCAACAGTTATTTGGAAATATAACCAGTTTATGGGTGGTGTAGATTTAGCTGATCACTATAATGAACTGTAAGGTTTTACAAACCAAACAAGTAAATGGTGGAGGAAAATGTTTTTTTGGCTATTAGGTGTAGGTGTAATAAACAGTTTTATTATCTATAATAACAAAAAAAGGAAAGCAGAGAAATCCTGTTAAACAAAAATGGTTTTGCCAAAACTGGTGAGGGAACTCGTTGGTGATATCAGGAATAACCAGTGTAGTAAGAGGAATCGGCCATCAACTACTGACAAGGAAGAGAGACTGAATGGGAAATTACATTAAATTTATTCTTCTTACTTCTTTGTACGAGCTTCTAGCATTAGGCGATGCCGACGACTCGATTTAATTTATTCCAATGACAAAAGTTACTCTGAGGATTGTGCAGTTTGAAGTAACAGGAAGATAAAAGGAGGCAGAAGGGAAACAGTTTTTTACTGCAATACATGCAGCAGAAAACCAGGACTTCATCCAGGAGACTGTTTTCAAAGATATCATACTCTGAAAAAGTACAAATAAGATAATAAAATCATGTAGATACTGTATTAGTAAATAAAAATAGCTTAGTTTTTAAAATCATTTAAGATAAAACAAAGTTTCCTATAAATAATAATGCAACTTGCAGGTGAGGAATTTGTCTGAATTTAATTACAAGTGGGGAAGCAGAGCATGTTAAAAAAACCCTAGTGCTAAGGGTTAAGTATCAATATATCATTAGTAAACTTAGTAGTTAGAAGACCTAATTAAGATAGTATTCGGATGCTTTTATAAATATGCAGTGTGTAAGTAATAGTAGCCATAAGAGTGTTGGAATTCATAAGTAATTATTTAGTATAAAAAAACATAATTTAATGAAGCCTTGTAAGAATATAACTGGTGTCAGGTGTGGAATAAGGCAATAGAAAATTAGCAAAGTAAGACAAAAAGTGAAATTAAGTGAACTGAAAGTTGTACATTTGAAAAAGTAATTCAAAGAGCGCAAACTGGATTAGTGGTAGTAAGACTGTGGTACAGCACCGGCTTCGAGATGCCTTAGTAGAAGCAAGAAAAGATTTGGGAGAGGCTATTTTTGATAAGGTTTGCGTAATGAATTGGGTAAGATACTAAAGAAAGACCTAACAATAAATTCAACTGCTTTAAAAAAGGATTTAATGAACAATTCAATTACTTTAGAGAGTAAATTAACCCTTTGCACTCCAAGATTAAGAACAATATTACTCAGCACTCTGAATCCCAATATGAACCAACTTAAGTGTTTGCTGCTTCTACTCCGAGACCTTCCAACACATTGTTGGCAGTATTCCTCCAATGGTTTTAAACAAATTTATTCTATCACTTACCCTGTAGAGTTTAAATAATTAATATTTTCTAATTATACAGTATTTTTTATCAGTAGAAGAATGATTATGTTAAACTTTTACTTGCAAAAAAATCACCTAATTAATATACCACTTTAAAATTTTCCTGATGAAAGGGTAAGATGCGATATAGTGATCTATTAAAACTTAAATATGAATTTAATAACATTTTTTTTCTGCTTTAAAATTTTAATGTTTAGTGCTAGATTACCCTAGACACAAACTAGTTAGTATGTTAGCTATTACTATTTGTTAGGATTGTTAGTATTATTTAATTATTATATATTATTGTTCAACTGATGTTAACTGTGACATTCAAAATATGAAAATTTTAAAGGCTGAAAGAATTTAGTGTGTGACTATATGTAAAAACCTTAAAAAAGTAAAGCGATAATTTATTTGAAATATATTTTTTTTCGACAAACTATTTTTAACAAATTTATGTTGTATGATATAGATCTATCTAATTGTGTTACGTCATGTCAGCAAGAGGGTGATTTAGCAGACAATCTTGCATCAGATTTAGATGAGACTTGCAATCTTTCTGGCCTTGGAGTAGATTTTAATTCTTCTTATAGCAATATAAGGTAAAAACCTGCTTTTTGGGAATGGGTTGTTAAACCTTGTTCTAAAACAAAGGTTACATAGCCTGCTGAATTTAAGAATATACATAAATATTTAGACAATTTAGGGGTCAACAAAGTAATTTATTGTAATGTTTACATATTAAGACTTTCGTGATTTGAAAGTACATTTAAAACAATTTTATGTGAGCGCTATTGCTTAAAAATAACATTACTGAGATGGACTCCATTATTCTGAGAGCAAATCTCTGGGTGTGCAGGGCGCGTCACAAATATTAAAACGATTTAAAATTTGTGCCAGAAATATATTTTGGTAAATAGCGCAGTGTTCATATTACTGCTTGTAGAGCATTTCAAAGCATTCAGTTGCCATGAAACGTTGGTGGAGCGAGCATCGTGCTTTTGAAGTAGAGTGTTTTTAAAAATGGTGATTTGGCTTTGTTAACTCAACATTGCCATTTTCAAATCAGAAGACATGAGCAAGTCCCAACATGTCAAACAATTTTAAATTGGGTAAAGACATTCAGATCTACTGTTTCTACATTACCAAAGCACAATATTTTTTGGGGGGGGGATTTAAAACATAAAGGGTACGAGACAAAACCTCGCAGCATAGAAGATTTAAAGGAAACAATCACGACTTATTCAACAGATTCCATTATAAATGCTGACAAATACTTTTAATTCTTTTAAACATTGCACAGAGATTTGCATTTGGAATAATGAAGCCCATCTCATTGATGGTATTTTTAAACAATAGCGCTCACATAAAATGCTTTTAAATGTACTTCCCAAACACATAAGATTTAATATGTAAACAATAAAATAAATTACCTTTTACAAAACAATTCATAATTTTGTTATTTAAGTCGTACATTTACTAAAGGTTTATTTATTTTGTTGTAGAACATAGTATATGAAACAGTAACTGAATGCGCATTTAAAATGTTAAACATTCACAAAAACTTTTGTTTAACGTATAACCAGTTTTAAAGTTTTCATATTTTGATCTGTTGTAAAATATTGAAAATATCTCTCAACACTTCAACCTATTTATTTATGTCATACAAATAATTAAATACACATTTGTGAATGTACAAACAAACACAAATTACATGTAAATGATTTCATTCATAATATTTTTCTGGATGTTTTTATGACTTATAACAAACACACATCTATATTAGTTGTATACAAAACCACATCACATCACTTTCCACCAAGAACTTTACTCTTGGTAAATATAAGTGATTAATATACTATTACAAGTATTATATAACTTGTAGATGTAATATGAAATAGTTTAATTGTATCATAAAGTTTTAATATCTTATTACACTTGTGCTATCACTTGCGACCAGACTTTTTGTTAACTAAAGGTTGTTAAATTGTTAACTTACACTTGAAGGAAACGTTTTCGTCTGTGTAAGTTAACAATTTAACAACCTTTAGTTAACAAAAAAACTGGTCGCAAGTAATAGCAAAAGTGTAATAGTAATTAACAACCACCTCGTCATGAACAGCAACAAGATTTCAGTTTTTAATACATTTATAAAAGAGTTGATGTTTTACAAATTTAGCAGCTTTCTTCTTGCACATTGAATATGCATTTGATGGTATTTTGGTGACCACCAGTTTTTATGTTATTTTTGCTACATTGTGAGAGTTTATTTTCCACCAATTTTTCAAAAAAGTAATTTGAGTCAGAAAAACCCCTCCATATAGAATAGTTTGTGTGCTTTTTAAGTTGAACCATGTGTGGGACTTCTAGAGTCTTGTTCATTGAACTATTTTTGCTAACATCTTACAACAGATATTATAAATTTAAAATAGCTAACAGGTTTTGTTTTATTCGTATTTTTTTATACTATATTATAACATAAAAAGAACAGCATACTTCATGTTGGCTACAACCATAACCTCACTTCGCTTCCTTTATGTTAAGAAATATAATTACAAAAAGTATGAGTTTATTTTATTATTATTTTATGAAATATTACTATCAAATAATTTATGTTGGGCACAAAATGTATATTATAAACATAATACCATTAAATAGAGATTTTCTGGATTTAACCAACAACAAAAACTCAATGAATTACTTATTAAATTTACTAAAAGTTTAATACCAATTTACATTAAAATAATAACATATTATAATTTTGCCAACTAGCTTTAACAATAACACAAACAGCAAGAACTCTTTACATTTTAACATTTGGCCTAAATCTAATATTATCCTAAATACAACCTATGTTAAATAAATTTATCTCTAGGCAGATTACTGTGTTATGGCTTGTAATATAATACTCTACTAATTATGCCCATTCCAAAATTTTACCTGTTGGCCTTTAAATTAAATTTTACAAGAATTGAAATGTTAAATAATTAATAATTAATGGTACTTAAATTTGCATTGAGTAGTTTGTGTGATCCTCACAGTTCCACTGTATTGTCATCATGATACACGGGGGAGTTTCCTCTCTGATCTTCTCCTATCTCTGGCTCCCAGAGTTATACTCGTTTCCAGCTCTTTGACCAACTCCTTCTTCGACTACCAAAGCTGCACTTTTACTCCGTATCCTCGAACTTCTTCATCAACCCCCTCAACTGAACCCCTCCTCTGTCTCCTCAACTCCTTCTTCAATCTCTTAAACTGAACCGCCTTCTCCCTTGTCTGGTAAACATCCCTTCCATTGTTTCCCTTTCTTCTCTCTTTTCCACCAATCCTGGCCTGTCTGAATTTGCTTTGTTCTCTGCACACGCTTAATTTGGATAACTACAAGTTTGGGTAATTTCTCTGACAAAAGCTTTACTTTTGGACTATGGGTTTACCCTCAACAATCTACCTGTCAGCCAGTCTATTGTCCCAATTCCCAGTTTACACATTTTTATATATTAGAAAAACCCCTTTTGTCCTTTCAACTAACGGTGTCCCTTGAACACAGCAAGCCTCAAGCCTATATATTTACAATTATCTAAAACAAATTTTTTTTATACCAGCTATGAACATATATTTTGTTATATCTAAGGATGGGCTGATACATCAAGTTTTTGATTCTGATTACATTTTCGATTCTCAAAATTTTCTTTCGTTTCTCAAGTTGATTCTCGATTTTTGAAAGTCATATAGGCTTACATGATATTCCGTAATAACAAATTTAGTTAACATCCTTGGCATATGATGAGGCTTTTTAAAAGTTCCGTGTTGATGTAATAGACTACACAAAACATTCATCCTTAATTTATGAATTGGAATTTATGAAAGCATGACAAACATATTGGATAAAAGTAATGATTTATTTAGAATTACAAATGTGAACTTCAGTTCACAATTACAATATAACTTCAGTAATAGCCATTACGGTTTCTATAACTGGAAAAATTGGAACTACCTTTAAGCGTTGGCCGTTTAAGGAGTAGTGGTGGTCAGAGCCGGGGGAGAGAGAGAAAACAGAATGAGACGAGTGGTGACAAATGGACCAGAAATGCTTGTCTTTGTTCTTACATGATAAATAATAATAATATTTTCATTATCTCAAATCAGTATTTGCTTTAATAGTTTATTTCATTCAAAGCAAGTCTCATAAATAAGACTTAGTTGATAGTTAACTATATTTCCTATAAATTACACCACACAAGAATTTTAACATTTGTAAAAACAAGAATCGGAATCGGCGCTTAAGTTAATGTATAATCAAGTATCGACGATTCCTCGATACCATTAGAATCGATGATTCCTGGAATCGATAATCAGAATCGGCCCATCCTTAGTTGTAATATACATATCTACGCATTGAGCTTCAACTGACCAAACAAATTTTTATCATTGCTATTTATTTTTTATTCTATGATTGTGACATTAATACTAAATGTAAGTATGGTATAACAGCTGCTTAATATACTAAAAAAGGTTTATTTTAAACAAAATACTGTAAAAACTATTTATTTGAATTTATTATATTTTTTTAGATGTCTGAAAACATGAATACTCCTAGTTAGTTTATATTTAGATTAATGGCATCTATATTTATTGATAATTACAAATTAAAAATTCTGATGTTTTGAGTGAAGAGCTACACCCCGTAGCTTAACATTGGTGATGCTTAACCAATGATAACGTTATGTACTCTGATGCCTCTTTCTGTTGTCTAAAAAGTATTAAATGTATCTTAATTTTCACTTTTGGCCCTTTTGTTTTTTTTCTTGTTTCTTCTTAACTTTTAGGTTTTTTTTGTTATTCTGATCATTGTAAATATCTTTAATTTTTAATTATAGTTTGAAACCTGTTGTAGCCAATAGAAGCTTTATTTGGTTTTTCACCACTAAACAAATTCTTAATGATTTTATTGGTTTCAGTGATGCTCTGCTAACATTACCATCAATTACAGTCTACAAGCAGGAGTTAACTTCTCCGACTGTCAACAGTAAAGGGTATTATAAACAACCTTTATATTTAAATATATATAGTTTTTACAACCTGATTCAGAGGAATTACATGTTTTTGAAATCCACAGTTCAGGCTACAGGATGTACAGCAAGGGCTCAGTGAAGAGTCCTTCGGGAGATTTTCCATGAACATATCATTTCACATTTTGGTGTTTTTTTTCTTGAGGGTTTTTTTCAATTTTGATATCTATAAAAATAGGGTCCAAACATTTGAAGAATTGAATGTTGCCATTCCCTATTAATTGCAGAGTGATCAGAAAATCTTCGAATAAGGCTTGAAATTTGCAACACAGCAAGAGGTTTTTAAGTTGTTATTTTCGGCACATAGAAAAGTGAAACTGCTTTATGTTACAAATTTGTTTATGTTGATAAATTTGTAAAATCAACCGAGTACTCAAAAACAATTCATTATTTCAAAAACATCTAATTTCTCTGAATAATCTTATATTTGTGTATAAACTTTAAAATTTAAAAAAATATTGTTTATATCATAATTTTTATATTTTAAAATTTAACCAAAACCACTAACTTATTTATACTCCTTAGTTGACATTTTTTGCACTAGCTTGTGCATTGTTCTATTCTGTATGGTAGAAAATGGAATGATTGCTCTTAGTAGCTTTTACGTTTTGTATCTATAGTCCGATTTGTTTGTAATGTATTATCTATGAATTTAGATTTTGTTTATTTTTGTATTTTTGTCTTGAAAATGTTTGTTATAGTGGCAGTATACATTGCTATTTAAAATATATTGGAGCTAGCTTTTATTGCTTTTATTTCTAAATTTTCTGTAGTGTTGAGCTGTTTGCTTATTTTTAAAAGTATTTGCAATAGAATTTGTAAGTTTAATATACTTTCTATATATGTTTTTGATATATTCTATACAACAAATTTTCTAAGTAATAAGCGTCTGTTCTAAGTAGATGTGTCAATTGTTAAATGTGATTTTATATACGCCTGACATGTTATGTTTATTTAGTTCCAGTTTTGTGTTTTGCAATTATTTTCTGATTGTGTTGTATGTTTTTAATTTCACTGTATATTTGAGTTTGTATAATGATGAGGCTAATTTTTGTGTGTGTAGTTGTGGAAGGTTAGGTCTCAATGTCAATTCTTTGTTTGTTATTGGAATGGATATTAGATGTGTTATGTGTTGCACTTTACATATGTTAATAATGTGCATTTGAATCTGGTTTATATTTTATTGACAAAAGTTTAGCTGTTTTTGTCTTTGTTGTTAAACATTCATTTTATTTATTGTTTTTTTCTTGTAGAAAAAGTAACTAAAACATTCTGATCAGAATTTATCTCTCTGAGTTTTTAACAAGCATTTGTTGATTTTAGTTTGCACCATTAAGACTGTTTATGATTTTAAGACTACATTATATATATGTTTATAAACATATTTCTTGTAATACAAGTAGTTATTAACCTTTACCAGTATTTTTTGTTATGTTATTTAGCTTTCTTGTTGGTTTGTTTTTATTTATGTTTTAATTGTTCATTTTAGAGAAGTTTCTCCAATTGGTGTTAACAGTTCTTATAGCAGATTATCAAACAAAAGTCAGGGTCATTCACCTAATCACATTGAACAGCTGTATTCAAGCTATGAAGCAGGTAGTTTTGTTTTCTATGTACAAGGTTTTTTTAAACTATAATGTTGCTAATCTTACAATTTTTATGTTTTTCTTATTCAATAATTCATAAAATACATTGAAGATAGTTCTATGTTTGGGTTTAGTAAAATATATACATCTCTTACATTTTCAGTTATAATTTGTTTTTTTTGCAACAATTGTAATGAGTGTTATCCTTGTTAATGACTGAGTGTAGATTAGTTACTGATGAGGCAAACATGGCTGTCAAAAATATTCTATGATTTTTTTAACATAACATATTGTGCTAAAAGATGTGTACCAGTGTATATTACCTGTATATTTAGTGTCACAAGCTGAGATCTAACTTATAATAATTGTTTTTTAATATTATGTTTATATATTTCTATTATTTCAATATATTAATTTTAAACCCTTGTTTATGTTTGATTTCATATTTGTCATATCCAGAAAATTACGTACATTTACAATATGGTTTGTGTGCAAAAATAGAAACTTTTTTTTCTACTAAGGCAATAACCAATATTAAAACATTCTTGAATTTTGTAGTTCATTGCATTCGGTGAATCTTATTAATCACTTAAACAATAGTTTATGACAATCCAAACTTTAAATTTAGTAAATTTGTTAAAACTTACTGAGACAGAATGTTTTCGATCGCTATGTGCCGATCTTCATCAGTTTCTTCTGCTTGGAGATGTTGGATCAAGCGGTGACGGTTTTAAAGGTAGGTTTTGGATAGTATCAAATAGTATGTGTGATTTGTATTGTGTTTGTTCATTTAATATGTTTGTACTTTGTGTTTTTGTGTGTCTGTAAATTTCATATTGTTCTAGTGTGTTGAGATGTGGTCCTTTTTTGTTGATGTGTAGGATTTCTAGGTTATGGTTAATGTTTGTGTATTTGTGTCCTGTTTCTTTTATGTGATGTAAAATGTTGAGTTGGTGTTCTGTTTGTGTTCCTCGACTCTTTGTTTAAAGCTGCGACCTGTTTCTCCAATGTACAAACTGAACTGCGACGAATGTAACAAATTCTACATTGGACGAACAGGTCGCAGCTTTAAACAAAGAGTCGAGGAACACAAACAGAACACCAACTCAACATTTTACAATCACATAAAAGAAACAGGACACAAATACACAGACATTTACCATAACCTAGACATCCTACACATCAACAAAAAAGTACTACATCTCAACAGACTAGAACAATATGAAATTTACAGACACACAAAAACACAAAGTACAAACATATTAAACGAACAAACACAATACAAATCACATATACTATTTGATACTATCGAAAACCTACCTCTAAAACCGTCACCGCTTGACCCAACATCTCCAAGCAAAAGACACTGATGAAGATCGGCACATAGCGATCGAAAACGTTCTGTCTCAGTAGGTTTTAACAAATTTACTAAATTTAAAGTTCGGATTGTCATAAACTATTGTTTAAGTGATTAATTAAAACATTATTATAATTGATATTAAAAAAAATAAAGGTTGACTTTTGTAATGGTTAAGGTGACATCTTTGTCAGGCTTCAGGTTCAGGCTACAAAAGTTGATTACAGAATTTTTTTTAATACAAAATTTAAAGGAATGAGCCTGTTTATGTATTACAAGTGAATGTAATTTGAAAAATGTAAGTTTATATTACAAAAAAAATACCTAAGTTGAAACTATTTAAACATTTTTTTCAATAGGTTGAAGTTACTATATTATTGATTATACATATTGATAAAAACTGTTTATGTTATTTGTAAGTCAACTTCTGGCTCTATGTGCTGGAGGAAGTTGAAGGGGGAGCAAGATTGTTCTTGTGGAGCTGTATACTGTGATTCAGTACATTTACAACAGTGTAAAAGGAAGTATCTTTCTACCATAGGATCTGTTAATTAAATATGAGCTGTTTATCCTATTCAAATTTGTAGGGTTCTATTGCTGTAATGGAACTCTGCTAGTTGAGAGATATTCTATTTCTCTAGTGAAATGAAAAACAGGTATTTGACTTAAGGAAGCAAATATTCACCTTGATCTTTTAGTGTCTATGGGTTTTATGTATTGAGTAAAGATGTTGTAAGGAGTGGTGGTTTAAAACTGGTTAAACAAATTCTCATTATCAGGAGAGACGTTGCCAACTGACTGTTGATTGACTGTTAGTCAGCTTTCAAATATAGAACAGATATTTATTAAAAAATTGTAAATATGACCCTGTGTGGTTAAGTAATTTATTTAGTTTCTGTTTTTAGAACAAACACGATTTTTATACACTTTTTATTGATTGTTATTGTACAGTGAATGATTGATCGTTTCAGGAACAAATGAGACTAAATCTCATATAGAAAGAAATAAGAATGACAAGTATTCTCAAAATTTAAATGATAACATCCACAAAAACTGCCTAGTAATACCAGTTGTTCCTGATACGTCAACTGGGTCACCCCCTCTTCAAATTAGTGATGACTGCAGGTTTGTTTAAAAAATATTCTAATCTTCTACACTAGATTTTAATTGTTTAAAAAGTAAAACTTTTTGACAGTAAACTACTAATATTTTTATGGTATTCTGGATTCTGATACCTCAATGTGTTTTTATTCATCTAATCCAGTTCAAATACATTTTTTTAAAAATACCGAAATCTTGTTGTTGTTCATGACGAGCTGGTTGTTAATTACTTATTACACTTTTGTTATTACTTGCGACCAGACTTTTTGTTAACTAAAAGTTGTTCAATTGTTAACTTACACTTGGAGGAAACATTTTCGTCTTGCGACTTCCTTACGATATTTTTTTTAACCTATAAAAGATGACAATGTTAATACAGTTTTTCAAATATTAATGCAATAATTAAATTATAAAATTTATGGGGTCCAACAGGATTCAAACTGAGAATCTTCACGTTCGAAGTGTAGTGCCTTGGCACTGCGCCAACTTTCTAAGACCTAGAAATATATTTCTCAAACATATATATGATTTTTTTCTCCATCTAGTTGTCGTCAAAACCTCCACTGTACAACCTTAAACTATTGCTATTGCTACCATAAAATATAATAAATACCTCTAGGATAACTAAAATAAAATATTTTTTGTTAACCTCAGTGGGAATTTACTTTAAAAAATTTTTGTATGTTACTTGTTTTTTCATACAATTTGTATACTAATAAGAATTCAACAAAAGTCCTTGATTTTTTAGTTTTATTTGTCAGCAATAAGGTTATCAGTTAACCCCTGGAAAAAATAGGCATTTAGTGATCTTAATATATATATATTCTTGATATTTTACGTTATCCATTGTTTTTCCGTTGCACTGACTTTATGAAGTTAATATATTACTATTGTAAGTAATTTTATCCATCACAAATAATAATTAAACCTATACTAAACACACACAATACTTCACTATGGACAAGGTATGTAGACGATATACTTGTAATATACCAACCTACCATTCACAACGAACGCATCATAATATTAAACAAACTAAATACATACAACGAAAACATACAATTCACTGTTGAAACAGAAACAAATAGAACAATCAACTATCTCGACATCACATTAAATATAAATGATAATAAAATAGAAACTACAGTATACAGGAAACCTACTTCCAACAACACCACAATACACTACAAATCTAACCACCCCTGGACACACAAAATTAACACTTACAGTAACATGATAAATAAAGCAATAAAATACACACAGGATAACAAACAAAAATTAAATGAAGAATTAGATAACATTACAAAAATAGCAATAGAAAATGGATACAACAAACACCTTATAAAAAATATATACAATAAATTCACAAAAAAACCTAACCTCAACACAACACTACAACCGGAACACAAAAATAATAAAAATAAAAAAATCTACCTAAAATATAAATACACCAATAACAAAATAGAAAAAATAACAAATATATACAACAAAGAATACTACACTCCAACATACAAACCAAACAACAAAATAATAAAATATCTTAATAACACAAACCACAAAACAAATTCAGAAAAACATAACCTATCAGGAATTTAGAAAATTACATGTAACAACTGTAACGCATTGTACATAGGGAAAACAACCAGATCATTTAAAATAAGATTTGAAGAACATTATAGAGCATTCAAAAACAAAAATTCAAAAGTACCAAATGTTGCAGCACACCTAATATAACATAAACATGAAATAACAAATTACGAAAATAATCTAACCATACTTGAAATAAATAATAATCCAATAGAATTAAACTCACTAGAAAAATACCACATTTATAAAAACACACACAACAATTTAATGAACCTACAGACCACATATACAGAAGACATACTATATAAAAACATCATACACGCAGATCAAGAGAAAATACGTGTAACGTCAACAAATACCAACATCACGGACCGAACATCTACACCAGAAAAATATCAGTGATTCGACAATGGTCAAGTGACCGAAAGGTGCCTCATCACTCAAGGTAAAATCATTGCACTTAATTGTGGATAAAATTACTTACAATAGTAATATATTAACTTCATATATATATATATATATATATATATATATATATATATATAAAACAACATAGGTTATTCAAATACAAGAATATTTATTAATATTCTTCTAGTCAAGAATATAAATTAATAAATATTCTTGTATTTGAATAGCCTATGTTGTTTTAGATTATTAAACAAGAAAACATATTATATATATATATATATATATATATATATATATATATATATATATATATATATATATATATATATGAAGTTAATATATTACTATGTAAGTAATTTTATCCACCATTAAGTGCAATAATTTTACCTACATAGTAATATATTAACTTCATAAAGTCAGTGCAACGGAAAAACAATGGATAACGTTAAATATTAAGAATATATATATATATATATATATATATATATATATATATATATATAAAGAACAAAGTCTAAATACAAATACAAGAATTATAATTGAATTTACAATTCAAAGCTTTTCGTTGGCTAACAGAACCAACATCATCAGGAATATTAAACAATTCTGCGATATATATATATATATATATATATATATATATATTAAACTTGAAACCAAAATTAAGTAAAACAACCTTATAATCTTGTAATGCATTAATACATTACAGCAACAAAATAATCTTTACAACCAATTTGAAAAGTTTTTTACAACAGCTTTTTCTTGTAATTGCTCAAACGACTAAGTAGTTATTTACTTTTACTATGTTAGTCCTAAACATTTCTTAGCACATTTTGTAACTGCACAAACTACTAAGCAAGTAGATATTGCTACTAACTAATCACATACTTTCTACTACGTTTGTCCTAAACAATTCTTAGCCTATTTTGTAATTGCACAGACTACGAAGCAAGTAGTTGCTGCTACTAACTAATCACATACTTTCTACTACGTTAGTCCTAAACATTTCTTAGTACATTTTGTAATTGCACAGACTACTAAACAAGTAGTTGCTGCTACTAACTAATCACACACTTTCTACTACTTTAGTCCTAAACATTTCTTAGTACATTTTGTAATTGCACAGACTACTAGGCAAGTAGTTGCTGCTACTAACTAATCACATACTTTCTACTACTTTAGTCCTAAACATTTCTTAGCACATTTTGTAATTGCACAGACTACTAAGCAAGTAGTTGCTGCTACTAACTAATCACATACTTTCTACTACTTTAGTCCTAAACATTTCTTAGTACATTTTGTAATTGCACAGACTACTAGGCAAGTAGTTGCTGCTACTAACTAATCACATACTTTCTACTACTTTAGTCCTAAACAATTCTTAGCACATTTTGTAACTGCACAAACTACTAAGCAAGTAGTTGCTGCTACTAACTAATCACATACTTTCTACTACTTTAGTCCTAAACATTTCTTAGTACATTTTGTAATTGCACAGACTACTAGGCAAGTAGTTGCTGCTACTAACTAATCACATACTTTCTACTACGTTAGTCCTAAACATTTCTTAGTACATTTTGTAATTGCACAGACTACAAGGCAAGTAGTTGCTGCTAGTAACTAATCACATACTTTCTACTACGTTAGTCCTAAACATTTCTTAGTACATTTTGTAATTGCACAGACTACTAGGCAAGTAGTTGCTGCTACTAACTAATCACATACTTTCTACTACTTTAGTCCTAAACATTTCTTAGCACATTTTGTAATTGCACAGACTACTAAGCAAGTAGTTGCTGCTACTAACTAATCACATACTTTCTACTACTTTAGTCCTAAACAATTCTTAGCACATTTTGTAAACTGCAAGTAGAAATGTTGTGATACTTTATAAATAGTTTTATTTATTTCATGTATATATTTTTATTATTTGGTTTGATTTGTTATTTTCTTCTACTTTAAAAAAATTTCTACAATTTTTTAAAACCCAATTATGTTGTTTGAATAACATTTTCTGTTTCTAATGCTACTATCTATTATATTATATTTTGAAAATACGGTGCAGATAAATTTATTGTGGACTATGCTTTTTATTAACAGATTCCAATATGTATTGGCTGCTGCAACATCAGTTGCAACTAAAGTCAAAGAAGAAACTTTAACATACCTCAACCAAGGACAAGCTTATGAAATTAGATTGAAGAAGCTAGGAAACCTCTTTGATTACAGTGGGAAAACTCTTAAGGTAAAGTGTGAACAAATTAATAGTAATAGTAATCTGCATTTCATTTTTATTTAAATACACTACATGTTTTTTTTTATATATAAATTAACATATTTCCTAACTAACTGGCAAAGTTAATGTACTTCAAACCTAGACAAAACATACGTTTTTTAAGGGCGAGGTTTGAGTACTGTGTTGGGATAAATTACTATAGTTACAGGTCTGGGACCTATTATATTTAAATAGTCAGTTCATTTTACATAAAATCCACTAAATTTTAAACTTCAATTAATTCCCTACAAATTTTAGGATGGTTTCTTTGCAATGAGGAAATATATTTATGTCAGCTGTAACTCGTTAATGATGCATTTCAAGACCTATGTTTATATTAACTCTTTTCATTAGTTTCACTTTAGGAACAGTCCATGATAGTTTCTCTGTGGGACATTCTTTAAATAAAATAATTTTTAAAACAAAACAATTTTTTTTAGAAAAGAATGACTAACTATCAGTAAAAATGAGACACTTTGAAATTAATTTAAAAAAATGAAAAACCTAATATGATTTTAATAGTTACGTCTAATACAAAATATATTAAAGGACGATATGATAGAACGATTGAAAAAAAATTACCTTAATTGGAACTGGAATTAATCTTGAAATCAGCCCATCATTAATCTACAGGAAGTTAATATATCTTATTATAAGTCCTGGTTATAGTTTAGCTTTTTTCAAACAAGCTATAATTAAAATAAATTATTTCAGAGTGTAATTCGACTGTGTTTTCATGAGCGTCGACTTCAGTCTATGGAAACAGAACAGATTTCTGCATGGGAAGCTTCTAGGCCAGGTGATCGTATTGTAGAAGTAGATCTGCCTCTTTCTTACGGGATGTTTAACTTGGTTCAGGATCCTTTTATGCTAAATACCATTGAATTCTTATGGGACCCGAGAAAGGATGTTGGTGTGTATATAAAAGTAAGCAAACAATATTTAATTGTAATTTATTTGTATTGAAAGAGTCGCAATATGGTCAAACAGATAGTGCATTTTTTTTTTTTTTCTAATTTCATTCTCTTATATTTCTTTTTGTGTTTTCTCTTTGATTGACAAAGACCACTGTGTGGTTGAAATATATCATTGGTACAGAGTGGACTCTTACCAAGGTAAGTCTGTCAGTCTTCTAGTCCAAAAAATCTAAATAATATTTACCAACCAAAACTAACCTATATATATATATATATATATATATATATATATATATATATATATATATATATTCTTGATATTTAACATTATCCATTGTTTTTCCATTGCACTGACTTTATGAAGTTACTGCAATTACTTACAATAGTAATATATTAACTTCATATATATATATATATATATATATATATATATATATATATATATATATATATATGAAATTGATATATTACTATTGTAAATACTTTTACAAAAGTATTTACAATAGTAATATATCAACTTCATAAAGTCAGTGCTACGGAAAAATAATGGACAATGTAAAATAAGATATATATATATATATATATATATATATATATATATATATATATATATATATATATATATATATATATATATATATATATATTTAGGTTAATTTTGGTTGGTAAAGATTATTTAGATTTTTTGGACTAGGAGACTGACAGACTTACCTTGGTAAAAGTCCACTCTGTAGTCTTGAAATAGAAACACATACAAAATGATATATTTCAACCACACAGTGGTCTTTGTCAATCGAAGAGAAAACAAAAAAAGAAATATGAGAGAGTGAAATAAAAACTATGTAATCTATTTCAAGACTACAGAGTGGACTTTTACCAAGGTAAGTCTGTCAGTCTCCTAGTCCAAAAAATCTATATATATATATATATATATATATATATATATATATATATATATATATATATATAAAGAACAAAAGTCAAAATACAAATACAAGAATTATATTTGAATTGTAAATTCAAATATAATTCTTGTATTTGTATTTTGACTTTTGTTCTTTATTAATACACAAGAAAACATATTGCGATATTTATATATATATATATATATATATATATATATATATATATATATATATAGAGAGAGAGAGAGAGAGAGAGAGAAAGAGAGAAAGAGAGAGAGAGAGATTTTGGACTAGGAGACTGACAGACTTACCTTGGTAAGAGTCCACTCTGTAGTCTTGAAATAGAAACACATAAAAGCACCTTACCAATGATATACTTCAACCACACAGTGGTCTTTGTTAATCAAAGAGAAAACACAAATAGAAATATGAGAGAATGAAATAAAATGTATATATATATATATATATAGGAATTTTTGGACTAAATAGGAGACTGACAGACTTACCTAATGGCAATAGTCGAAAACGGCAATCCCTTGGAAATAAATAAATAGACACATACAAAAACTTATCACACTATTGAAATATTTCGAGCAAAAGTGATCTTCGTCAATCAAAAAAGAGAAAAAGAAAAGACTGAAGTCAACCACAGCTGTGTATAAGTATCCAAATGTTACAGGTTTATAGTTTATGATATAGTGCTATATGTGGTTTGTATAAATATTGATTATATGAAACGAGATATTAATAGTCTGTCAGAAGGAAGGTAAAAAATGGAAGTTGTTAAAAATGGTAGAGGGTAGGGGGAAGGTAAAAGTAATTTTATCTGATTTTGAGGTTAGGAGGCTCTCTAGAGTTGGTGTACCACTGATATGATAATTCCCATCTTCTCAATTCTTAAGGTTTCCAATCAGGAGGGAGGGCCTTAATTATTTTGGTGGTATAACAATCATTGAAAGATATGATGTGACTAGCAGCGTGTTGAACGGTTGGCCTGTCTATGTTCATGGTTCCAAGGTCATGTTTATGGCCATTCATTCTTATGCTCAGACCATCCGTGGTAAGGCCTATGTACTGTGCTGGGTAAAAGTTACACTGGTATATTACATTTTTGGATGTACAAGTATGATGACCCTGAATCTTGAAGTCCACATTGGTTGTTAGGCTATGGAAACTATTTTTTGCGATGTGTATTGGACATGTCTTGCATCTAGGTCTATTGCACAGAAAGGGGCCATGAGGAAGTTTAGGTGGTTTTTCAGTACTTAGATCTGGTAATTTTGGATGTACTAAAATATTTTTTCAAATTAAAAGGTTGTCTGAACCAAATATGTGGTGGATTTGAGAAAAGATCTTTGGTGTGGGTGGAAGCTTGAAGAATCTTGAATCTTGAATCTTGATTGAAGAAGTTGTCGGTTTTGCCAGACAACTAAATTTAGAAATGGATAATGATAGTAATGATTAAGACCTGCTAGATTTACACAACCAGCAGATCACAATTAATTTATGAGTTAATAGAAATGCGTGAGCATGAGCAACCTTAAAAACTCAGATTCTTTTGACCCAGTTGACGTTGAAGATGAAATGACGGTTAGAAACTTGACAAAGGCCTTAGTTTAATTGAGCAAGATTTAGAAAACATTGACTCCAACAATGAGCGTATTTTTGCCCCAAAACAAAAAAAATTAGTCACTTATGAGGAAATTCTGCGTTATAAGAAAAAATCTTCAACTCTTCAAACGAATTTACTAGATTTTATGAAGTCATCTATGTCAAAATAACTTCTTTTTACTTACTTCTTTGCAATATGAATGTATTTATAATATAATATTTTGATGAATATGTATTTAAGATTTTAATACATACATATTTTTATTCTAAACTATTAGTTTATATAGTCTTTGGTCCCAATTAAACATGATTCCTATCTGATTGTATGTAAAATTATACCCCGACTTATGCGAATTTGACTTACACGGTTATCGCTCGGTCCCACCTATTGGGTAAGTACAAGGTATTACTGTATTACATCAATGTAATGTACCATATTTTGATTAGGTTTACATTTTATTGTACTAAAAAGTGTTTTTCATCTACTATTAAGCTATTTTTGTCTTTATTTTTATTTATGATATTTCTTAGGCTAATAATTCAATAAAATTAATTTAAATTTATTTCCTAAATATGTATAAATAAAACACAATCTAATCAGTATCATTTTACAATAATGGAGTATTAAATTGAAAATTATTTTTTTTTAATGCAATTAATAATTTAATCGGTTGCTATGCAGGTAAATTGCATCAGTACAGAATTTACACCTAATAAACATGGCGGGGAGAAAGGAGTGCCATTCCGTATCCAAGTGGAAACATTTATGCATGGAGATAAGTTACAGAGACGAGTGCATTCTGCTTCATGTCAAGTTAAAGTGTTCAAGGTAACTACTGGAACATAAGAATGTTCATTTAAATGTTAATTTTCAATTTGTTATTTATCAAAGATGTTGGTAATGTTATAATATGTGTTTAGTGGTATATTTTAAGTAATTAGGGGATTAATATTGTTGAGTTAGAAAAGTTGTTTTAATAAAATATTTTAACTGTATTATAGTATGCAGCAAATCGGTGTGGAGGAAATTAGAATTAAAAGGGTAGATCTGTGAAGGTCTAACATAAAGAAATTATGATTAAGAATCATAAAAGGTTATGAGCATAAGAATTTATATATAGCAAAAAATTGATAAGGTCACTGAATTAAACAAAGTCAATAAATGATTACACTGTAACCCTTACATTTATAATGAAATATGAAGCTGAAGCACACCTGGCGTGTGCACATTTGAAGACTATAAAGTTTATTGGCGAATGCACTTATAGAATGTGAAATGTACATTAAACACTTGAAACAAAAAGTTACTGACTTGTTCAGTTACAAAAGGAGATTAAATTACAAGTTTCACTAGCAGGTAAATCTATTGTACGAGGTCTTTTAAAGAAATACGCGGACTGTTTGAATTTCGCGGCTCTAGTTAGTTTCAGGAGAATCCGCTTGGTGTCGCTACGTTCTTATAAATCACCTGATTAAAACGCGGTATTTCAGTCGCAGATATCTTCATTTGTTGATGAGTTACACGCAGTTTAGTAAAGAGTGTTATTTTCGTTTGTCGGATTTTAAAATGGACAGCCTGATGGAGCAACGAATTGCTGGAAAATTTTGTGTAAAACTAGGGAAATCTGCAACAGAAACATTTGCCATGCTCAACACGGCCTACGGCGATGTTGCCATGAAGCGTACTGCATGTTTCAAGTGGCATGAACGTTTCAAGGGGGGCCGACAGTTAATTGATGACGATGAGCGTCCTGGACATCCTTTAACGTCAACTGACAACCCACACATTGACAAAATCAACACTCGGGTGCGCGAAAATCGACTTCTGACCATTAGGGAGCTTTCTGAAGAGTGTGGGATATCAGTTGGATCTTGTTACGAGATTTTGACCGAAAAATTGAAGATGCATCGCGTCGCTGCGAAGTTTGTGCCATGCCTGACCGACGAGCAAAAAGCCAATCGGGTCCGAGTTTGTCGGGAACTGCTTGATCGTTCAAATGAAGATGAGAACTTTTTGTCAAGAATTATAACCGGTGATGAATCATGGGTGTATGGGACGACATTGAAACGAAAGTCCAATCATCCCAATGAGTGAGTCAAACATCCCCAAGACTCAAAAAAACTCGCCAAGTTCGGTCGAATGTGAAGGTGATGCTGACAGTTTTTTTTAATGCCAAGGGTGTTGTTCACTAAGAGTACCTCCCTGAAGGCTCTACAGGCAACCAGATTACCTACATTGAAATACTGAAACGTATAAGAGACGCCGTCTGATGCAAAGGGGCAGAACTGTGGAGAAGTGATAACTGGTTTTTCCATCACGACAACGCTCCAGCTCACTCAGCATTCAGAACTCGTGAGTTTTTTGCCAAACACTCGATCACTGTTCTTTCCCACCCCCCTATTCACCTGACCTTGCTCCTTGCGTCTTTTTCTTATTTCCAAAACTCAAAAAACCAATTCGTTGCTCCTTCAGGCTGTCCATTTTACAATCCGAGAAACGAAAAAAACACTTTACTAAACTGTGTATAACTCATCAACTATTGAAGATATCTGCGACTGAAATACCGCGTTTTAATGCGCGACACCAAGCGGATTCTCCTGAAACTAACTAGAGCCGTGAAATTCAAACAGTCTGCGTATTTTTTTAACAGACCTCGTAGTGTTTATGAAACTAGAGCACATGCTAACAAATTTTTTCATTTAAGATTAAACACATGAAATAAATAAAGGTGTAAGGTTGAACTTACATTAAGATTGAGTTCATTACAATACTTTAAATTTTACTAATCATTTAAATATTTTAAATTTTACTTTCTTAATAAGAGACAAAATTTCGTGAAATTAAACCAAACTGAATTGTTAATTAAAATTATGCTAAAACCTTTGGGGTAAAGAAAGTTAACAACCTCTGAACTATGGGTCAATTCTTGGTAGGATCTCTCTAATGAAGAAAACAAAGCTGTCCATAATGAGAGATATGGGTAAAGAGGTTTAAAGTACTTTTTATGATTACAAATATCTCTTCATATATATATATATATATATATATATATATATATATATATATATATATATATATATATATATATATATATATAGATTTTTTGGACTAGGAGACTGACAGACTTACCTTGGTAAGAGTCCACTCTGTAGCCTTGAAATAGAAACACATAAAAGCACTTGAACTTAAATTCTCTCATATTTCTTTTTGTATTCATTCTCTCATATTTCATTCTCTCATATTTCTTTTTGTGTTTTCTCTTCGATTGACAAAGACCACTGTGTGGTTGAAATATATCATTGTTTAAGTGCTTTTATGTGTTTCTATTTCAAGACTACAGAGTGGACTCTTACCAAGGTAAGTCTGTCAGTCTCCTAGTCCAAAAAATCTAAATAACCTTTACCAACCAAAACTAACCTAAATATATATATATATATATATATATATATATATATATATATATATATATATATACATAGTAAACTCCCGATTATCCGTGGGCGGATTAACCGGTTTGTGGATTATCCGAGGTCTGCCATTGTTTTACAAATATCCAATTTTTATTCCAATCAGATTCATGTGTTTAAATTTCCAAACGGTGAATTACAGTGTAAATACATATAAGGCTTAATAGAAGTTAAGATGAAGGGAATAGTTATGAAAATATGTACATACTAATTTTTACATTGAAAGGGAAGCATCCCGATACGAGCCAGCGAAATAAAAGGGGCGAACCGACTACTGTATATAAGAGACAATGACAAAATGCTTGAACGCCCGAAAACCTAATGTGTATCATAAGATTGTAAACAAATGTCAGCTAATCTCGGCTATAAATAGTCTAGGACGGGAAATATGCTTATCCATGTCTGTCATATACATTATCGATCTTTATGGCTTTGTGACACAAGTAAACACTGTGCGACAAAATGATTCTCAAGAAATTTGATCGCACATTAAAGCTAAATCAATGCTCACGAAAAAACAGACGAAAGTGACAGATTTTTTTGTTAAAAAGTGAAAGTATTATGTGTAAAGGAAATTACATATGTACATACATACTTACTTTTGACATATACTTATGTACATATTGTAAATAGTTAGACATATAAATGTACATGTTATAATCCGTCAAATACATCGACATTTTAAATTATTTCCTGTATTTATTTTGTCCTCTGAAGATTATTTGCGAATTGCATTAACCGGGGTCATTATTTGTGTAACTTATGGTATAATAATCGATTATCGATCGTTTTGCGTATTCTTTGTTCATAGCGGATTATCCGGGGAATTAGTTATCCGGCGTTGTCGGGCCACCCTATTCCACGGATAATCGGGAGTTTACTGTATATATATATATATATATATATATATATATATATATATATATATATATATATATATATATATATATATATATATATATATGAAGTTGATATATACTTTGTAAATACTTTTATCCACCTCTAAGTGCAATAATTTTACCTTGTTGTGATGAGGCACCTTTCGGTCACTTGACCATTGTCGAATCACTGATATTTTTTGGGTGTAGATGTTAGGTCTGTGATGTTGGTATTTGTTGACGTTACATGCATTATCCGTGGGCGGATTAACCGGTTTGTGGATTATCCGGGGTCTGCCATTGTTTTACAAATATCCAATTTTTATTCCAATCAGATTCATGTGTTTAAATTTCCAAACGGTGAATTACAGTGTAAATACATATAAGGCTTAATAGAAGTTAAGATGAAGGGTATAGTTATGAAAATATGTACGTACTAATTTTTACATTGAAAGGGAAGCATCCCGATACGAGCCAGCGAAATAAAAGGGGCGAACAGACTACTGTATATAAGAGACAATGACAAAATGCTTGAACGCCCGAAAACCTAATGTGTATCATAAGATTGTAAACAAATGTCAGCTAATCTCGGCTATAAATAGTCTAGGACGGGAAATATGCTTATCCATGTCTGTCATATACATTATCGATCTTTATGGCTTTGTGACACAAGTAAACACTGTGCGACAAAATGGTTCTCAAGAAATTTAGATCGCACATTAAAGCTAAATCAATGCTCACGAAAAAACAGACAAAAGTGACAGATTTTTTTGTTAAAAAATGAAAGTATTATGTGTAAAGGAAATTACATATGTACATACATACAGTCAACTCCCGATTATCCGGGATCGCATCAACCGGGTTGCGCATCAACCGGGATCGTCAGCTCCACTTGAAGCAGTGGGGCGGGAGGAGTCAAATTTGAACGTGGCGGACGGATGCGAGCGCGGGCGGTCGTTGGGGCGTAGAGTAACCTTTACGGAATAATTTATAGACTGTCAACTCGCCCGCAGTCGCCACCCCGTGTCCTAAATCCTTCCTACCTGTTTCCCCGCGACGCTCACTCGCGGGCAGAGTTTCGGTCAGCATGTCTGAGTTTACGTTATATTTCTTGTTGTCCTTTTATAAATTCACGCGGTTCTATGAAGCGCGAATCCCTAATTATGCGTTGATCTCAAACGTCCAATCAGATCAGAGCACATCGAAACATCGAACGTGATGCATGGAGGTGCGATAACCCCGACCACGAGCGGCCGTTTTTCGGAGAATAAATCCGAACGCCGAATTCGCGGAATTACGCGATCGCTCGAGTCGAACGTAAACACTACCCTTCCTCAGTGGTCAGTCTGATCAAAACGAACTGTATAGTAGTGACGGGACAACAGGAGGCGATACTATTCATCAGCTGTTTTTACAGTCATTGGGTAGAAGTAGGGCTGTGGATATTATGGTATTTGTTTTAACCGTGATTTCGCATTATCCGTGACCTCCCTGCCGGTAATTATCCCGGATAATCGGGAGTTGACTGTACTTACTTTTGACATATACTTATGTACGTATTGTAAATAGTTAGACATATAAATGTACATGTTATAATCCGTCAAATACATCGACATTTTTAATTATTTTCTGTATTTATTTTGTCCTCTGAAGATTATTTGCGAATTGCATTAACCGGGGTCATTATTTGTGTAACTTATGGTATAATAATCGATTATCGATCGTTTTGCGTATTCTTTGTTCATAGCGGATTATCCGGGGAATTAGTTATCCGGCGTTGTCGGGCCACCCTATTCCACGGATAATCGGGAGTTTACTGTATATATATATATATATATATATATGAAGTTGATATATACTTTGTAAATACTTTTATCCACCTCTAAGTGCAATAATTTTACCTTGTTGTGATGAGGCACCTTTCGGTCACTTGACCATTGTCGAATCACTGATATTTTTTGGGTGTAGATGTTAGGTCTGTGATGTTGGTATTTGTTGACGTTACATGCATTTTCTCTTGATCTGCGTGTATGATGTTTTTATATAGTATGTCTTCTGTATATGTGGTCTGTAGGTTCATTAAATTGTGTGTGTTTTTATAAATGTGGTATTTTTCTAGTGAGTTTAATTCTATTGGGTTATTATTTATTTCAAGTATGGTTAGGTTATTTTTGTAGTATGTTATTTCATGTTTATGTGATATTAGGTGTGCTGCAACATTTGATACTTTTGTATTTTTATTTTTGAATGCTCTGTAATGTTCTTCAAATCTTATTTTAAATGATCTGGTCGTTTTCCCTATGTAAAATGCATTGCAAATACATTGTAATATATATATATATATATATATATATATATATATATATATATATATATATGAAGTTAATATATTACTATTGTAAGTAATTTTATCCACCATTAACCTTCAAACACACGCGCCGGGGTGTAAAGCACCCCACACCATTCATTTCTCTCTGAGGCAACTCCAAAAAATTTTTGTTTTCGCTCCCCTCCTAGGTAGTTGTTTTTCACTTCTTCCTCCACACTGTCACTCAAGGTCAACCCGTTGTGGCGTACCAGTCATTGTGTTTACATCGTTGTTTTAAGTGCGGGGTGAATTTGACCCCGCGCGTGTGTTCTCGTCCAAAAATTTTTGTCGGTACATTTTTAAGTTATTGTTTTTTAATTAGAATAATTTTTTAGTGTGAGTCTTTTATTGGTGTTTAACATATTTTTTTATCTTTTTTGTTGTAATTTTGTCTTTTTCTCATTAAAAAAAATTAAAATTCTGGGTCAAGAACTTTCAAAACCCCATATTGCATCAAGAGCCTTACTGCCAGGACTAACTTTGCATATAAAAGCAGGTGTGAAGCACATAAGTGGTGTTGAGGAAACTCGAGAAATAAAAATAAAAGAAGTTCTGGACGATGCGAAGTTTGCCCGCTGCAAAAAGACCGGAAGAAAACCACTTTATGCTGCAACTGCAACAAATTACTTTGTAGGGACATTCCTTTATATACTGTGAAGAATGTGCACCTGAATAAAAAAATACATTTTGAAAATATTAATTTAAAAAAATCTTTACTTTTTAATTTTTTTTGACTTTTTAATTTGGACTGAACTAATGTTTACTTCTAAACCAATACTTCTGTACACAGTTATGAATTTAGCTAATTTTTGTTCACCTAATAAAATGTGTACATTTTTTGAAATATTTTATTCCAATGTAAAAAGTTATTTACTAATGTTTACTTGTCTAAATATGAAGTAAATTGCATAGTAATAAGAATTATTTTTCATTATGACGAATAATTTTAAATTTTGAGTGTGGCAAATTTTGACGATTTTCAAGCTGAATTTACATATTTTTTTTTCAAATAAACATATTGTTGTATTTATGCTGTCTAACTTTTTGAAAAGTCCTCTAAAGAATCTAGCCATTACAACTTACTAAAATGTATGAATAAATGTTTAATTTTAATTTGAAAAAAAAGTTACAATTTATAAAGTAAATTTAAGTGCATTTAGACTATATTACTACAAAAAAAATCTACAAGTGATAAACCCATAGAAATACTATAAAACGTTTTATAAACAACAACATTCACACACACAATTTTATAAAGATGAAAATTTAGTGATAATTAACTTTTTTTTAAGATAAGAAATGGGGTGGAAAATACCCCGCGCGTGTGTTTATGTCCGAGTAGTTGGCGCGTGTGATTGAAGGTTAAGTGCAATAATTTTACCTTGAGTGATGAGGCACCTTTCGGTCACTTGACCACTTGACCATTGTCAAATCACTGATATTTTTCTGGTGTAGATGTTCGGTCCGTGATATTGGTATTTGTTGACGTTACATGCACTTCCTCTTAATCTGTGTGTATGATGTTTTTTTTTTTTTTTTTTTTTTTTTTCAACAAATACCAATATTACGGACTGAACATCTACACCAGAAAAATATCAGTGATTCGACAATGGTCAAGTGACCGAAAGGTGCCTCATCACTCAAGGTAAAATTATTGCACTTAATGGTGGATAAAATTACTTACAATAGTAATATATTAACTTCATAAAGTCAGTGCAACGGAAAAACAATGGATAACGTAAAATATCAAGAATATATATATATATATATATATATATATATATATATATATATATATATATATATGTATGTATATATAGATTTTTTGGACTAGGAGACTGACAGACTTACCTTGGTAAGAGTCCACTCTGTAGTCTTAAAATATAAACACATAAAAGCACTTAACCAATGAAATATTTCAACCACACAGTGGTCTTTGTCAATCAAAGGGAAAACACAAAAAGAAATATGAGAGAATGAAATAAAATAAATATAAGTTGTTAACACAGATTGTGTAGAGTAGAAATCAGATGTCACAAATGCACAGATTAAAGATATATATATTGTTTCCGTGAGCATATGAGCGATTATAGTTTATATAAGTCTGTCAGGGGAAAAGAGATTGGAAACGTCTGATGAGGCTATTAGGAAAAAAAAAATGAATGGATTTATCTCATGTTGAGGTTAGGGGATTCTCTGGACTTGGTATACCACTGGTATGATAGTTCCCATCTTCTCAGTTCTGAGGGATTGCAATCAGGGGGGAGTGATTTAATTATTTTTGTGGTATAGCAGTCATCAAAAGTTGTGATGTTGTGACTCGCAGCATGTTGAGCTGTTGGCCTATCCATATTCATAATTTTAACATCATGTCTGTGGCCATTCATTCTGATATTCAGACCATCCGTGGTCAGGCCTATGTACTGTGCTGAGCAAAATTTACATTGTAGCTGGTATATGACATTTTACGATGTACAATTATGATGACTCTGTATTTTGAAGACCATTTTTGTTGTTTGGCTGTTGAAACTATTTGGCCAAATAGGGGGTGTATTGGACACGTCTTGCATCAGGGTCTGGTAGTTTAGAATGTACTAGGATGTTTTTCAAGTTGGGAGGTTGCTTGTACCAAATTTGAGGTGGATCGGTAAAAAGATTTTTGGTGTGGACAGAAGCTTGAAGAATTTTGAAACCATCTCTCAATATCTTGTTGAGCTTATGTAGACCAGGATGGTAGTCTGTTATTAAAGACAGTTTATTTTGTTCTGTTTGTGGTTTGGGGTGAACCGAGGATTGTGCTGAATGAATTTGGTTTTCAATGAGTCTTTTTGGGTATCCTCTTCTCTGGAAGGCTGTTGATATCTTTCTATTAAAATCTTCCAATTCCCTATCATTCGAACAGATTATCTTACCCCTGATTTCTTGACTGTATGGAATGGATCGTTTTATGTTTATTGGGTGGTTGCTGTCGAAATGGAGATATTATAGGTGGTTTGTCGGTTTGATGTGAATTCCTGTGTTGATATTTCCATTCTGGAGTGTTACATCTACATCCAAAAAGGTGATTGCTGATGTAGATTTCTCCCAGGTAAATTGAAATGTGGAGAATTGTGTCAGGCTGTCTAAAAATGCCTCAAGTGTTGAAGCACCCTGTTTCCAAATTAGGAAGATGTCATCTATATATCCATACCAACATAATGGCTGGTGTGTTTGTGTCTTTAGAAAACTTTCTTCCAACAATCCCATGTACAGATTTGCGTACGATGGGACCATTCTAGTGCCCATTGCTGTGCCCTTTATTTGAAGGTAGTTCCTTCCCTCAAATTGAAAGTTGTTCTTCTCGAGGATGAACCTGGTCAGGTTCACAAGAAAAGGTGTAGTGGGAAAAGGCTTGCCTGGGCGTTTGTTTAGATAATTCTCTATTGCAGATAGGCCATGTGCATGAGGGTGTTAGTATAGAGAGAGGTGACATCTATGGTGACCAAAATAGTTACCGGGGGTAGAGCTACAGATATTTGTGAAAGTTGATCTATGAAATGATTGGTTTCTGGGTATGTGATGGAAGGTTCTTTACTTAGGGTTGAAGGTGTGAGTCGAGGAAAGCTGAAATTCTTTCCATTACTGAATTGCAGCCAGCAATTATTGGTCTACCAGGTGGAGGGATTATGTTTTTGTGGAACTTTGGTAATATATAGAATTGAGAAGTAAAAGGGTTTTGATTATATAATAATTTTAGAGATGTTTCCGAAATATTTTGTTCAGGAGCTGTATATTTGAGTAGTTCCGAGAGTAAATTGTTGAATTCTGTCCTAGAGTTATCTGTAAGTATTTTGTATGTTGTGATGTCTGACAGTTGCTTATTTGCTTCTTTGATGTAGTCTTCTTTATTCATAATAACAGTGGTTGAACCTTTATCTGCTGGAAGAATCATAATATCTCTATTGTTTTTTAACGAAAATATTGCCGCTTTTTCTAATTTGGTAAGGTTAGGTTTAGTCTTCAGATTTTTAGTGAAATTTATATAGGTGATGCTTTGCATGATAAAGTTGATGTAAAGTTCAATGGGGTGATCAGGTAGTGGTGGTGGATCCCAGTTGGAGGTTGGTTTGAATTTTGCAAGACATACGTCTATGTTTGTATCCTTTTTGAAAGTTTGTGTCTGAGCTATATAATTTTTTATCCTAAGTTTTCTGGCAAAGCTGAAAACATCTTTTCCTAACTTGAATTGGTCTATTTCCTTAGCTGGTGTGAATGACAGGCCTTTAGAAATTACTTGTAGTTCTTGTTCCAAGAGTGTGTGGTTGGAAAAGTTGTGCACGGCAACTGCTTTTGGTGAGGGGTTATTTCTTATATCGGGACTGTTTTTATTATTATTTTTGTTATTTAGTAATAATGATTGGGTTGGCAGTTTAGGGAGTTGTCCACAGGGTATTGGTATCTTGAAGAGAGTTCTTAGGCTAGGTTTGTCACAAACAAGAGGTGGTTTGTCGGCAGGTAAAACTGGATTATCATATTTTTTGATTTGGCCAAAAAGATTTATTTCTTGAATGCAGAGTTTTGAAAGTTTATGTATTTTATTATGTTTATATATATATATATATATATATATATATATATATATATATATGTATATATACACACACACACAAACTAGCTGTACCCTTTCACTCGTTGCTGTGACCCATTGTGGTTGCATGGATGAGTAATGAGGATCAAAACAAAGCTTACATTTCATAGAAGTTTAATTTTGCAATCCTTCAGAGGCTATGCCATTTTTTTGATTGAACTGTTGCCAGAATCGATCTGATAAGTGTTTTCCCAGTTCCACCTACCACATTCAAGAAAAGGTTCCTCCCAACTTCATATTTATCATTTGCATTATGCGATCATTAATGTCCTTATGTTCACACATTAATTTGGGAGTCCTTGATTGGACATATGACTGGAGATCACTGGTGTTGTAACTCTGTTCATGGTGCAAATCCTCATCAAATAGAGCAGTCAGCTTGTATGGGTGCTGGCAGTCCCAAATAACCACTACTTAGGATTTGGTGAACTCAATCAAAAGATGATCACACTAAAGTACCTTGATTAAGGTTAATATTTAATTAAGATTGTATGATAATCTGAATGGGATCTGCATGATTATGTTTGATTTTTGTTGCTGAACAAAGGAAATGAGATTAGGTAATGTTTCACATGTGACTGTGGCTGTTGTTAGGTATTATGGCTAGTGATCCCTTCGCTTTCGGCTGAGGGCACAGTTGCTGGTACACACCTGTTTACTCACTGTCCCAGGTATGTTACTGATGAGAAAAATAAGGTAAAAACAGTGTATGAAGCAGGTTATATATACATATCGTGTCAAAATTGGAGCCTTATCAGTGCAGACCTTTTGAGTATTTAAAGCATACATAAAGCAACATAATTTTTTTTTTGTATAATGATTGTTTAAGAAAACATTGTGTAGTATATTTTATTTTTATTATTAAACTAATACAATTGTGTATTTTTTCTATACTAGTCTTCATTATAAAAATCCCAAATTTATAATACTGGATATTTGCAGATTGTAATGTTTTGAAACATTTACATTACAGCTTAAAGGTGCGGACCGTAAGCATAAACAAGATAAAGTGAAAATTCAAAAACTGTCCCTGAATGAGCAAGAGAAGTATCAACCATCGTATGAATGCACTGTGCTGCGTGATGTAAGTATTTAAATTTATCTGTTGATGATAAAAATTACAATTATTTCATGAAAGCTATACATGGGACAAATAACAAAATTATTTTGTTTTCAGTAAATAAAGTAAATTTTAAGACATATAGAAAGACTGACTGCAGGTAGTGCTCTTGAATAGACCATAAACTTAACTGAGGGTTTTAGAGGTATCAATATACTTACCTTGGTTTTATTGAACACTTAAGTCTTTATACATATAAATGAGTTTGTGCATGAGCTGGTCTGACATAACTCAATAACCAATAGACCAATTGAGGCCATATTTACAACATAATTGTAGGAAATGCACTAGGTACATTTATAGTTTGATTGCTGGCATAATTTGTTATTTGTTAAAAAATACTACTAATCTAATCGATCATTCGTTCACTTAAATTGAAATCTAAGAATTAATAATATTGAATCAATAGATGATGGTAATCAAGTTATGACATACAGATGATACAATAAGTGAGCAAAATATTATTTTATACAACTGCTTTTAGACTAGTTTTGCACGACTGCTGTTTAAACATATAGGTCATATTAATTTTTTATTGTACATAATTAAGTTTAAATGTTATTGAATTAAAACTTCTTTAATTTTTAAGACTAATTTAATGTAATGATAAGTAATTATATATTTTCTTAGTTAACAAAATTATTTTGAATAAACCTAAGAATTAGGTAACTGTTTGTATGCTCAAATACAAATTTCAATTTCTCTAGTAATGCGTGATGCCTTATGATTTCATGTGTATTGGGTAGTGGATATTGTTGTTTTTCAGAGACAGTAAGTACATGTTGAATTTGTGTATTCAGTTCTCTATAAATTACAACATGTTGGAAATGTAATTTTGCATTTGAATTTAGCTTATATATAAATTTAGATTTATAAATTGGTATAGCTTGGTTTATTTTTTGGTGATATTTTTAAGTATTGAATCCTAATTTTAGTCAATAAAAGACCATTAGGAAAGAAAACTAATAGGCTATTCTTTTTGATTTATTTGTATTAAGGTAAACTTTTATTTTTATCATTTATTAAATATAATTTCTATTAGAAAAACAAATGAATTTAACTAGATGTATCCCAGATAACGAATTAATGTATCCCAGATAATTGGTTCACCAATAGATGGTGTTAAAGGCTGTATTTTAATTGTAAACAGAATTGTTTAATTTTTTTGCATTTGGCTTATATTTATATTTGTTATAGTGTTCAACAATTAATTATATTCTAAATAGTTTTTGAAGTTTTTCCCTAAATCAATAATAACTAAAGCGTAATAGTTGTGTTAAATTACAACTGAATTATTTTAAATTAATTAGAAATTAAGGTGATAATGGTAATTGATGAAACATTTTTTTAGTCCTACAGTTGTCTGCACAAACAAACAAATCAATATGAGAGCATGCAACATACAATTATGTTACAAATGTGTATTTTCTAAATCGATTACAAATATATTTTAATTGTTTTATCTTCCACTTTATTTTAACAGCAAAAGCTAAACAAATTGCGATTTGCAGTAGCTTAAATTCAGTTGGTAAATCAGTAGGTATTATTGAAATTCTTTATAATTAAACATGTTTATTTTGAGATTCATCTGTAATAATCCTTGCTCCAAATACATTGTGTCTAATTTTTTTACAACTAAACAAGTGCAGTTGTAAAGTTATGATGTCTTTAAGTTACATTGCAAAATAATTGAACTCATTTAAAATTTTAATTTATAACCTGGTAAATCGAATGAATTTAAAAACTCTGTTGGATAATCAACCCATTCTGGATTAAATGATTCGCTTTTGTCATAAAGCTCATTTAACTAAAGACAAATTCTACAGTAAAGGTAATACATTAGAAAATCTAGTGTCAAAGTTGTAAAAGCTACAACCAAAATAATAGAGAATTTTATAATAGTTATTATATAATAGTAGAAAGGTTGTTTGTAACGTTTAGAAAAATTATTAATTTTAATTTTAAGTTTTAGTTTTAAGTTCTAGCTTACGGTTCAGGCGTAATAATAACCGTCTGTCCGTAACGCTCTTCAAAACTTGAAGGTAGAACTCCGTTACATTAAAATACTTTAAAATACAAAGTTAAATCATTTAAACTAGCAGAGTTTCATTAAATTAATTTTTTAAGGCTTATTAACTTGAAATGCATGGAATTGTGTGCTGGTTAAATAATTACTCTTTTGAAATTCAATTAAAGCAAATTACACTCATTTATTTAACAAAGAAAAATAATATAAATTATAATCATGATACAAATTTCTTGACATTGCTTCAGTTACGGATTATTGAACATTTAATATTTAACTTATGAATTTTTACGGATAGCAATCTATCAATCAATCAATCAATGGATCAATGGCTGAAAATGAATCTGTACTCAAGTTTACTTGCTTTTTTCATAGTCAAATTTTATAATTCAAGGTGAACACAAGTGCACCAAAAGATGCGTAAATTACTTTTATGTATATAGGTTGAAACGTTCAAGGTTCATTAATTTGAGTTAAACTGTCTAACATTTTAAATTTTGCAATAAATCTCTAAAGTCTTAAATCGTCCACTTAGCTGTATTTACATGTCGTAACCTCGCATCCTCCTTGTGGAAAAGTCTCAGGAAATGTCATCGGTAACTTCAGCGTCCCATCTTTGTACCTGGTTACGTACGCTGTCTTCTACACCATGATTATAACATGTTTAAGAAAATGAATATTACATTAAATTTTGAAAACAAAATAATATTTCCTTGCTCTCGGACACGTCCGTTTCCCTTTACATCTTGGCTAAAAGAGAGTTAAAACTAACGTTGGAAGCAACCTTCCCGGCTACCCCGCTCCGTATGTGCGCATACGTACTTTATTACTTGTTTTCAAACTTTCCGACAGATGTCACTATCAACCAGAGATCTCATTAAAAATATTTCTAATACATCACAATTTTTTTTTATATAGTTGTATATTGTTACAATTTTTGAATACATTCTCGTTTGTTTTCTGAAATTGCCAATTTAATATGTAACACCATCTAAAGTGTGTTACAGTTTAGTAAAAAAGGTTGTTACTGTGAGACATCAATTCAAAATTGCAAAAAAATTGTAATACTATTGCGGATCTAATTATATGTGCACCACAGACACTAGCGTATTACCAAACTGACGTACAAAATTAATTCTTCGTGTCAATTTAGTTGTATTTCACTACAAAAATATTTTCATTTATAAAGCACTAGATATTATATTTTGCATGCTGTAACAATATTTATAACGGATTATGAATATTGCAGTCCTATGTAACATAATTTAACCTACAAAACTTATGCACATTCTCATTGAATTATTAAGAGGTATGTTTCAAAGAAAGACACATTTTAAGAATAATACAAATCAAGAATTTAATTTGTCATGAGTTCCAAAAGAAAGCATATTAAACAAATGAAAATTATTCACCAATTACCCTCATGTTAAAATATTTTATCTCTTTGACTCAGAAGTTAACAAATTAATTAATTATGGAATTAATTAAATTGTGATATAGATATGAGATATCCATTTGCAAGATTGTCTCAATAATTAAAAGTATTAGAGATACCATAAATCTTAATACTTAAAACATAAAATATTAACATCACGTGGCTTAGTCATTCATTTAAAACACTTTGAAAGTAACACACAAATTTAGATATTTCACTATTGGACCGGCTAAACTGTTCATTTTGAAAAAAAAGATTGTGCCAAATTATTGTATCACTTATTTGGAAAATGTTGTGTAGAGTTGAGAATTTTTGCCTGTTTGGTCCGCCATTTTCTTGTTTTGATTGGCTTGGATATTGCGTTTAGTTATGTAATAAGTTAATTAATTCAGGAATAAAAAGATTATTTACAGAATTCATTTTTAAACAAAATTATATACAAAAAACTTGACCGAATATTACTTCCATTTTTTAAATGAAACTTTTATGCATCAGATGTGCATAATCCACTCTCACTTGAATCTGCTGCATTTTATTAAGAACATATTGCTAGCCAAGCTGGTTGCCTGGTAAGGATGACATTTATCGTTGTTATGATATTATTAATCTTCTGCGCTTCGCTCTGCGCATTTCGCCTAGAATGTTTTCAGGTCTTTAAGCTTGTAGAAATCGGATATCTTTATCATTCTGTTTTAAATTAATATTATTAAGTAATTGTCCCGATTCGTTTTTGAATGCTGACTCACGAATATTATTAAGTAATTGTCCCGATTCGTTTTTGAATGCTAACTCACTTATATTATTAAGTAATTGTCCCGATTCATTTTTGAATGCTGACTCACTAATATTATTAAGTAATTGTCCCGATTCGTTTGAATGCTGACTCACTAATATTATTAAGTAATTGTCCCGATTCGTTTGAATGCTGACTCACTAATATTATTAAGTAATTGTCCCGATTCGTTTGAATGCTGACTCACTAATATTATTAAGTAATTGTCCCTATTCGTTTGAATGCTGACTCACTAATATTATTAGTATTTTATTGAATAAAATAATGTTACAATACGGATGGCATTTTTTTATGTGTTATTTTTGTAAGATGGTTTATTAATTATTAATTGATTATTATGTGTAATCACAGTTAGTAAAAACAAATTCAAAGTTTGTTAGGCTTCGAAATTTGCTTTAGATTCTAGGCTGCCACTATTATTGCTCATTTTATATGTACACAAAATAGACTAATTATGAAAATATTTACCCTACTGATCAACACTAAGTAAAATTTATACTGACCTTATCACTCCAGTTAACATAAAAACTGCTAAATCATTCTATTATGTTTAGACATCTGATAGAAAGTCAATGGGCCGTAAATATCTTTTTTTCTTTATTCTATAAATATCCAGATTCCATAAATATTCCTTTCAAAGTAGAGACAACTATTCTTTTCTGACAAATCAGAAAATAAACTCTCTTGAAGGAAACAAATCAATCAAACAATGATAACATTCAACACTTGCTGGGGTAGTCTTAATATCCGCTACTATTAAATTTTCATAACTACCGGACTGGACTTACACTCCTACACTCCGTAAACCGCAATGGGTTCAGGAGAGGCATATTTAGCTAAAGAAAGTGTGTATAAAACATAAAATAAAAGTTTTAATATGTGATTTCTATTGGGTAGATCCGTGATAGAGGACAAATAGATGTTTAAAGTTTGCCGTTTTAATTTTGAAGTAAAGGGAGAGTCTCAAAACTACATCTGACGAGAGTAGAGGTGTGAAAGTAGAATTTGAAAGAGTTTTAGAAAAAAGTTAAGTCTTGATGCAAGAAGGCTGTAAATGTGAAACAATAAGAAATGATAGATTCAAACAGAATATTGTTTTGTGCCTATAATAAGGGAGATCAATTATTTCATTGGATACAGTCAATAGGGTTGGCTAACAAATACGTTTGGAAATGAGATAGGTTTTGTTGCAAGAAGGCTGTAAATGTGAAACAGTAAGAAATGATAGACTTAAACAGAATATTGTTTTGTACCTATAATAAGTTAGATCGATTATTCAGTTGGGTACAGTCACAAGGGTTGGCTAACAAACACGTTTGGGTTATGTGTTGAAGGGAGAGATAGTTGCTAAATTGTCATTAAACCTAGATAGTTGCTAAATTGTTGAAACATTATAACCCAAGTCAGTTATTTTTAAAAATATAATTGTCAAATAACATAAGGAACTAATTAGAAATGTCAAGATAAAAAAGATACAAAATGCAATACCTTTTACCATTTGCCGGAAAGATCATATTACCTCGAAGAAAGGGAGACTACAAAACCCCAAGTAGAAGTTTTGTTTCTTAACTATTAGCAGCTCTTGCTAATTTGATTTATGGACTCAGTATTTAACAGTAGTGAAGTAACTAATTAAATTTATTAAACAAAACAAAATTTAATAATTTAATTACTAATAATAATAATAATATTTTAACAATTGTTTTGATCCAGAATTCGTATTAACGTATCTCATACAAAGATCTGGTTTTAAATATTAGTGTATAAGATTGATTTGAAATGGACTTGGTTAATAAATTGTATAAAGCAATTAATTCAAAGAGGTTTTGGTAGCAATATATTACTGAATAAGTATGTGATAATTGAAAGAGATGAAAGAGACATAATAAATTAATTATTTCGCTCGATAAATAATAATAATATGCATACCAATAGAGCTATATTAAAAAAAAATAATTTTACAAAATCTGGGTATAAAGCAATATTGTTATAACTGAACGTATTGCAAAAAAACTTTAAATTTAATTTAAAAAAAAATATTATTAAATGTAAAAAAAACAAATATTTTTCAACTAAAATTCATAATGATTATTATTATGATTATACACTAACTGTGTGACAAATCTGAACTAATAATAACAAGATATTTAAAACTGACACTAGTTTTGTTATGTTGACAGACAACAAAAATAACCTGGTGTTATGTTTTACATATATATATATATATATATATATATATATATATATATATATATATATAGAATATCAAATGTGTTTTCCTGTTAGAATATTTTTAAGATCAATTAATATACACAAATACAGGAATATTTAATTTATTGAATAATAAACTCAAAGCTTTTCGTTGGTTTACATTACCAACATCCTCAGGAGTTACAATACTAAGAATGATAAAAAAAACTGTCTCTATCAGACACTGTCTCTATTAGACAGTTTTTTTTAATCATTCTTAGTATTGTAACTCCTGAGGATGTTGGTAATGTAAACCAACGAAAAGCTTTGAGTTTATTATTCAATAAATTAAATATTCCTGTATTTGTATATATTATTTGATCTTAAATATATATATATATATCGATCACACTATTTCAATAGTGTAAAACGTTTTGATATGTGTCTATTTATTTCTAAGAGATTGCAGTCTCCTATCTAGTCCAAAAATTCCTAAATAAGCTTTAAACTCTACTACAACTAACCTAATATATATTTTAATAAAATAGTAGTTATAATGGGATGTATGTATATATATATATATATATATATATATATATATATATATATATATATATATATATATATATATATATATATAAATATATATATATATATATATATATATATATATATATATAAATATATATATATATATATATATATATATGAAGAAAGTTTATTTTTTAATATTTACTTTTTTTGTTGAACTATTATGTAGTTTGTTGCTATTACCATGATTATAGCTATTTATTATAAATTGCCACATTGAATTCACATAGAAGTTCACCATTCTATTGTTTGCCCCAGTTGTCAGGTTTACTAGATGTACTGTTGCAACCATTTAACCATGCACTTAGCCTTAAGAGGTCTTAATAGACGAAACAGAAAGTAGAGGGCGGCTTTGATTCAATATGAATACTTTCCTACAAAGATGATAATGACTATCAAAACACTCATGGTTAGTAATTATAAAACTAATACAGTCAGTTAATAATGTGTTGCTAATAATAGCCTTCTGCAATATATAGGCTTATAGGCAAATAACAATTCAGTGAACTTTATAAGCTGACTTGCATCAGACGGTTGGTATTTGATAAATTAGCTTCGGTATGTAATAAAAAACCATTTTGTAATATGAGTAGACATATTTGATGCAGAAGCTGTTGATGTATTGGACATTTGGAAAATGTAACATGTTTTCAGAAGTAGTAGTTAGTACACAAGAAAGCGGGAGTGAGCAAGTGCATGGTTTAGCTGCATACAACAGTAGTTCTGGTTCCGGACTAGTTTTCCATTTAGTGTTATTACATGATTTAAAAAGTACCAAACATAAATAATACATATATGTTTAATCACTTTTTTACCAGGCACTCCACCTCCTATGGTTTGTATTTGTAATTGTTTTATTGCCATGAATTAATGATGTTCACAGTTGCCTAACACCACTGACTGTGTATTTGAAACATCTGTGGTCAATTCTAGCAGAGGCTCTTCTCCTGTTACTGTTACATTTACATCTTCATCAGTTGAACCAATGTAAGTTATTTACAATATTAAAAAAATTAACTTAATATTTGGTATATGTGGTATTGAAATAACCTGTACAAGTTGGTTTTATTGACAAGGTTTGGTTTGTTCGTGTAACTGAAAGGTAGTTTCGATTATGGGTTGTGGAAATTTTATTACATTTTTGATAACTTAAATTTTGTGAATGACAATTTTCATACATTTTGGAGTTTTATAAAGGAAACAAATTTACGAGATTTGTACAATAAATAACGTGATCTTATATTATTTGGAAAGAGTTTTATTTATTCTTCTACATTTGATTTATTTAAAAGTAATCTTTGTTAGATATTACACATTTATGCCATATCTTTTTCCAGAGCTTGAAACACTTCTGAAGCTCGTTATGTAGTATAGTTTTTAGCTTTCCTTAGCAATGCACTTTCTATCTTTGCTTGTAAACCTTACAGGTTCATTTTATTTTTGGAAAAAAGAACAAATTCACAGTCATCTCTGGTGAATATGGAGACTGGAGCATCATTACAATGATTTTTGGCCAAACATTCAAGAATTACAAACAAATTATTAGATGCATTATCATGGGGCAACAGCTGTAAATTATTTTGCTACAGATATGATACTTTTTGCATTGTCACGCGACAGCATTGAATGTAGTAGTACAACTTAGTACAAGAAAGTAGTATTTTTTTTGTAGATTGTTTGGCCTTGTGGTAATATTTCATACTACTCTATGCTGTTAAAATTGAAGAAGATGTTTAGAATAAATTTCACACTTTACCACACATGTCAAGTTTTTTGTCCAATGTGACAGTTGAATATTTTCAACATTATATTTGTAAACCCATGTTTCATCACTAATTTTATGTTTTGTAATTCTGAATCATTGTTGACGTAATCTAGTGACTCATGAGAAACTTCCTTTTCTGCTGTTTTTGCTTAAATTTAACACTTTTTGAACAAATTTAAAATGATGGTAATGTTTTAAACTCATTATTTCCAAAAATATGGCATGGTTTGATTGATATTTGAATGCCACAAGTGTTTTCTCTGATTGTAATTTGGCGATTCTTCATAATAATTTCTTTTACTTTTCTCTTTGTCATCAGTTATTGATGTATTTAACACTTTTGAAGCTATCAACACTTAAAAATTTGCTACACTCTATTACATTTTTATAGAAAAATTTAATATAAATTTCTATTACTTGTCATGAATCAACAGAAACCTTGTGCACATTCCAAGTGACTTGTTTTGTATAACATCCCAAAGTTGTAGAAGAGTTACACGATAAGCTGTTGGAACTTACTGTCTTTGTTTTTTTTATGAATTCCAGTTGTAATTCCTAAATAATAGTAAATATGTGTCATCATCTTTCTTGAAAAGGCTATGCGAAATCTGAACAGCCTCCATTCATTTTGTTATATTCTTTTCATTCAGTTGTTGTGAATGCAATGAGCTCACATTTTTTGGTAGCCTGGATAGTAAGTGTGACCATGACATCCAAGCGAGATCTTGGAGTTCGTGAAAAAAATGTGTATAGTGAGATAAATATAACATGCTCTTTCTTCTATATTATTAACAAATTTTTCTTCCGTAAATCTTTCGCAATGATGACCAACTGCTAATTTTTGTGTTGTGCACCAGTTAGTAACTAAATTACCTAATTATATAAAGTCCTGTAGAATATATGTAAACTGAAGGATACGGAGATTCAAACACAACTGGCTGAGTCGGTAAAGAACAAAGCGCTGACTGGTGGCACAAAGGAACTGACCTGACGCCATGGCGCCTTGCGGAATATAGACGCTTACTTTATTTTCCTATTATGTTCGGATATCGGAAGTCTGAATATGAAAGGGCCAGATATGAGAGGTTTTACTGTAGTATGTCTACTTCAGTTATAGAACTGTGCACAGGTAGTAACATAATCTATATGTCATACATATGCTATAATCCATGTCAGAGCAGTTGATTTTATGTCCCTGCCTTAAACTTATCTGTTAACCCTACAATCTTTCCCAATTTTTCATAACTGATAATATTCATATTACCTAATCACCTTTAAACTACCAACCAAACAAATGCTATTTGTTAAATATCTAGTAAGAAAAATATTACTAATTACTTATTTTTACCTCAAAACATTCAGGTACATTCATTTGCAAAAGAATTAATGACCTTTTCAAAATAAATTGGATTAACAAAGCGAAAATGTATAACAATTTTAATTTAAAAAAACAAGCATTAAACTACCAACAAGTCCTCGAATAAAATTAAATATGAGTAAAAAGCTACTTCATGTTATTTTGTGTTAAACTCTGTTACTATATTACTCACTGCTGTATCCAGGATTTATTTGGAGCTTAGATACCGGGATTGTAGCCAATATTGGAGAACTTTGGAACTATGCAACAATATTTTTCTCAAGATGATATTAAAAGTAGAATTACAAAAACTGAGCTTTAATATGTGAAGATGTTTACAATTATATTAAATTAAAGTTTAGTAATCAGTTATTTGAAGCAAACAATTAATTTTTTTCGTAGGGATATCATAGTGAGTAGACATGAAAGCTATAATTCTGTTAATTGATCTTATCCAAATGAGATTGTCAAATAAGCTTTGAATCTCTGTAAAGTTGAAAATGATCTTTCAGCAGAAAAAGTTGTAACAGATAGAGTTTCAAAAACGATGAATAAAATGAGTTTATTTGCAACAAATTCCTTATTGAACTTGCCCAAAGCCTTGATAGCACATGATTGATGATCAGTTTCATTCCTTTTTGCACTACACATTTTTTACGGATAAAATTTTGCTCCTGGTAATGAGAGGATGGTCACTTTTTTTATATACCTTAAACTTTCAACATTTATTGATATATAGGGTTTAGCTTGTATACTATCGGTATCAACGATTTATAGAATGTAAAAACTTCTTTGGGATCTAAGAAGATACATTCAATTGTTAAATGAATTTATCAATAAGTAGAATAGACACTAATATTCACAAATAAAGTTCTGGATTGATTAATTATAAGTTACAATGATTTGATGGTGATGAATCTCCAGAGGGAATTCCAATTCTACATTAACTTTGATCAAAATAGTTTTTAAGAGCCTAATAAATGTATGAAAATTTAAGTTAAATATTTTTTGGATTTCTTCAAAACTAAGACAATTTTAAATATGATTATTTTTATTATGATCTATTGCTGGTTTTTAATTGTAAAATGGGGATTGTAGACTTTTCCTTACAATAACGTGTTATAAAACATTTCTATAAGAAACAAACACATAAAGTTGAGGCATAGGTATTATGTAACATTTACCAGAGCCTTTATTGTTGTAATGACCTTCATCCCCCAAATTAAAAAAAAATGTTAAAAAATAATATTTAAAATGTTTATAAATAAAATTATATCTGATCTTTGTATCTGATCTTTCATAAATATTTACTTTTGTAATATAAAAACCATTATTGATTATAGTAATGAATTACTTATAACTAAAAGCCAACAAATGTAATAAATTTCATAGACTGAGCAGGGAGCAAACAGGAACAAAAAGTAGTGAAATATAGATTCTTAGTGACCATGCACTTGGCCTTGAAAGACCGCAGTAAGCGAGACGGGAGGTAGAGTATCAGTACAAATAATTTTCTATAAGTTTCCTGTAAGCCTCCTATAAGCCTATAAGAAAATAAATACATTCCTACTAACATGATAAGGGCTGTCAAAAGACAAACTTGTATGAGATGGTCGATATTACATAAATTAGATGATAAAATAGCTTCGGTATGAAATAACAAACAATCTTGAAATATGTGTGGAAATATCAGGTGGGAAACAGGCGCAGATCCATGGTAGGGGCGATGGGGGAGATCTTTAGATTAGAATTTTTAGAAAAAGTAATTTAAACAAATATTTTAATGTCATCTGTTAAATCTTTGGAATGTTATTACAAAAATAAACTGTTTCGAATGCCTAATTAGTCCAATTTAGCCATTAATACTCACTACAAAAATGAAATCCTTCATCTAACCATGATAACATTTTCGAACAAAAAAAAAAGAAAGATGACGCACTTATTTAAATCATATAATTACTTTCCTAGTAGCAAATATTTTAGGGATATCACTTTATCACTATTCAACGTATTTTTTTGCCAAGTGTGATATAAGTTATTTCTAATTTTTTAAATATTTGTGAGTTGATAGCATGTCTACCGACTAATAAACTACAAAATTTTTACAGAAATAAAAGAATTTGTAAATATAAATTGACTACTGATAAGCTAATAGTTATAAATAAATTCTAAAAAGATGCATAGTTATGAACCTACAGTCACTCAAATTCAATTTTCCCGCTTTTTACTGGTAAGAAATAGTTTCCGATGGAACGCGCGTTAAAGCGTTAGTGTCGCAAGTAATATAATAGAACTTTGTCCGTGACGCTTTGCAATCTGACCATATATCCCATATTCGTACACATAAAAAAACAGCTGATGACTCGACACACTTGTTTGATGACACGTTCTCGAAACTTGACGAAACATGAAAGAAACACCTTGTGTTTATAACTATTCTGTGCTTTTACCACTCATAGATTTTAATTTTATTTGACTCTTATAAAGTGTGCAGATACATTTTTTCTTTAAAATGGTAAGTATGCTATATAATTATATATTTAAATATAAAATACGTTTTCTTGTTTAATAATTTAAAACAACATAGGTTATTCAAATACAAGAATATTTATTATTTTATATCCAAAGCTTTTCGTTGGCAAACAGTACCAACATCATCAGGAATGAAAATTACAATAATCATAAATTACAACAATGAAAATTATTGTAATTTTCATTCCTGATGATGTTGGTACTGTTTGCCAACGAAAAGCTTTGGATATAAAATAATAAATATTCTTGTATTTGAATAACCTATGCTGTTTTAAATTATATATTTATAATGCCTCAGCGTTATCGTTTGTGAATAAGTTTGTTACTTTTCCTTTTATACTTTATTTCGCCAAACATATTGTTCTTATTTATCGAAGGGATATTTTTATTTAGAAGAATGTAGTAATAAAATTGTGTATGTATATATATACACACACACACACAGAAAGAATTTGTTATACAGAGAGAGATAGGGGTATTTGAGGTTATTTTGGGAATTGCTCCGATTTTTTGTGTGTTTGATTAATATATAAATATGGGTATATTGGAGGGTTTAAGTAACTATTTCATCTAAAAAATTACAAAGATTGTTTTGTGTACAACATACTTAAAATTATGAATATATATACATTTGGGAAAAATTTTTTTTCCGATATGGATAAATTTATTTTTTATTTACACTTTTTTAAAACTACTATTTCCTGTTTTGAAAATAGGGTCTTGTTATGCTTTCGCAAACTATCTAAAGATTATCCATTCCAAATTTCAATTCAATCGGGCAAAAACTTTTGGAGAATTATCTTGTTTACATTTTTAGTAGTTCAAAAATGGAAACGAGAGAAATCTCGGAAAGTTTTTGTCCGATTAACTTGAAATTTGGTATGAATAATCTTTGGATGGTTTCCGAAAGCATAACAACGCCTTTGTTTTCAAAAAATTGATTCAAGTTTGTAAGTATGTCGGTAAAGATGGGTTTGACATCCCCTTAATTAACAAAAAAAAATATATATATATAAATGTATATATATATATATATATACAGTACAGTCTCGCTAATCCGGTCTCCGATGATCCGGACGTCCGGCTAATCCGGACGGCCTAAAATTTTTGTTTAGTTATAGTATTTTACAGTGCACAATCAGTCTGCCGTCCACAAAAATATTTATTTTTATACGTCTATATTTGTTATTTTTCAAAGGGGTTTTCCTACTCTAATAGACAAATAATATAATTTATTCATTAAAATATTAATTTACCATATTATTTGTTTTCTTTTGTCTATTAAAGTAGGAAAAACGTCTTTGAAAACACATTAGATCTCCCAACACTATAACGCACGGGACATTAGAGACATCTAGCGATAAACGAAACATAAAGGACCGCTGACTAAACGGATAGACAGTCTTTCCGTCTGGCGTCAGGTCAGTTGTGTTGTCGGACGGATGCCACCTTTACTGCTTCTCCCAAGATTTCTGCTCGGTTGTCATTTAATTGTAGTGAGATATTGATCTGTTTTTTTTATTTACGTCTCGTTCAGTGTTCAGTGAAAATGGCGACTAAACGTAAGTCAGTGACAGTGACAATAGAAATAAAAACTCCAAGCTTTATTTCGTATTGATGGAGGTGTATTTATTTCGTACCTACTAAAATTGCAAAAGAGTTAGGCGTGGGAAAACAAACTGTTTCCGATTGGAGAAAAAGCGACAGGAAATTGAAGATTTTTTTGCAAAAATGGTTAGTAAAGACAGTTTAGGCGGCAGAAGCACTTTAAAAAAACCAAAAAATGAAACCTTAGATGATGCTTTGTATGTTTGGTTTTGCCAACAACGGGAACAGGGTGTTCCATTATCGAGTGTAAATTTGCAAACGATCGCGCTGAAACTGAATGTAAAGTTAAAAGGAGGCCCTAATTTTACTGCCAGTGTAGGTTGGCTGTCACGGGTGGAAGGAACGACACGGCATCCGTCAACTCGGAATAAGTGGTGAAATTTTGTCAGGGGACAGTGATGCCAGTGAAAAATTCAAAGACAAATTTGGCAAGTTTCTCAGAGATGAAAACTTACAACCTTGTCAGGTGTTCAACGCTGACAAAAGCGAATTAAATTATAAAATGTTCCCAAAAAAAACTTTAGCTTCCAAATTAGATTCAGTAGCAAAAGGCCATAAAGTTAAGAAAGAACGTATGACTTTGCTGCCCTGCAGTAATGCTTCTGGCGATCTAAAATTTCCACTTGGTGATAGGGAAATCCGCAAAGCCTAGGGTTTTTAAAAATGTAAATTTAAGTGTTCTACAGGCCCAATACAAGTTCCAAAAATCAGCGTGGATGAACAGTCAAATTTTTAAGGACTGAAGTTCTTTGAAAACTTTGTTCCAACAACAGAAAAGTTTTTAAAAGAGAAAAAAACTCCCTCGAAAAGCGATTAATTTATAATGCCCCATGCCACCCAAATGAATAATTGTGTCATGGTGACATTTTTGTTAAATGTCTTCCTCTTATCGTCACGGCTCTCATTCAGCCGATGGACCAAAGCGTGATAGAGGCGATAAAACGGCGATATAGGAAAAAGTTAATTTTATCGCTTTTGTAACAACAAGAAGCAGGTCCAGCTACACAATTTATTGAAATTCTTAAAAAAGTGACTATAAAGGATGTCATTTACATGGCTGCAGAATCGTGGGAGGAAATTCAACCGTCTACACTCCAAAAGAGCTGCAAAAAATTGTGGCCTGAAATGCCACAGGAAAGTGAAAAACCGACAGTCAACCCACTAATGACGACGCGGAATTTGTTCAGATTTTTCAACAATTGGAGGGTTGGGCCGAGTTGATTATCAGTGATAATGACATTGGTTATCAAGTGCTCAATCGTCACAGTGTGCACTGCAAACGCAGAAAATGACAGCTCGGAAGAGGAAGACTACACAGACGAACCTGTCAGCCCAATTCGTGATGGGGCGGCTGTAATGCTGGAGGGGTTGATGACCTACTTTGAGAAACAAACTGATACTCAACTGCGGAGCTACTGACCTTGAAACGCCTACGAGATCGTACTGTGAAACGACGTCATTCATCGTTAAAACAAAAGAATATTACGGACTTTTTTCACTAAGTTTTTTAAAGTTTATTTTTGTTTCAGTTTCATTTTTGTTAGAGTTTTTTGTGCGTTTATACAGTATAGTGTAAATAACTTTATGTGAATACATTTATTCAACAAGAAAGATGCTTTGATATTTATTCATGTCATACCTTTTCTGTTACAATTACAGGATTTTTTGCTAAATAAGCTATGAAATACTGTACTGTATAACTATATTTAGGCCTGAGTTTCACTAACACTACTATTTCAATATGTTTCCCCGCCTAAAACACATATTGTATGCATTTGTTTGGCTTTTTCCGTCTAATCCGGACTTTCGTTGATCCGGACAGGGTCCGGTCCCATCAAGTCCGGATTAGTGAGACTGTACTGTGTGTATATATATATATATATATATATATATATATATATATATATTTTTTTTTTTTGGACTAGGAGACTGACAGACTTACCTTGGTAAGAGTCCACTATGTAGTCTTGAAATAGAAACACATAAAGCACTTAAACAATGATATATTTCAACCACACAGTGGTCTTTGTCAATCGAAGAGAAAACACAAAAAGAAATATGAGAGAATATGATTTCAACCAAAACTAACCTAAAAATATATATTTACAGACAAAAAACATGTAAGTTGAGGGCACAATCGCCCCCCCCCCCTAAAAATAATCTCTGGATCCGCGCCTGGTGGGAAAGCTGTTGATGTATAGAATATTTTAAAAATGTAAGGTGTTTTAAAAACCGGTAGTAGAAGAACAATCTCGTGTGATCTCTCAAAGTCAAGTGCACGGTTATGTAGTCCGTACTATATAGTTGGTTACATTTGGGAATTTAATTCACTATTCCAAAGTAAGCTAGTAGCTGATATAACGTTTATATAATCAACAATCACTTAGAAAGCTATCAACCCACAAAATGAATTTAGCCTGTTATAACCACGGTTTAATTCTACTGTTATTTTTTCCAAGACTGTTTAATTCTACCGTTATATGATCTACAGGATTTATAATTTTTTGGCATGAGGGCTTAAAAGTACCTAAGTCCTCAATTATGCTTTAATATAGCTCTGACAATAGTATAGTAGCACTCAAATTCCATTGACTATACCACAGCTTTGTGCCTAGAGACCTCAAAAAAAAAAATAAATAAATTTAAAAAAATAAATAAATATCAGAGACTTATATGTTCCTTTGAGTAACAAATTACGTACAGACTGGCTAATTTCTTACTGTTACTTTTTATAAGTAATTAATTATTTTATAAGCTCTTATTTAAAGAGGTATTGCTACTTGAGAGTTTGATCTGGTCTGAAACACAGCAAGTGGATTTGGGAGTTAAAATTTTGAAAAATCCTCTCCAGAAGAATTATAGTTTTTAAAGTATTTTATTAGCCAGAAAAGTTATTTTAAATTAGCCAATGTTGTTCCAAATTCCATTAAAATTTGAAACTTTCATAAGAAAATTGAATCATTGTAACTAGAAGATAATTTTTATATAAAATGAGGTTAATAAATTGAGAACTGTTAATAAATATGGTTATTCAGTGTCCATAAAAACTTCAATAACGTCATTTAGTTTGGTGATCACACATATTTAAGAAATAAAACTTACTTTAAGCACTTACATGGATTAGCAATGGTTTATATTAGTGGAAAATTTCTGTAACAGAGCAAGACGTTTTTAATAATTTTCAAAGAAGTATTGGTGATTCAGTATTTCTGGGTATAATTGTAGTTTATGAGAATGAAAATTTAAAGTTTGCTTTTGAGGCTTTGTTATTTTTTTGCATGCTTTTGACCTAATTTCCCAAATAAGCACCATGCTGTACATATACTTAAATTTAATGTGCATTGAGTACTCTTTAGATTTGTAATTTGTTTAAAAAATGAATAAATTTAATTCACTTATTTTGTTAATTTGCGTTTAATTGTAAGTGTTACAAAGGTGTAAAATGATATTTAATTTACAAAATTTTGTCTTGGAGGTAAAATTAACACCCAGTCCTCTCGAATAGACTTGTGGCTGTGCTACTGGATCTTGGCGGCAAAACAATGTTTATTATACTAATACTATTGTGATAAAATTAATATTAAACTTTTAAAAGTATACAAAATTATATCTCAATATTTAACACTTATGTGTATGAATTTGTCATACAATCAAACTTTAGAAATATTTGGTGTCACTTTGGATATCAGTCTGTGTCAGTTTTACTATTGTTCTAAATACAAGTTTACAAATATAATTTATTGTACACTAGGCAACAAATGCGAAAAATTTATTTTTGAAAAATTATTACTTGAAAACTATGTATACTTACTTATAAATAAAAATGCATCCACCTATAAATAATTAATAAATACTAAAGATTGTCGATATTTAGATAATGAAACTAAAACTGTGAAGTTTTGAGTCACTAGTTATGTGCATGGCTAGTATCAAACACCTAAATCTTTGTTCCATGATTTGTAAGCAGTTGATTGTTTTTTGCACTTTTAAAATAAACCATAAGTGTTTGGTTATTTTCATTTTTCAAAATAACCACCAAAATAGAATAGACCTAATAGATTCAGGTATGGATAATGAATGTGACAAAATGATATAGATGACACATTATTGCCTGGAGATTCAAAGGGTTAAAATCAGTTAGAATTTGTAGTTTCGTTTCAAAATTTAAAAGGGTACAAACTATTTTTGGTCCCTGCTGCAGGATATGATCCGGTAGCATTCAAGTAACTGTGACAAAATTTCAACGAGGTTTTCTTATTTATTATAAAAACTATATTAAACAAAATCTGTGAAAATCACAAATTTTAAACTAGGTGTAGGAAGCCATTGTCTTCAAGTCAATATGTGACTGCTATAAAGTTAATTTATTTATTTGTAATGGAACAAACTAAGGTGTGTCAGTAGTTGTTTTCAGACATCTTGAGACAATAACAAGACTTGCCGTTGAAAAAGTCACTGTTATTCGTGAGAAGGAAAATTATCTTAAGAAGACATGTGACATTGATAGTGTACAGGATAGCACCCACTACAGCATCTACATTTTTGAAAAACTAAGAAAAAAATATTAAACAGTGCTTTGAGTGGAAACGGAAGAAACCGCAACAGCACCAGAGAACCATGAAGTAGATAAATGTATGCTAAAGTATTTTAAACAAGTTAGGGACAAAAAATTCCATTAACTGGCTCCCTTTTTAAAACAAAGGGAGATTTCACTTAAAGTTTGGGAAAAAGTGGGTTTAAAGTTAGTACTGGTTTGATGGATGGTTTTAAGGAAATAAACACCATCAGCTTTAAGGCTGCTTGTGGTGAAAGTTTGTACTTTAAGAAGCGTAAATTAAGAAGTTTCAAATAATTGGAAATATCATGTTTTACATATTAATGAAGACACATATTAAGAAACCTCAACAAAAGACATTTTTAACGAGGACGAAACAGGTTTGTTTTTTAAGTGTACCTCAGACAAAACAACAACTTTTGTGGGCGATCGCTGTAGTAGGGGAAAACATGGTTGGGACCAACATGGATGACACTGTAAAGTTATCTCTACTGATGATATGTAAACCAGCTAATCATAGATGTTTTAAAAACACTAAGTCCAAACCGATCTAGTACATAGCAAATAAAAAAGAAGAGTGGCTGTTAACACTCGACCAAACCTTCCATAAACAGAACAGAGCAATCATCCTGTTTGTTGACAACTGTACTCCACATAACCCCAGTTATGAACAATGTTACGTTTTTTTTCCCGAACACTACTTCAGTTGTACAGTCAATGGATCAAGGCATTATAAAACATTTTAAGCATTTTTACCTCGGACATATTGTACAAAGATTCTTGACAGGTTCGTTGGAGAACACCAACAAAAATTTAAAAATTGATTTTCAAGCAGCAAGAATGTGCGATAATGCATGGTTCAAAGTTACTGAAATAACAATACCAAATTGTTTGGAAAAAGCTGGATTTGTTAAGAAATCTGACCTACATGCAAGTGAGCTTTTAAATAAAGATGTTTCTCCTGCACCTTTCATTTTTAAATACAGACGTCAACTTTGAAGAGTACGTTAATATAGATGAACAAGTAGACGTGTGTGGAGAACTTTCTGTTCAAGATATTGGAGCAGAAGTGGAAAAAGTGTCAATTTGTCGGAATAAACAAAGATCAAAGAACACAGAAGCATTAGAAATATTACTAGATTTGACTAACCAACAATACATAGATAATTGCTAAAGTAATATTTTTCTCTAGAAACCTACAATAAATACCACCTGAATTTGTGAAAATGAGTTGGGCAAGTGATACAATCTTTATCATCATATAGTTCATTATTTTTTCTGGAGAAACCCAGATGAAATACACTCCTATTAGTATATTTCATTAACTACAAAAAATATGACTCAGTGTGCTTTCAACATCTGTAGTTGATCCTCAAAGAAATAGATGTATTGTGTCACTTATAAACTCAATAAGAAAATTATATGAGAACAAGAAGACTCCTGCAGTAGGATAGGATAATCACATTATTTTTGTTGTGAAAAAAGGGTATACAGGAAAATTGTATCCAAAACTTTCCAATACTTATGGAGAGTAGAAAATGCCATGAGTACTAGAGAATTGTAAATGATGAATAATGACTTGAGGCAAAAAACTAACTAATCTATGGTACATGAGAAACAAAACCATACTAGAAAAAATAATACACTAAGAAAGATAGAGCACATAGCCATAGAAGTTGAAAACGTTTGGCTTAGATATCATCTTAACAAAACCAAAACTAAGGATTATTGGTAGAAGCAATATTCTTCCAGTAGAAAATCTGTTAGATACAATTTAAATTCTTGAATTTCCCAACATTTTATTTGATAATATTTGATAAGCGGTAACGCAAATTGAGAAAAAGAAATATGATAAAATGTAATTCATAAAATGCAATGACTAATCTAAACAAGATATGAAAAGGATGAGAAATCACAACAAAACACAGAGTTTATGTTTGTAAAATCACTTCTCTTCAAAATTTGTCTGTACAATAAAGTATCTTGGAAAACAACAACAACAACAAACTGATGTTTTATAAATGTGGTGCTGGCAAAAAAGCTGTTAGAGGAATGGGCTAGATATGCACTGATATATCTGTCCTAGATAAAATCTAAATCAAGGAAAGATTATTAATAATTTTGTGTGTGTGTATTTTGCTACTTTTACCCAATCATTAGAAAAGATAGAGATAACTGGAAACAATATACAGCAGAGTCTCGATAATTTGAGGTAAATGGAACCCAGGTCACCTGGATTACCAAAAACTCGGATTATCTGGAATAAGTATATGAAATTTTATTTGAACATTTCTTGGACCCTGACTCATTTCCTTTGGATACCATATTGATATAAACATTTCTTGGAACCCCGGCTTATTTCCTTTGAATACCGTATTGATATGAACATTTCTTGGAAGACAAACTCATTTCCTTTCCATACCATGAAACTTAAAAATACCAGACATTTGTTCCAGTTTTTGTGTTGTACATCTTGAGGTTTTTATAGAGATTACACTTGTTCGTATGAACTTACGCAAAAAAACCACTACTTTTTTGATTTATTCAGCAAACACGTTTCGTGCTAGATCAGCGCATTAATCAATGCTGTGAATTACTGCGACACCAACACAACACACCTGAGCAACAGTCTTGTCAGTAATTCACAGCATTGATTAACTTATCGCATTGACTTATCGCGAAACGCGTCTGCTGAATAAATCAGTAAGTAGTGGTTTTTCGCCAAGTTAATACGAACAAGTGTAAACATTTTTTGTTAGCAATTTCAGTGACTTCTCAAGGTACATCGGGTCGTTTTTACGACCGCCTGTAAGCTTCAGCTTATCCATTATCTACAAACTTCTACAATGCTATGAACGAAATTTAACCTTTTGGACAAGGGTAAAGTTATAACTAACTTTGTTCTTTTCACATCTTACCAGCAGTAACAAACTGTTTTATGTCTTAACTGGTCCTTAGCTAATCTAGCCACTGGTTGCTTACATAGAAATCAAAGAACAAATATAGATATTTTGGATCTATAAGACAAAATCACTCAACAGCTTAAACTATTAAAGCTAGAGCAGAATTTTATTGAAGAAGAAATCCTACATCAGAATAACACCATCTTGCATCAAGGAGCAACAACAAAAGCATAAAAGGAAGTATTTGAAAATAGTTTATATTAGTATTAGTACATATTAAAAAGAAGAAGAAAGTAAAAGAAAATTACTTCAAAATGAAACAATGAGAAAATCAAATAAATACAAACAAATGCATAGGATTAAACAAGAAAAACTGGTGTATGGGAAAACATATAGATAACCATATGTCTCATGTAATTTCTTATAGATAAAAAGTCGTGAACCTGTATAATTTACTTTCCTTAAGCTTTCTCTAAACTACAGGGTCTTCAGCTTCTCCAGCATTAATCCAATGGATTGTTTATTTTGACTGTAATTAGTCATACTATGTGTAGGTGATCTACCTGTGTATCTGGTACTTTCTCCTTTTCTTTAAACTACGGTAGAGTCTCGAAAATTCGAGTCCCGAGGTTCCGTTAAATTCGAGCCTATGACTATTTTACGTACTTAAAAAAAAAATTAAAATCAATAACTGTTAGACAATGCACCTTCGCAAGATCAACTATGAAGGACGTACGTCAATGGATGAGTAAGGACGTATGTCAATGAATGAGTAAGGCGTACATTAATGGATGTGTAAGGAGGTACGTAAATGGATGAGTAAGTAAGTACGTCAATGGATGAGTAAAGACGTACTACAATGGATGAGTTTCGACGTACGTCAATGGATGAGTAAGGACATAAGTCAATGGATGAGTAAGGACGTAGGTCAATTGAGGAGTAAGGACGTACGCCAATGGATGACTAGGGACGTACGTCAATGGATGAGTAAAGATGTACTACAATGGATGAGTTTGGACTTACGTCGATGGATGAGTAAGAACATAAGTCAATGGATGGGTAAGAACTTAGGTCAATTGATGAGTAAGGACGTACGTCAATGGATTAGTAAGTACGTACGTCAATGGATGAGTAAGGAGGTACGTCAATGGATGAGTAAGGACGTACGTCAATAGATGAGTAAGGACGTACGTCAATGGATGTGTAAAGACGTATGTGAATGGATGCGTAGGGACTACGTCAATGGATGAGTAAGGGGGTACCTCAATGGATGAGTAACGACGTAAGTCATTTAATGACTAAAGACGTACGTCAATAGATGAGTAAGTATGTACGTCAATGGATCTGTAGAGAGATACGTCAATGGATGAGTAAGGGGGTACCTCAATGGATGAGTAACGACGTAAGTCATTTAATGACTAAAGACGTACGTCAATGGATGAGTAAGTATGTACGTCAATGGATCTGTAAAGAGATACGTCAATGGATGAGTAAGGACGTACGTCAATGGATGAGTAAGAACGTACGTCAATGGATGAATAAAAACGTACGTCAATGAATGAGTAAGGACGTACGTCAATGGATGATTAAGGACATACGTCAATGGGTGAGTAAAGATGTACTACAATAGATGAGTTTGGACTTACGTCGATGGATGAGTAAGAACATAAGTCAATGGATGGGTAAGGACTTAGGACAATTGATGAGTAAGGACGTACGTCAATGGATGAGTAAGTACGTACGTCAATGGATAAGTAGGTACTACGTCAATGGATGTGTAGGGAGGTACGTCAATGGATAAGTAAGGACGTACGTCAATAGATGAGTAAGGACGTACGTCAGTGGATGTGTAAGGACGTATGTGAATGGATGCGTAGGGACGTACGTCAATGGATGAGTAAGGAGGTACCTCAATGGATGAGTAACGACGTAAGTCATATAATGACTAAAGACGTACGTCAATAGATGAGTAAGGAAGTACGTCAATGGATGAGTAAGGACGTACGTTAATGGATGAGTAAGGACGTACGTCAATGGATGAGTATACACGTATGTCAATGGAAGAGTAGGGACTACGTCAACGGATGAGTAAGGAAGTACGTCAATGGATGAGTAAGGACGTACGTCAATGGATGAGTTAGGACGTACGTCAATGGAGTAAGGACGTACGTCAATGGCTGAATAAGGACGTACGTTAGTGGATGAGTAAGGACATACGTCAACGGATGAGTAAGGAAGTACGTCAGTGGATGAGTAAGGACGTACTTCAATGAATAAGTAGTGAGGACGTGCGTAAATGGACGAGTAAGGATGTACGTCAATGGATGAGTAAGGACTACGTCAATTGATGAGTAACTACGTACGTCAATAGATGAGCAAGGACGTACGTCAATGGATGACTAAGGACGTACGCCAATAGATGAGAAGGATGTATGTCAATGGATGAGTAAGGACGTACGTCAATGGATGAGTAAGGATGTACGTCAATAGATGATTAAGGATGCACGTCAATGGATGAGTAAGGGCGTACGTTAATGGATAAGTTACGACGTACATCAATGGATGAGAAGAACGTACCTCATTGGATGAGTAAGGACGTACGTCAATGGATGAGTGAGGGCGTGCGTCAATGGATGAGTAAGGCCGTTGGTCAATTGATGAGTAAGGACGTACGTCAATGGATGAGTAAGGACGTACGTCAATGGATGAGTAGATACTACGTCAATGGATGAGTAAGGAGGTAAGTCAATGGACGAGTAAGGACGTACGGCAATAGACGAGTAAAGACGTACGTCAATGGATAAGTAAGGTCGTACGTTAATGAATAAATAGTGAGGATGTGCGTCAATGGATAAGTATGGAATTACGTCAATGGATGAGTAAGGTCTACGTCAATGGATGAGTAAGGACGTACGTCAATGGATGAGTAAGGACGTACGTCAATGGATGAGTAGGGACGTATGTCAATGGATGAGTAAGGACGTACGTCAATGGATGAGTAAGGACGTACGTCAATGGATGAGTAAGGACGTACGTCAATGGATGAGTAGGGACGTATGTCAATGGATGGGTAAGGACGTACGTCAATGGATGAGTAGGGACGTATGTCAATGGATGAGTAAGGAGGTACCTCAATGGATGAGTAAGGACTTAAGTCATTGGATGAGTAAGGACGTACGTCAATGGATGAGTAAGGATGTATGTCAATGGATCTGTAAGGAGATACGTCAATGGATGAGTAAGGAAGTACGTCAATGGATGAGTAAGGACGTACGTCAATGGATGAGTAAGGTCGTACGTCAATGAATAAGTAGTGAGGACGTGCGTCAATGGATGAGTATGGAAGTACGTCAATGGATAAGTAAGGTCTACGTCAATTGATGAGCATGGACGTACGTCAATGGATGAGTAAGGACGTACGTCAATGGATGAGTAAGGTCGTACGTCAATGGATGAGTAGGGACGTATGTCAATGGATGAGTAAGGACGTACGTCAATGGATGAGTAAGGACGTACGTCAATGGATGAGTAAGGACGTACGTCAATGGATGAGTAGGGACGTATGTCAATGGATGAGTAAGGACGTACGTCAATGGATGAGTAGGGACGTATGTCAATGGATGAGTAAGGAGGTACCTCAATGGATGAGTAAGGACTTAAGTCATTGGATGAGTAAGGACGTACGTCAATGGATGAGTAAGGATGTATGTCAATGGATCTGTAAGGAGGTACGTCAATTGATGAGTAAGGAAGTACGTCAATGGATGAGTAAGGACGTACGTCAATGGATGAGTAAGGTCGTACGTCAATGAATAAGTAGTGAGGACGTGCGTCAATGGATGAGTATGGAAGTACGTCAATGGATAAGTAAGGTCTACGTCAATTGATGAGCATGGACGTACGTCAATGGATGAGTAAGGATGTACGTCAATAGATGAGTAAGGACGTACGTCAATGGATGAGTAGGGACGTATGTCAATGGATGAGTAAGGACTTAAGTCATTGGATGAGTAAGGACGTACGTCAATGGATGAGTAGGGACGTATGTCAATGGATGAGTAAGGACTTAAGTCATTGGATGAGTAAGGACGTACGTCAATGGATGAGTAGGGACGTATGTCAATGGATGAGTAAGGAGGTACCTCAATGGATGAGTAAGGACGTACGTCAATGGATGAGTAAGGACGTACGCCAATGGATGAGTAGGGACGTATGTCAATGGATGAGTAAGGACGTACGTCAATGGATGAGTAGGGACGTATGTCAATGGATGAGTAAGGAGGTACCTCAATGGATGGGTAAGGACTTAAGTCATTGGATGAGTAAGGACGTACGTCAATGGATGACTAAGGATGTATGTCAACGGATCTGTAAGGAGATACATCAATGGATGAGTAAGGAAGTACGTCAATGAATAAGTAAGGTCTACGTCAATTGATGAGCATGGACGTACGTCAATGGATGAGTAAGGATGTACGTCAATAGATGAGTAAGGACGTACGTCAATGGATGAGTAGGGGCGTATGTCAATGGATGAGTAAGGACTTAAGTCATTGGATGAGTAAGGACGTACGTCAATGGATGAGTAAGGATGTACGTCAATGGATGAGTAAGGACGTACGTCAATGGATGAGTAGATACTACGTCAATGGATGAGTAAGGAGGTAAGTCAATGGACGAGTAAGGACGTACGTCAATGGATGAGTGAGGGCGTGCGTCAATGGATGAGTAAGGCCGTTGGTCAATTGATGAGTAAGGACGTACGTCAATGGATGAGTAAGGACGTACGTCAGTGGATGAGTAGATACTACGTCAATGGATGAGTAAGGAGGTAAGTCAATGGACGAGTAAGGACGTACGGCAATAGACGAGTAAAGACGTACGTCAATGGATAAGTAAGGTCGTACGTTAATGAATAAATAGTGAGGATGTGCGTCAATGGATAAGTATGGAAGTACGTCAATGGATGAGTAAGGTCTACGTCAATGGATGAGTAAGGACGTACGTCAATGGATGAGTAAGGACGTACGTCAATGGATGAGTAGGGACGTATGTCAATGGATGAGTAAGGACGTACGTCAATGGATGAGTAAGGACGTACGTCAATGGATGAGTAAGGACGTACGTCAATGGATGAGTAGGGACGTATGTCAATGGATGGGTAAGGACGTACGTCAATGGATGAGTAGGGACGTATGTCAATGGATGAGTAAGGAGGTACCTCAATGGATGAGTAAGGACTTAAGTCATTGGATGAGTAAGGACGTACGTCAATGGATGAGTAAGGATGTATGTCAATGGATCTGTAAGGAGATACGACAATGGATGAGTAAGGAAGTACGTCAATGGATGAGTAAGGTCGTACGTCAATGAATAAGTAGTGAGGACGTGCGTCAATGGATGAGTATGGAAGTACGTCAATGGATAAGTAAGGTCTACGTCAATTGATGAGCATGGACGTACGTCAATGGATGAGTAAGGACGTACGTCAATGGATGAGTAAGGTCGTACGTCAATGGATGAGTAGGGACGTATGTCAATGGATGAGTAAGGACGTACGTCAATGGATGAGTAAGGACGTACGTCAATGGATGAGTAAGGACGTACGTCAATGGATGAGTAGGGACGTATGTCAATGGATGAGTAAGGACGTACGTCAATGGATGAGTAAGGAGGTACCTCAATGGATGAGTAAGGACTTAAGTCATTGGATGAGTAAGGACGTACGTCAATGGATGAGTAAGGATGTATGTCAATGGATCTGTAAGGAGATACGTCAATGGATGAGTAAGGAAGTACGTCAATGGATGAGTAAGGACGTACGTCAATGGATGAGTAAGGTCGTACGTCAATGAATAAGTAGTGAGAACGTGCGTCAATGGATGAGTATGGAAGTACGTCAATGGATAAGTAAGGTCTACGTCAATTGATGAGCATGGACGTACGTCAATGGATGAGTAAGGATGTACGTCAATAGATGAGTAAGGACGTACATCAATGGATGAGTAGGGACGTATGTCAATGGATGAGTAAGGACTTAAGTCATTGGATGAGTAAGGACGTACGTCAATGGATGAGTAGGGACGTATGTCAATGGATGAGTAAGGACTTAAGTCATTGGATGAGTAAGGACGTACGTCAATGGATGAGTAGGGACGTATGTCAATGGATGAGTAAGGAGGTACCTCAATGGATGAGTAAGGACGTACGTCAATGGATGAGTAAGGACGTACGCCAATGGATGAGTAGGGACGTATGTCAATGGATGAGTAAGGACGTACGTCAATGGATGAGTAGGGACGTATGTCAATGGATGAGTAAGGAGGTACCTCAATGGATGGGTAAGGACTTAAGTCATTGGATGAGTAAGGACGTACGTCAATGGATGACTAAGGATGTATGTCAACGGATCTGTAAGGAGATACATCAATGGATGAGTAAGGAAGTACGTCAATGAATAAGTAAGGTCTACGTCAATTGATGAGCATGGACGTACGTCAATGGATGAGTAAGGATGTACGTCAATAGATGAGTAAGGACGTACGTCAATGGATGAGTAGGGGCGTATGTCAATGGATGAGTAAGGACTTAAGTCATTGGATGAGTAAGGACGTACGTCAATGGATGAGTAAGGATGTACGTCAATGGATCCGTAAGGAGATACGTCAATGGATGAGTAAGGAAGTACGTCAATGGATGAGTAAGGACGTACGTCAATGGATGAGTAAGGTCGTACGTCAATGAATAATTAGTGAGGACGTGCGTCAATGGATGAGTATGGAAGTACGTCAATGGATAAGTAAGGTCTACGTCAATTGATGAGCATGGACGTACGTCAATGAATAAGTAGTGAGGACGTGCGTCAATGGATGAGTATGGAAGTACGTCAATGGATAAGTAAGGTCTACGTCAATTGATGAGCATGGACGTACGTCAATGGATGAGTAAGGACGTACGTCAATGGATGAGTAGGGACGTATGTCAATGGATGAGTAAGGACTTAAGTCATTGGATGAGTAAGGACGTACGTCAATGGATGAGTAAGTATGTACGTCAATGGATCTGTAAGGAGATACGTCAATGGATGAGTAAGGAAGTACGTCAATGGATGAGTAAGGACGTACGTCAATGGATGAGTAAGAACGTACGTCAATAAATGAGTAGTGAGGACGTATGTCAATAGATGAGTAAGGACTAAGTCAATTGATGTGCAAGGACTTAAGTCAATGGATGATCAAGGACGTACGTCAATCGATGAGTAAGGACGTACGTCAATGGATGAGTAAGGATGAACGTAAATGACAATAACACATCTTACGACCACTGAAATGGTACAATAAAATACTGAAGGCAGTGAGGATGAGAATAAAGATGAAGGATTTACCGTGACAGTACGAGAAGGGAAAATTAGACACGTTGGAAGTACCGCCTTTGAAACTGGACTACGCTATATTGAATATCAAGGCAAAACACCAACAGGTGTTTCAGCTTAGACGTCTACGCAAAGAGGAACAAAGACGTTCTGATAAACCGACGCAGAAGTGGGCCCAGTTACTACTGACGCAGAAGTGGGCCCAGTTACTACTGACGCAGAAGACACTTTATAACTTTTTCCAAAAACTGTGGCAACCGTGATGAACATTGTATTCCAAAGCAACATTAGTTTATTTAAGTACTATAATCAATACAGTTCTATAAACGTATTTTTCCATCCTATTTGTAGTATTAGAGTTCATTAGAAACCCAATTTTTCTAATGCTCAAGAATGTATTTCCGTGTAAATTGAGTTAATCCGAGGGGGTCTCGGTTCCATGTAGGCCTACCTCGAATCAGGCTCTATTAATGTTCGGCGGGGGGGGGGGAGGTAGTACGACTGTAACCAATTCACTCCGGCTGAGTAAGCTTTCTCTCAAATTGCTACCTACCCTCCTACGCACACAGAGAGTTTCACCACTCGCTTAACTACCTATGCTTTCCCAGCCAAGCAGGTGGTGTGCACTGAAGGCGTCTCCCCTACCATACGCTCTATCTGCTGAGTCAGTCTGAGAGGAAGTGACCCCATCCATACTCAGAAGCTCTTTAGAACATTAGCGATCCTTACACAAACACTCTCTCTGACTGGCATGGCGGCCTGTCTGTCACCGTTGAGTCAGTCTGACAGGAGTGACTCCATCCATACCCAGAAGCTCTTTAGAACATTAGCGATACTTACACAAACACTCTCTCTGACTGGCATGGCGGCCTGTCTATCACCGTTGAGTCAGTCTGACAGGAGTGACTCCATCCATACTCAGAAGCTCTTTAGAACATTAGCGATCCTTACACAAACACTCTCTCTGACTGGCATGACGGCCGGTCTGTCACCGTTGAGTCAGTCTGACAGGAGTGACTCCATCCATACTAAGAAGCTCTTTAGAACATTAGCGATCCTTACATAAACACTCTCTCCGACTGGCATGGCGGCCTGTCTGTCACCGTTGAGTCAGCTACTAGGTCTAGATCTGCAAAACTAAATGTTTTTAGATTGTGACATTTAGGTGATTTTCTTGACATTTTTCAATGTATAAGGATTATACAAATTATTCCTTAGAAATAGAGGCAAGAAACGGCGAATATCACTCCTAAAGTTAATAGTAGAGATAACAGTCATAAATATCGATCTCCGATATCCATTAAATTACATTTAATATTCTTTAAATATCGACATAATTACGTCGTATTTGGCCTAGTAACAAGGAATAATATATAGAATAGAAAAATTTAAATGTAACAGTTTATAAAAAATAGTTTTGTAGATTCAGGCCTAGTAGGGGACTCGTGGAAAACCATCGGCGGTCTTAACCAGGAGCGCGCGTCGAGGATCGCTTTGATCCACTGGAGTGCTTCCGAGGTAAATGAAATATAAGACAGCGCCTGTCCCCACAGTGCTTATGCAACCCAAGATTTCCTTGTGTAATTTCATTAAGGACACTTTTGGTCACCCTCCATTTAGTCCCGATCTAGTGCCAAGTGATTTTAATCTTTTACTTGAACTGAAGTAGTGGATAATAGGACATCACTTCTGATCTAGAGATCTTCAAGAAGCGTAAATACTAATTTAAATTAATTCGCTGCAACGTTTTATCTAGAAGTTATTGGAAAGCTTGTCCCCAGAGTCACGACAAACGGTAGCCTACCTCAATCGTCAAAGTGACTTATTCAAAAATTACCCATACTTGTACATAACTTATAGTAATAATATATAATTGTATGTTCACGTGTCTATAGCCTTTTATATTTCCGGTTTTTACAATTTTAATTGCACTATTGGATTACTGTTTATATCAAACACCTAAAAAGAAATTAAATAAATCACAAACTAATCAACATCTAATTCAAAGGTTAAACGAAGCTGATTTTGTTTCAGGATACATGTTTATCTACAAATAAGTGTATTAGTAAATTAGCAAGCGTGAATTATTTAGCGTGTTTTTATTAACAGAGAGGTTTTTGAATACTTGAACACGCCAACGATTCCTCACTGTTGGCGACTAATTTCATAGATTAAAGGCGCTCATTGTTGTCTGGGACAATTACGGAATGAGTCGGTAGAGTCGAGGAATACAAACAGAACACCAACTCAACATTTTACAATCACATAAAAGAAACAGGACACAAATACACAGACATTTACCATAACCTAGAAATCCTACACATCAACAAAAAACGACCACATCTCAACACACTAGAACAATATGAAATTTACAGACACACAAAAACACAAAGTACAAACATATTAAACGAACAAACACAATACAAATCACACATACTATTTGATACTATCGAAAACCTACCTTTAATACCGTCACCGCTTGACCCAACACCTCCAAGCAGAAGACACTGATGAAGATCGGCACATAGCGATCGAAAACGTTCTGTCTCAGTAAGTTTCAACAAATTTACTAAATTTAAAGTTTGGAAGTCATAAACTATTGTTTAAACGATTAAAAACAATATAGTTCACAGCAAACACATAAAATGGGGTACAATAACACTAAGTGTAATCGTTGTTATGTATTGTATGGAACCATAGGTGTATTGTCTGAAGTAATGGTGACACGATTAGAGGCCTTTGGAAGATGGATCTATCGTTGAAAAGCTCAAAGTAAGCTAAAGATATTAAAGTAAGCTAAAGATATCAAAGTAAGCTAAAGATATCAAAGTAAACTAAAGATATCAAAGTAAGCTAAAGATATCAAAGTAAGCTAAAGATATCAAAGTAAGCTAAAGATATCAAAGTAAACTAAAGATATCAAAGTAAGCTAAAGATATCAAAGTAAGCTAAAGATATCAAAGTAAGCTAAAGATATCAAAGTAAGCTAAAGATGTTACGTAGAACATTCTCGTGGCTATCGTAAATGTTCTACGTAGAATGAAAAGGCTTAAAGAAATAAACAAAACTCGAAATTGCGATATTTTGGGAATATCATGCCAAAAGTACAGATCGTTACGCAGAATCATCCGAGGGAAAATATTGGAGAAACTACCACCAGTTGGAAGAAGAAAATTCGTGACTGGAAAATTTTCGAAATTTGTTCAACTGTTCAAGAAAACAGTTATTCTGAGTGGAGCCTGAAACGATTCCCTACGTCGAGTCGGATAGAGGCCAAGAAGCCTAGATAAACGTTTGCTGACCCTTGGATCTTCTATAGTAATTATTAATGCTGTATTCATTATCGGGTACGATATTTGTAACCAGAAATTTCTTACACGAAATACACGATTTGCTATTTTATTGTTTTTAACCACCAAATGATTCCTAAGCGGATAATTTGAATACTAGTTATATTTTGATAAAACCGTTTACAGTAGGGAAGAAATTGCGGTAATTTCTGAATAATTATTTGATAAAGAGTGTGTTTAATTCAGCAATCTTTTAGTTTACGTTATAAAACTTTTTTCCTTTCTTTCCAATCAAATCTATCATAACCGGATAATTTGTAGGAAGTTGTATTTAATAGAACCGTATACAGTAGGGAAGAAATTGCGGTAATTTCTGAATAATTATTTGATAAAGGGTGTGTTTAATTCAGCAATCTTTTAGTTTACGTTATAAAACTATTTTTTCCTTTCTTTCCAATCAAATCTATCATAACCGGATAATTTGTAGGAAGTTGTATTTAATAGAACCGTATACAGTCGGGAAGAAATTGCGGTAATTTCTGAATAATTATTTGATAAAGAGTGTGTTTAATTCAGCAATCTTTTAGTTTACGTTATAAAACTATTTTTTCCTTTCTTTCCAATCAAATCTATCATAACCGGATAATTTGTAGGAAGTTGTATTTAATAGAACCGTATACAGTAGGGAAGAAATTGCGGTAATTTCTGAATAATTATTTGATAAAGAGTGTGTTTAATTCAGCAATCTTTTAGTTTACGTTATAAAACTATTTTTTCCTTTCTTTCCAATCAAATCTATCATAACCGGATAATTTGTAGGAAGTTGTATTTAATAGAACCGTATACAGTAGGGAAGAAATTGCGGTAATTTCTGAATAATTATTTGATAAAGGGTGTGTTTAATTCAGCAATCTTTTAGTTTACGTTATAAAACTATTTTTTCCTTTCTTTCCAATCAAATCTATCATAACCGGATAATTTGTAGGAAGTTGTATTTAATAGAACCGTATACAGTAGGGAAGAAATTGCGGTAATTTCTGAATAATTATTTGATAAAGAGTGTGTTTAATTCAGCAATCTTTTAGTTTACGTTATAAAACTATTTTTTCCTTTCTTTCCAATCAAATCTATCATAACCGGATAATTTGTAGGAAGTTGTATTTAATAGAACCGTATACAGTAGGGAAGAAATTGCGGTAATTTCTGAATAATTATTTGATAAAGAGTGTGTTTAATTCAGCAATCTTTTAGTTTACGTTATAAAACTATTTTTTCCTTTCTTTCCAATCAAATCTATCATAACCGGATAATTTGTAGGAAGTTGTATTTAATAGAACCGTATACAGTAGGGAAGAAATTGCGGTAATTTCTGAATAATTATTTGATAAAGAGTGTGTTTAATTCAGCAATCTTTTAGTTTACGTTATAAAACTATTTTTTCCTTTCTTTCCAATCAAATCTATCATAACCGGATAATTTGTAGGAAGTTGTATTTAATAGAACCGTATACAGTAGGGAAGAAATTGCGGTAATTTCTGAATAATTATTTGATAAAGAGTGTGTTTAATTCAGCAATCTTTTAGTTTACGTTATAAAACTATTTTTTCCTTTCTTTCCAATCAAATTTATCATAACCGGATAATTTGTAGGAAGTTGTATTTAATAGAACCGTATACAGTCGGGAAGAAATTGCGGTAATTTCTGAATAATTATTTGATAAAGAGTGTGTTTAATTCAGCAATCTTTTAGTTTACGTTATAAAACTATTTTTTCCTTTCTTTCCAATCAAATTTATCATAACCGGATAATTTGTAGGAAGTTGTATTTAATAGAACCGTATACAGTAGTAATGTAGTAGGGATAAGAGTGCGGTAATATTTCAATAATTATTTGATAAAAAAGTGTGTTTATAAAGTGAGGTTATGTTCATATGGTGTTAAATTATGCAAGTATTTAGCCACTATTAATGTTTTTGACATTTAAAATCAACGTTTTTTTGTTTAGATTATTTTTTTAGGTAACTTAAAAAGAAACGAAAAAATTTGAACTGTTTCAGTCTTTAACAAGTATTATCATATACAACAATATTTTCTAAATAATAACAATTCCTATCCAGAGAAAAATGGACGTATCCTAAATATTGTCGGTTCTTTTAAGCATTATGGTTCTTCGAAAAAAAAACATACGTAATAATATATAGGCATCGATTTAAAATTTATAATGTTTTAAAAGTTATTGTAAGGCATACAGTAGACAAACTAGGCGACCAGATGTAAGAAACGACACGATTAGGCAAAGTTTTATTTTATGTAACATATGTGAAGGAAGAACTGCCAAGATTAAACGATAAATCTTGCAATTTTTGCGCTTTGACTACAACCTCTACTGGAATGACAATGTATAGCCTATTTGGACAGATATAAGTAGCAGGATCACCATAGCAATATCTCCGTTACTTCAAATATGTATGTAAAAGCCTGTTTGTTAGATAATAAAAACTGTTTACTCACTTTAATATTTTGAATTTGTCTTTAATTAAAAAAAAATTATAACAAACAAGCTTAGCAGTTTTTATTTTTTTGGAAAAAAATCATCTTACACCACTCCCTTAAAGAAAGTCCTATATCATCCCCTGGACTATGTCTAATTGAGACAGGAAACGGTAGTTTCATGAAATTTTGAAAACGTACTGCTGTCATTACTTTTTTTCAGCTTTACAGAGAAAAATGGATGCGGCAGAACATTTTTTTAACAGTTCGTTTAACAAAAAATTTCAAAGATTAACATTTATGATGCTACAAAGTCATTTGTAGAATTTTTTGCGGTGTCGAGAATGTAGGTCTGAGGTGTGTTATTTGACTACATTAACTTATGTTCATGGTCATTTGTGCATATAATCGTGATTTTTGCATACATAATTGCCATACAATATGCTAAATACCCTGTGGCATCAATGTACAGGTATTTTCCGATTCATTGATAGTAGCATCAACATTCTTACATTTATATTTGAAGCCGGTTTAGGAATGCATTTAGTGATACTTCAAAACGACACCGAATAAACCCGACCATATCCGAGGCTAGATGCTATAGCTATTGTTGAGCTGGAACCAACCGGATTACACCAGTTTGGTCGGGGAATTAGAAGTCGTTCTCGTTTGTTATTTACGTTACTATTACCTACTTGTTTACCTTACAATAATATGTTTGTTAGGCTGTGGTTTTGTCCGAACGTTGGAGTTTTCAGTTAAAGTGTGTCGTTCAGCCTATGCATTGTTTTAGTTAACGATTGTATAACTCGGTGTAATCAGCGTTTATAGGCTATTGAAAACTTCGATATAGAATGTTTGAATCGAGACTGTTTACGATTAAGTTGAACTCTGAAACGGTCAGTTTCCGTGTGTTTCCGTCGGTCCTTTTCATCACCTGACGAACAACTAATTTCATTTGACCTTTCACAAGGCAATGAAGCACGTCCAAATGAAAACTGATGTTGAGTTGGGTCAAGCTGTGATGATTTCTGTTTTAATTTGTAGTGCGTTTTTGTGTTATTAACGTTTAAATACAAAATTTAATATCCGCTTAGACACACATAAAATTTCAATTCCGTTTTGAAAAATAAGTTAGTTTATGTAACTTTTATTTTTAGTCCGGCATTTTTTACCGTTTATCATAATTTTGCACTAGGTTTGAAGTTATTTTAAAGTTAATATAGTTGCTTATTAAAACTAATATAAATTAAAATCGTTGCTTCCTTTAAAGGAAAACATTTTTTAAATAAAAATGGTTGCTTTCTACTAAGGGAAAACATTTTATATTAGCGTGTGTTTTTTTTTTTTTGTTAAAGTGTGTTTAGTTGTAGCTAGTATGTTCCTGAAGAAATGATAGGCGTTTCTGTGGTGTATACAGTTATTGTAAATTTGAATGGATTGGAACTGTGTGCCAGGTTTCATCACACGCCTGTTTTAAGAAAACGTGCAACACGAAGCCCTGTAGTGGGCAAACGAGTCGTTGTTACGTTCAACAAACAGGAAGGGCTATGTAGACAGTTTAAACACAGGAGAACACAGCCTCGATTTCGTCATAACATTCATTCTATACACATGTAAGTTTAGCTGTTAACAGTGTTTTTTCTTTCTTATAAAAAACTTAAATTAAATGTTTAATTTTCGTCATTTTTATAAGACTTATTGAGCTACATATTTCCATATGTCTACTTTTAGAAGTACTTTCAGTTTCAGATAAAGGGATATGTTTTAAAACATTGTTAGTTATTGTGAAGTTGACACTTGAGTGGCGTCAGTGGTGAGGGGAACGGGAAGGTGGTACTGGGGTCATCTTGCAAATACTACGCTTTACGCATTCGGTGAATCACACGGTCTATTGCTGCCTTATCCCAGATAATAGGTAAAAAAATAGCACAAATGTCTAAATGAACATAAACTGTATTTATTCAAATAAAGCAGCGAAATATGGCTCTAAGTAGATTTCCGTGTTTGTTTCATGATAAAGTAATTTTAGATACACTTCTCACATATATTTATTTACCTGATGCGCCAGACGCACGAACTGTTGACACTTGAAACACTCAAAGCGTGCAATTTTTCGCTTTTTCGAGGGACAGTACGCCCACATTTTTTCTCTGCTACTTAAGGTTCTTACTAAACTCGTTGCATTCTTACTTGACAGCTGGAATCATTTCATCAGGGCTGTCCTCAATTTTTAACTTGAGATTTATATAATTTACAATTCAAAGTTTTTTTAACCATGGAAATATGAGACGGTATTTTGCTCAAGTTTTAAAAAAAGCTGGTCTCGACACTAATGCGGATAACTTACAAATGAGTCTTAAATTTAATTAATAATCCCGTAAAAACTTAGTGGCTATCATTGTGTTTTTCACAACTAATCATTTAGACTCCTTTCAGTTCACATTAATCTACACAACTACTTACTACAAATCTATGATACTAAAATCTCGTTAGTTAAAATAAAACCATTTGACAATGACAATCTATCTATCACTCGTAACTGGGCACCTCACTATTCATAAGATCTCGTCTCACAGGCGGCAGGTAAACCAAAGTTTACAATAAACAAATACACCACAGGTTAAACGGATAAACGACTGAAAAATAATGAAAGGACAAAGTGATCGAGGATTAGACGGAAAAAGAACTCATGGTCGGTTAAGCAACCATTAAACTTTAAAATTTCCCTAAACTCACCTCGTCTCGGAAACGAAAGCTTTTGAATTTAGGTTTAAATTACTATCGTAACGGATTCCCAAGTTATCTGCCTTACTAATTGCAGCTGATGTAAAACGTGTTTTCTGGCAAAGGCAATGTTTTTGAACAATGTGTACAGTTTTTTCTATCGTTCACCCGATTGTCGATTAAGTTGGGACCAGGAGTGCACATAGGGCTAAACAATTCTGTTGTCTTTACAGCAAGTAGTAAATCTATTGGGGTATCACTGTCAACTGACTCGTCAAAAAGCCTACGTTACTCTTGAAGCAATTCACTTTCCCGTGGTCATTAGTTGATAAGGTACTCTACTGTCACCAAGTGCACCAATGGTCATTCGCGTGTGACACTATCACGTTCAGGCTTGACCTTGAAATCTTTATAAAAATATAGAGGAAATGAGTACAAACACAATATGTGATTATATTGAGAGATTTATCTAACTTTGCGTTTGTAGTACTACACATTCCGTAATACTCTACGTGAAACCAGTAAATTTTAAAATTATTGGTTAAATGTTAAAACCAGTAGTAATTTACATTTCTGCAAATCCTTTATGCCTAGTAAAATAATAAAGGGTAATTACAAACTCTAGTTTTAAAACCAACGTTTATTGAAACAAAATTAGTTAAAAATTACGTAATACTAAAATTTAAAAGGTAGCTAACGCCGATGTCCTGATATTTAATGTTGGTGCTCTAAATTTAATGGCCACACGTACTCCTGAAATTATGCGCTGACTCACAGTACCGGTATTTAGTGGCAAAATATAGCTCTGACATTTAGTGCCGGCGGATAGCTCAACATTTAGAGCAGTCGCATAGCTCTGACATTTAGTGCCGGCGGATAGCTCAACATTTAGAGCAGTCGCATAGCTCTGACATTTAGTGCCGGCGGATAGCTCAACATTTAGAGCAGTCGCATAGCTCTGACATTTAGTGCCGGCGGATAGCTCAACATTTAGAGCAGTCGCATAGCTCTGACATTTAGTGCCGGCGGATAGCTCAACATTTAGAGCAGTCGCATAGCTCTGACATTTAGTGCCGGCGGATAGCTCAACATTTAGAGCAGTCGCATAGCTCTGACATTTAGTGCCGGCGGATAGCTCAACATTTAGAGCAGTCGCATAGCTCTGACATTTAGTGCCGGCGGATAGCTCAACATTTAGAGCAGTCGCATAGCTCTGACATTTAGTGCTGGCGGATAGCTCAACATTTAGAGCAGTCGCATAGCTCTGACATTTAGTGCCGGCGGATAGCTCAACATTTAGAGCAGTCGCATAGCTCTGACATTTAGTGCTGGCGGATAGCTCAACATTTAGAGCAGTCGCATAGCTCTGACATTTAGTGCCGGCGGATAGCTCAACATTTAGAGCAGTCGAATAGCTCTGAGATTTAGTGCCGGCGGATAGCTCAACATTTAGAGCAGTCGCATAGCTCTGACATTTAGTGCTGGCGGATAGCTCAACATTTAGAGCAGTCGCATAGCTCTGACATTTAGTGCCGGCGGATAGCTCAACATTTAGAGCAGTCGCATAGCTCTGACATTTAGTGCCGGCGGATAGCTCAACATTTAGAGCAGTCGCATAGCTCTGACATTTAGTGCTGGCGGATAGCTCAACATTTAGAGCAGTCGCATAGCTCTGACATTTAGTGCCGGCGGATAGCTCAACATTTAGAGCAGTCGCATAGCTCTGACATTTAGTGCTGGCGGATAGCTCAACATTTAGAGCAGTCGCATAGCTCTGACATTTAGTGCCGGCGGATAGCTCAACATTTAGAGCAGTCGAATAGCTCTGAGATTTAGTGCCGGCGGATAGCTCAACATTTAGAGCAGTCGCATAGCTCTGACATTTAGTGCCTTCGGATAGCTCAACATTTAGAGCAGTCGCATAGCTCTGACATTTAGTGCCGGCGGATAGCTCAACATTTAGAGCAGTCGCATAGCTCCGATATTTAGTGCCGGTACAGTCACGATTTTTAGTGTAAACGTATAGTCTCACTATTTAGCGCCGGCGCAGAACCGAAATGAAATGCCGTCGCCATAGTCTCAATATTAAGTGTTAATGCGTAGATCTACATACAGCTTTGAGCATAGTCCCAAAATTTAGTGCCGAGATAGTCACAATATTTGTGACATTTACCGCCGAAATATGATAGCGTTTAATACAGCTTACCGATTTTTAATGCTCCGATATAAACACTCTATTAGCTACTTTTCATGTAGCACTTAATTGAAAAATTTGAATTTTAGATCGGTATTTTTTATGACCTTTATAATAAATTGTTTTAGAAAAATAATTATTCTCTAGAACCCTCTCTCCCCCTCCCCTCTTTCTCTCTCTCTCACGCACGCGCACGCGCACACGCACACACATACACACACACACACACGCACACACACACACACACACACACACACACACACAAACAAAACACACACACACACACTTGCTCACACTCCTCCTCTTCTTAATATTAATTTCTAATTATTTTTCATTGATGATTTTCTGCCACATCTATTTATTTGTACCTTTGGCCTTTGCCATAGCACTATTTTAACTAAAAAAGTATTATTAATTATAAAGAAAGTTAAAAATAATAAATACATATGCAAGTCTAATTTTTTTAGTCAGCCAGTTTATAAAAATATTAATATGTTTGGAACTCTGATTTATACATATTCCTTGTAATTTTCTATATAATTACTATGCTGAGATTTAATAATTTGTGCTCTCCAGATGAATAAATAGCAGCAGAACTAGCATTCTTTGCCATATCTCTCACCACATTCCTTAAAAGTTATAGTGTGTTAATTGTGTCTGCTTACTTGATATATCTAGATTGTTCTTTTAGACAATAAAAAATACTCAGGGAGTATTTCATACGAGTTACATTTTGTGTATGTTTCACATGAAGGGTGCATGTATTCGCTGGGGCTACGTGGGAGGTATAAGATGGATATTTACAGTTGTTTGTTTTCTTGGGAAAACCACTACTTACTGATTTATTCAGCAGACACATTTTGTGTATGTTTCACATGAAGGGTGCATGTATTGGCTGGGGCTATGTGGGAGGTATAAGATGGATATTTACAGTTGTTTGTTTTCTTGGGAAAAACCACTACTTACTGATTTATTCAGCAGACACATTTTGTGCTAGGTCAGCACATTTTTCAATGCTGTGAATTACTGACAAGACTGTTGCTCAGGTGTGTTATGTTGGTATGAGTCTGTGGTGTATTTTTGTTCTGTGGTGTGTTATTGTTTATAGAGTAGTTGTTGATTATGTGCTCAAATATAGTGTTCAAAGTAGTATAATTAAAAGTATAAACACCATAAATACTATCCACAACACATCCTAAATGTAAAAAAAAAATTACACTCCCAATGAAACACTATATTTGAGCACAAAATTAACAAATACTCTATGAACAATAACTCACAACGGAACAAAAATACACCATAGACTCACACCTGAGAAACAGTCTTGTCAGTAATTCACAGCATTGTAAAAATACACGTCTACTGAATAAATCAGTAAGTAGTGGTTTTCTTACCGAGAAAACAAACAACTGTAATTTATAAGAACTTCAAGATGTACAACACAAAAACTGCAAGATGAATATTTAGCTGTTTTACGTTACGGACTATCCCCTCTACTGGTAGGTGTATTTGAATTATGGATCATATGGCCAGTATTACTTGTCACTACTTGTAACCCTAACCAGAGACATCAATTTTAAATAGGTAATATGTTTTTCTACACTAGGTGAAGTAGTAAAAGGGTAAAAAGTTTTAAATAAAGTAGAAAATTGTTAATTTTTTAGCTTATATTTAATAGTTTTTCTTATAAAACATGGTTCTTATTATAATTAAGAAACATAAAATATTGGTTTTATTGTTCATAGTGATTTATAGACATAGTGTTTTTATTAAACAAATTTAACAACTTGCCAAACTTATTGATTTGTTTAATAAAAACCTTAAATCTTAATAACAATTTAAATCATACAATTTAATTCTAAATGAGAATATAATATCATGTGTTCACTATATGGGAAATATTACTGTCCATAATAATGTACAAATCTTTGTACAATAATGTACAAATTAATGACTTGCCAAACTTATTTAAAATACTTGTAGTTTTGTTTTGCAGATTCTAAAGGTATTTTTTTATTAAAATACTACTATAGGGATCCTTGGCAAAAATATATGATTTACTGATATTTTTCATCAGACTCGTTTCACACTAAGTCAGTGCATTGTTCAATGATGTAAATCATGGAGAAGACCCCGAGTATTATATGTTTATACACACACACACACACACACAAATATATATATATATATATATATATATATATATATATATATATATATATGTATGTATGTATACACACATACACATAAATATAAATATATATATATATATATATATATATATATATATATATATATATATATATACATACTCACACACATATATATATAAAGAACAAAAGTCAAAATACAAATACAAGAATTATATTTGAATTTACAATTCAAAGCTTTTCGTTGGCTAACAGTACCAACATCATCAGGAATATTAAACAATTCAGAATTGTTTAATATTCCTGATGATGTTGGTACTGTTAGCCAACGAAAAGCTTTGAATTGTAAATTCAAATATAATTCTTGTATTTGTATTTTGACTTTTGTTCTTTATTAATACACAAGAAAACATATTGCGATATTTATATATGTATATATATATATATGAAGTTAATATATTACTATGTAAGTGATTTTATCCACCATTAAGTGCAATAATTTTACCTTGAGTGATGAGGCACCTTTCGGTCGTTGACCATTGTCGAATCACTGATGTTTCTCTGCTCAGAGAAACATCAGTGATTCGACAATGGTCAACGACCGAAAGGTGCCTCATCACTCAAGGTAAAATTATTGCACTTAATGGTGGATAAAATCACTTACATAGTAATATATTAACTTCATAAAGTCAGTGCAACGGAAAAACAATGGATAATGTTAAATATCAAGAATATATATATATATATATATATCGTCATATTTCACGTTGTCCATTAAGTGGTGGAACAAATTATTTACAAGTAATAATAACAACTTCATATATACACACTATTAAATAATTAGGCACACCAACTTAGCTCAACAATTTAGTTTGTCTGTCTTTGTTGTTGAACGGCTTATTAGGTTTCAGATTAATACTATTGGAAATGATATTTTTCATCTTATTTTACAATATGTTTACAACTTATTTTAGATAACTTAGATCTGTTTGATTTTAGAAGTGGTTTATGCAGTAGGAACAGTTCCCCACTTAAAGGACAACCTCTAATTGAACCTGAAATTCAGGCTGGACAACTAAGGCTTTTACATGGACAAGATGTTCAACAAGATTTTACCAATAATTCATTACAGGTATTCATCACATTTAATTGTTAAGTTGGTAACATTTTATTGATGTTTTTATATTGTAACATATAATGCCTTGTAGAGGATAAGAACTAATTGTAGTTCTTTATTCAAAATTAGTTGCCTAGCATGTTTCTGATTTTTGTATTCCATTATTTTTGTTATACTTATGTTATGATATTCTTGCTAACCCTCATCACAACAAGGTAAAATTATTGCACGTAGTGGTGGATAAAAGTATTTACAATAGTAATATATCTACTTCTTAAAGTAAGTGCAACGGAAAAATAATGGACAACGTAAAATATCAAGGTATATATATATATATATATATATATATATATATATATATATATATATATATATATATATATATATATATATATATTCGTCATTTCTTCATTACTATAACTTTCATCCGACTGTAATGAAATTTTGGATAAACTTTGGTAAATTTTTTGAATGGTAAATTTTGAATAAATTTTGGTAAAACATCATATTTTTACCAATAATTAAATTAATATAAACAGATCCTAACATTCAATTTCAAATGAAATAAACCAATTTCCTTCAAGACTTACATTTTCAATAACTATATGTAAGGCTATAATTAAAAAGTACTTAACTAAGTGAATATGTTAAGTTGTAGAGGGTTAGCTTCGTAAACGGAACGAATGTTTTGAAACGCGACAACAAGTAAGCCTACATATTCACTTATTAAGTACTTTTTAATTATAGTTTAATCAGTGAATTCAAGGTGATTACATCAAGCAATTATAAGTGAGGATTCAATAGACCAAACCTGTTTTTAGACATGATCAACTTTATGTTGTAAAAAAAAGATATATATTGATAACACTACTGGTCAAAAAAATCAAAGTGAAAACTCATTCTCAAAAAATATAGTTTATGAGAAAATTTTGTTATGTAAAATTTCAATAATATTAAATTAATTTGTATTTAAAAATTAAATTACTATACAAAAGTTTAAAATTTATTTCAATATGAATATCAATTCATTTGTCCCTACCAGCCCCTAGTATATATATATATATATATATATATATATATATATATATATATATATACACACACACACACATATATATATATATATATAAATAAAAAATACGTTTTCTTGTTTAATAATTTAAAACAACATAGGTTATTCAAATACAAGAATATTTATTATTTTATATCCAAAGTTTTTCGTTGGCAAACAGTACCAACATCATCATATATATAATAGGGTATGAATATATACCTTCCTCTTAAAACATGTAATAAACTAGAAAAATTTAATTTGTTTTTGGGTCTGAAATATAATTTAAGCACAACATAATTTAGAATATAAAAAAGATTGTGTTACATGTTTAAAATTAAAATGTTATTAATTACTTAAATTTGATAAAAACACATTTCAATATTTTATTTAGTGTTTGATAAAAAACATCTCACCACAAGCTAAATTTCTTTTAAAATAAATAATAAGAGAATTAAAAAAAAGCATATTCATTTTTCCTATAAGTTGATAAAGTCTAATTAATGGTATTGTAGTTACATAAAATTTAAAGGAAAACATTCCATAATGTAGATGTTTTGAGATAAAATTAGCTGCAAGATAACAAACAAAGATAATCCAGTTTGTACCAGTTGCAAGCTAACTTGCCCATTTATATCTGTCATTCACACTAATCACATACTGATTTCACCTATCATTCCTTTAATATTTCTTGGAATTACCACTTACTGAAATCCAAAAAAATACTTACTATTTATTTATAGCTAAAATATTTTTTTTGCGTCACTCAATACATTTTGTATAAACATAAGTTAGAGATTATATTGGAGAAGTTCTGTTTTAATGTTAAAGGCTATTATTTCATTGTTATAACAAAAATATTAATAAAAATTTTAATGTATTTTAAACCTCAAGTATAAATATTGAAAGATGGTAAATTTAAAATTTGTTACTCAATCATGTGGAAGCTTATAACTCAAACTTTTTTTAACACACACAGACACACACACACACACACACGTAAAGTTTATAAAAGAATAACAATTTTGTCATTGAATATTATAGTTGACATTATTGTTAACATATAAGTTTTCATATGAGTACACAGACATGTCCCTTGTCAGATCAGTTACAAGTAGATGGAAATATGATAATAGCTTTGGGACTCTAGTGGGCAAATCTGTCAGGTATCTGGCACCACTAATTTAATATAATATAATTAATATAAGAGAAAACCCACGTCCCTTCTAATATTTCTGTGCTCACTGGTTTTACATGATTTATTTATTTAATAAAGCCATATTTTAATTTACATTGTGAAATAATTACTTAACTTTTCATGACAGGCACACAATTGTATGAGAAGCCAATTTTAAAAATGAAGAAGTGTATATTATTAAAGTTTTGAGTTTTAATTAATGGTGTTCAAAATAAAGTTGAAAATTATAAAAGGTTAAAGTTTATAAGAACTAGCCAACATTTAAAAGTTGTCATTTGGCGATGTACACTTTTTTGAAGCCTGTATTTCCTTGATACTGGATTTGGTAAACTTGTCTTCTTTCTTCTTTTAGTGAATTTTCATTCTGAAGATGTTAATAAAGTTCGATAATTTAGAATTTTGACTCATTTTTATTAAATCACATACTTTATGGTGTTTTTCAGTTTAGCTATTTAGAAGTTCTTGATTCGATGTTACATTATTGGGATTGTTTGTTGTTGATACTTGGGCATATAGCCTAAATATTTTTTTAATAGTTTTCCAGGTCACTTCTTGCACTAAAGGTCTTTCCTCACTCCATACTAAACATTAATTCTAGAGTAATTAATAAAAGTGTTTCACTATTTCAGACAGTTGGTTCCCACTAGACTCTTAGGGACTGTAAAATGCCTTGGTTCCTGTGAAATCTGTTGTTATCCCCGTTTTTTCCATTTCGTCTAATTAGTGTTGTCTTAGTAGAGTTGTCATAGTAGCAAGTTTGTTTATTCATAATCTCAAACCCCATTCTCATTAATTTTTCCTCAATTCTGTTTTCTGGACTCTTACAACAGCGGGCAATTTTATAAGAAGTATTTATTTAATTTTCAAATATTTTCTGATAGTTTTCACAATTTTATGTGTCATGATTTACCTAATCCCATTTTCTAATTTTTGTAATTCTCTACTAGTACTGCTGTAGGCCTGTTTAACAAGCTTCTTTCTATGAAGCTTTGTCTTTATACTAATGAATATATTTCATATGACTTTATTTATTTTGAAACCTGTTGAGAGGCTATTATTTGTTCAATTGTTTGTCCCTCTAGAGTGAGGCTATCTATTTGACCTGTGTTTACAAGTCTAGGCTATTTCCACAAATTTCAAAAATCTAAACAATTTTAATGTGTTAAATTTAAATTTGGCTTTTTATAATTTTGTTATATTGTCTATTTGCAACCTGGCATAGTCTTATTTTGTTTAATTTGTGGTAATATTCATTAATTTTGCCTAATCTCCTTTTCTAAATCCCCTTTTTAATTTGACGGTTTCAACCCTCATTTAAAATAACACAAAATAACATATGAAAAATAAGATTTGTTTTTCACTTGTGGTACTTACGAAAGCACGGAACTTCAGCAGAGAGTGAATTTTACAGCCTTGTTAAGAAATGAGTTTCTGTATGATGTGCAATAACTTAAAATAGTTTAAAAACATCATTTTTATTTGTTCAAATAACAGAATACCTGATTTTTTCAATAAGACGATTTGCAAATAACTTCATTTCTGTTACTTAATAGTTGAAGCATATTTTTACTGTGTAATGTAAAATACTAATCATAATTTATTACTAAAAAAGGAGTTTAAAAAATAATATCTGTAATTTGTCATAGTTCTTTGTTTCATTTATTATTTTTTTTTAAATGTCCTAAATTTTTCATTTATTATAATTTTTTGCTCTCAGACGTACAACACATCATTACCTGTCGATGCTACTGAACAGCAGATATCATTATGGCTTCAAAATCACAGATTTTCATCTCATTTACATACATTCTCTAATTATTCTACTGCCGACTTACTGCGCTTGTCTCGTGATGACCTCATTCAGATTTGCGGATTGGCTGATGGAATTCGACTATTTAATGCACTTCACAGGAGGGTTAAGTAAGAAGTTCAATTTTTTGTTTATTATGGTCGACTGGTTTGAACTAAAGTGATGGTTTTTAACTGTAATAGTTTAATAATATTACTCATGTAATAATACTGCATTGGTTTGCAAAGTCGAGGGGTATTTTTAAACTAAGGGCCGTTTGTTTATATTCCCTCATAGTTCGCGTGCACGCCGCAACGAGCTCTTGCGTCGTGTCCCGGCATGCCTTGGCAACAACTACGCTCAGTTACAGCTGTGTAGTTCATCTGTGCATTGTGTTCTGTGCTTGCAAAATGTTCAAGTTTATCGAATCGCCCGCCCCTTGTGAAGTTTGTTCGGTGATATGGTTTTTGTTGAAACATCACTTGGGCGGCAGCCGTTATGACGATGACGACACATTGAAAACGGCCGTGAATTCTTGGTTATCACAGCAGGCGGAAAGTTTTTATAAAGGTTTCCAAAATTTAGTTGTGCGATATGATAAGTGTTTACAAAAATTTGGAAACTATGTAGAAAATTAGATAAAAGTATGTAGATTCCGAAAATAAAATTAGTTTTTGCAAATTTCCTTTTGTTTTTTAAAATTTTCAAACGGCCTTTTAAAAACACGCCTCATAGAATTGGATTCTTCACAACAATTCTTAGAAATTATATCAAATATATTTTTTAATTTCTACTCACGGCTAATTGTTACTGGATACTAGCAATTATTTTAGCTATTATGACATTCACTGCTACGATAGATTATCCTGTAATGTTTTCAATAAGCAAAACCTATAGAGTTAGATAATAACAGTGGGCAGCAGCTCGGTTTGAATGTCGTGGTTCTTGCTGAGAAGATCAATACCGATGTTGCTCGCTTTGAGCTGCTCTCATTGCATCATGTGATACAATCCATAGGCTTGAGGATGACCATGCTCAAAGGCAACATGCTCAGCAGCCTTTGAGCTCAACATGGAGGCTGTTGTATGTTTCATACATTGTATTCTCCATTTGTCTCTGGCGATGGTACGTCCGTAATGAGAGTTTGTGGTTATTTGGGGGTAAAATCTGTTTATGTTTGTCTCATTTTGAAGTAGTTAAACAGAATAAAGTACAAAACACCACCTTATCTCAGACTGCTGCGCAGTTAGACGTCTTGGAATATTTTGGACATTATATATTTAGAAAACTGAAAATTTTAAGACTTAAAAATGTTATGTTTCTATGTAAGTTTTTAACATATTTTTGTTAGTACAAAATGTTTTCTGAAATGCTATTTTAAGTGTGACATGGTGTTAATAAACTAACTAAATGGCGTAGTTTGATGAATTTTTTGGTAATTAGCATAAATTTGTTCTCTCAGCTTTTAAAACAATAAACTCAAAAATGTTTTCAAAATAAATATTACATGAATTTGTATTTTTAGTAAGGTTTAAATCTTATTTGGCAGAATAATTATCACTAATAAAGCAGATCCTGTTCACGTATTAAAGATAAGGAGCGCTAGTTATAAGTGATTGGTAATTATTGCTAGGATTCAAGAAATATTCTAGAATATTTTAATAATCAGAATCGGAATGAACATTTTATAGTTTATTCTTAGTGTCATGTCATGCGTAATATATTTTTGGTTTTGAGTGACCAACATTTGTGTACTCTCAAGAAAGTGTAAAAAACTATAAGGATTGCAAAATTTCTAACACTATATAAGTAGTGAACCGATTTCATTGCCTATTGGAGCAATAGTTTGTTGTGAGCAGAGAGGATTGCTTGGTGACATAACACTGCTGTATGAAGGAGTCTAAATTTGGGCTCGTGTAGATATGATGCATTCTTAGTTCAACTGTAGTGTAGAGAAGTTTGAATAAAAATAAGAATTTAAAAATAAGACAAAAATGTCATTTTGAGAGTAGTTCTTGAATAGAAGCATGTTTGTTGAATAAAAACAAATCTCATTTATTAAAAAGTTTTACTGGTCTGGTTTCAGGACAATATATATGTGTGTAAAGTCATCACCTACTGTCTATCACGCAATCTATTTAGCTAGTTTGTCGAGTAAAGAAATGACGACAAAGATAGCTGTATTGTTGGACATTAGTTCTGTTGCAATATACAAGGTGTATCTGTTGGGGCCACAAGGAATACTTGTTCTTGTTAGTGATGAATTGGTGTTAAATATAAAGGACGGAGCAGCGTATAGAGTAGAAACAATGGAAGGTAAGGAAAGACAATATTAACTTTTTACTTTGTGCCTAAAATACTATCTATTGATTTTTCACATTAGTCATATCATTTCCATATATTTTGTCTTACATTTTTTAATGAATGATTTAAAGTGTGGGTTTTAAAATTCCTTTTAGCCATATTTTCAATAGTTTTTGCTTTTTTTTAAAAAAAACCAAAAACAAAATAATGAACTTTAAAATATTTCCTTCTTAATTTAATAAAATTTCAGCAGATAAAAATTAATTAACCTATTCAGATATTTTATATATATCAAACCAGCTTATCAATGTAAACAGTACATTAAAATAGATAAGTTTAAAATATAACATTAATTTTTTTTATCTTTTATCAATGATACTATTCAGATAATACCATTTAGATTTATTGAAAATATTCTATTTAATTTTAATTAACAAAAAATTGATAATCATAGAGAATAAACATAAATGTTAAATAGATTAACTTTGAAAGACTGATAATTTGGACTTTTCACTTACATGACATTGTTTTAAGTTCCTAATGTGACCAATTGGGTTTTAAAATTGTTCATAATGATATTGAAAAAATATGCTTTTTGTCAAGCAACATATTTTTAAAATATGTACTCATGGATAATATTTGGAGAACAATCTAATAACACTGAAAATTTTATTATTTTATTTCAAGATATTATTGGTGTCATGCCTTTATAATGAAAAGATGCAAGATTTAAATTGAATTACATTAATTATACAGAAAATTCCATGAGACATGGTTCCATGTCTGATTGATAGGATAGCCTATTAGATTCTGCCCGTTGTAACATTACAAAATATTAGTGGTAAATATAACTAAGTCCTGGAAAGTGTTGCTACCGAGCCTTGGTTTGTTTGGCGGAGGTGTCGTGTTTAGCACCTGTGATGTGCCGTCTCTGAAATCTCATTTACAGCAGTGTGATTAGTATTGTGTTGACTTTATAGTGGTTTTTCTGAGAATTTTGATTGGCTGATTGCTTTATAGGTATTCGTGAGGTCATTTACTTGTAAATTTTTGTACGTGGTTGTTTGGTGATTTGAGCTTTGTATGATTTGCTTTGCTGTTGATTGGACTGATTTGTTTAGGCTTGGATTGAGGTGTGGATTTTAGATTTTCGACCTTCATGGGGGCTCGTAGACGAGGCACAGGGGTTGATTCCTGCGCGTCGGAAGCGGTGCCGGATCTGTGACTATTGCCGACTATTGGAGGAGCGTTCTGCTCAATCTCTAAGTGACGTAGTCAGTTGTATAATGAAATCATCTAGGGATGGGACGTTAAGTCCCGCGGATATTACCGTGTTTTTCACATACCACGGGGAGTTAGTGATTAGTCTGAGCGTGACGTTTTGGAAAGCGTGCAGCTTCCTCTTTGATGCATCGTTCAGAAGGGAGTACCAAGCGGGGGCTGCATAGGTGATGATGGGTCTGATGTACGTGTTGTACACCATCAGCCTGACAGACATTGGGATAGGGGCGGATGACAGGGAAAAGCTTTTGACGGGCGCCAATAGCCTTTTCGATGGCACGTCGGAGATGGGGCTGAAAGGTGAGCTTGTTGTCAAGCGTCACCCCTAGATACTGTACTGTGGTTTTCCGTGCTATGGGACTGTTGTTGAGAAAGAGTGTTGCGACTGGACAAGCTTGTTTGTTACTAAAACAAACGGCTTTGGTTTTGTCCGTGTTGACTACGATTCTACGAAGTATGAAGTACGGTTGGAGAAGGTCTAGTTGTCTCTGCATGTATCAAACTCCAAAATTAATATTAAGAGTGCGATACTGAAACATGGAGTCATCAGCGAAGAGTCGCAGTCGGACAGATGGTAATAGGGGGAAGTCATTGGTGTATACAAGATACAATAACGGCCCCAGAACTGAGCCTTGAGGCACTCCAGCCTCGATCGGACGTCGCGTGGAAAGAGTACCTTCAACAGATGCCTGGAACCACCTGTTGTCGAGGTACGAATGAATGAGGTGTACATATCATGGAGGTACAGGACTGTTTGCCAGTTTGTACTGGAGGCCCTTGCGCCATACCCTGTCAAACGCTTTGCTGATATCCAGGAATACAGCGATGTTGTGACTTTTGGTGTTGAAGCCATCTGCAAGGGAGTTAACCACGTTGGTCAATTGCAGGGTTGTGGAATGGCCACTGCGGAAGCCGTATTGCTCACTGCGTATAGTAGGGGCTGAGTACTGAAGCAGCCTATCGTTGAGTAGCCTCTCAAAGACCTTTGAGAGGTTGGGTAGGAGTGATATAGGCCTGTAGTTTTGGGGAAGAAAAGCGCTTTTTCTGGGTTTAAGGAACAGGACTACTTCTGCTCCCTTCCATGAAGTAGGGTAGTGACGTGTTGGCATGATTCCGTTAAAGAGGTTAGTGATAGACTTCAGCATGGGGAGAGGGACATCTTGAGTGTGTGGTTGGATATACCATCCAATCCAGGGGCTCTGCGGGGGTTGAGGTTTGATATGGTTTGCGTCACCTGATCACTGGTGATCAGGTCTGGTGGTCTGCCGAGTGGACCGTTTTGATAAGTTTCGAGGTAGTCCCTTACATGTTCAACATGTTCGGTGTCGTAGATGTGTGCATTTGGTGTGAACTGGTCTTCTAAGGAATCAGCAAACGTTTCGGCCTTATCCTCCGAGGAGTTAGCCAGACCCTGCTGGCCAAGGAGTGGGTTGCGTGGCGATTTTGTAGCTAAGAGCTGGCGATTTAATTTCCACAGAGAACCATTCTCTGTGTTTACGGAGGATAGGAATTTGAACCTTTCCTCCTCTGCATGTGATTCTAGTAAGATCTTGACTAGTTGAGTCTGGGCATTTAGTTCCCTCTTAACTGAGGGCGCGCGGCGAATTGCCATGTTTGGCGCAGTCGGCGTTTCTTCGCCAGCTATACTTGAATATGAGTTGAAGCCCAGTCTTTGTACCACGGCGTACAGTGGTGTGGGAGCTGACCTTGGCTGCATGTAAGAGGGCTGCCTGTAAGAGGGCTGCCTGTATTCTGTCGGCCTCATGATCGACATCCTCTCTGTTGTCAATCAGGTTGCCATAGTCCGGAGATATTCGTAGAAGGCACTCATTGTAGCGTCTCCAGTTGGTTCTTGTTGACGTCTTGGCTGGGGGGAGGCGATTAGTCAGGGGGTCGCCAATTGTCAGAAGGATTGGGTTGTGGTCAGAGCTTAGTTCATCTGTGTTGATGAGTGAGTGTCTGAGGATGACATTTTTAAGCACGGCAATGTCGAGGACGTCAGGCCTGTGCCTATGATTGTATGGATAATATGTGGGCTCAGCTGGTCCTAGTACTTTGAGGTTGGGCCTGATGGCCAGATAAGTGTGGAGAACATTGCTGTGTCGATTGGAGATGTTAGAGTTCCACACAGGATGTTTGGAATTGAGATCGCCCACAAGAATGTGCTGAGTAGAAAGTCTAGGTCTGAGTTGGATAGCCTTGCACCTGAGTTGGATAGGTTGTAGATAAGTGGAGAATATGAGTAGGTTAATGCCTTCGTAGTGCACCTGAACACCGATGTGTTCAATAGTGGTGTTGGGGCGATTAGGTACAGCCTGGTGTGCTATCCTTCTGTGAACCAGCACCGCAGTTCCTCCAGACGGGTGGCTCGATGGGCACAGGCGATCCGTGTGGTAGGTGTTGTAGCATGGGATATTGAAGCTCATGGAGGCTTTCAGGAGTGTTTCAGATATCAGTGCGATATCGATGTCGTGAGAGTGAAGGAATTGTCAGAGCTCCGCTTTTTTGGCGGCTACTCCATTGGTATTCCATGCCATTATCTGTAGCGTTCTAGTCATGTTGGTCTAGAAGGCTTATTAGTGATGATATGACGTTTATCTTTATTGTTTTTAGGTCATCAGTTTGAGTGACTGATGTTAGGATTCCTTGCAGCCATACAAGAAGGTCAGTCTTTTTGATGTAGGAGGAGGTGTTCGTAGGCGGAGGTTGTGCATCTACAGGTTTGTGGATGGGCAATTAGGATTGCTGTTTAGGTTGGGATGTACTGGCCTGAGCCGATACAGTTGGTGGCTTTGGAGTTTCTACTTTTTTTCCTTTTTTTAGGGGTGGCTGGGTGACCTTCGTCGTTGTCTTTGGAGGTGCTAGAGCTATTGCTTAGCTCGGTTTAGTTGTAGAGGGTACGGACACCTTGATGGTTCCTTCTGGTATTGCGGGGGGCTGAGCTTCCTTTGAATAAGCTGGAGCCGCTTCGTGCCTTTCAGGGGCCAGAGTTGGCTTTTGCTTAGGAGGAGCGCCTGCCTTGCCACTGGTCTGCGACTGGGCCCACTTGCCCTCTGGGAGTACTCTGCGTAAGCAGAGCATTCCCGGTAGTTGGCCGGATGGTCATCTCCATAGTTCGGGCACTTAGGAGGCGTTTCTTGCGTTTTTGGATATTCAGTCCGATCGTGGTCCGCGGCGCACTTAAGGCAGAGGGTCTGCAGGTGGTAACTCAAGGATGAATGGCCGAATCTCTGACACCTGTAGTACTGGGTGGCTCCAGATCTTGATGAGTAATTCTCTGTGGTTACCCTGATGAACATTAGGTTATCTATTTTGTACACCTCACGAACGTTAATCGTGCGGCGGAGGGATACGAGAAATACGTTAATAGGCTGCTTTTCTTTATTTTTAACATTGATGACAGATATGGGCTCCAGGCCCCTGGCAGTGAGTTTGGATTCGATGTCCGAAGTTGGGATGTCGTAGGGAATGCCTTTGATTACCACTTTCACTTCCCTCTCCGCCACAGAAGTGAAAGTGTAGAACTGGATGTTGTTTTTAACTAATAGGGTTTGGACTGCCCTGAAAGCATTAATCGTTTTGGCCTGGATTAAGAAATAATCGTTTTGGCCTGGAGTCGAAAGGAACGGCCTCGGCAGGTGATGTTGAGGCTGCAATGAGTGGCCTCATGTACCTCCTTGGCGACAGTTCGCCAGTTGAATGGTGCCTCTACTAATATGGGCGGGATTCTATCCCTTTTGGCTTCTGCAGGGGCAGGATTATTTGAGCTTTTGCTCGATGAATTTGTTTTGGTTCGTCGTCTCTTGACGGTTGTGAAGCCGTCAGAGGAGGCAGATGGCTAAGGGCCAGGCTGAGCAAGGATTTCACTCGGTTTTTGAGCGCTAGTAGATGGTAGAGCCTCTATGCTTATTGGCCTGGTAGGTATGGGTTGGTCCTTGACAGGACCAGTAGTTTTGATCTTCGCTTTGAAGATTGGCATGAGTTTGGAGGATGAGTCCTCCAATTGTACTGGCCTCGAGGCCTTGTGTGGTAATGACATTGATTTCTTCGCCCTTGCTATTTCTGGTGAAGAAGGAGGCGTTCGTTTGGGCCTGAGAGGACTCCGGTCACGAGTACTGGTGTCCGAGGCCTGACGGGGCATACCTAAACTGTATACCCCGGACAATCCCTAAACTTTAAAAAAACAATTCTAAAAAATACAGTTTGTATTTACTTAATATGATTTTTTGTAATTGTTATAATCATTTGTTGTTATTAATAGGTTTTTAATATTAACAACAATGTATTTTATGTAACTCTGTTTACTATGTTTATCTGTTTGTTTTTTCTTAATTTCCATTTTTCCCATTTAATTACATTGTGAAATACCTTATCACCATTGCACTGCAGTTAGGAGAATACCAGTCTAAGTACTTTTTTTACTTTTTATGTTTCAATAACTAAAAAAATATCTTACTGCAATTTTTACTAAATGCAATGCATACTCAATATAATGAATAATCCATTTATAATTTGTGTTTCTTTTCTAGATAGTTTTTCAGGTTTTATCCAATTTCTTGCTTAAGTGAATGGAAGTACCCTACTCTTCCCTATGAGCTGGACTGGTGAGAGATCTAGGTGAGCTCTAGGTTTGAAACTTTTTAAGCAATTCTGTGATTGCATGTTGAACTTGCTCAACACTAAACACTATAACTTTTGGATCAGCACTGAAAATCTGGTCAACCCTGTACTGCCAGAGCTCTTGAACAACTCAAAGCAAAGAGAGTGCATAACAACCTTCTCAGTGCTTGGCATACAAACATGCCTCTGCACTTATGCTTTCTGACTACAGTGTACAAAGGACTTTCCACAAAATTCATCCCTATAAGTTGATGTTGCACTTCTCAGTGCTTGGCATGGAAACATGCCTCTGCACTTATGCTTTCTGAGTACAGTGTACAAAGAATTTTCCACAAAATTCATCCCTATAAGTTGATGTTGGTACAGGAATTAAACAAATAGAAAGATAATACCATAGAGATCTGTGTCTTGAAATTGAAAAACAGCAAGTGTGTTATTCAGTAATGAGGGGCATTCTCATTTGAATGGCAATGTGGATAAGCACAGTTTTTGATACCAGGCAGAAAGGAATTCTTGTCAACTGCACACAACCTTTTCATTGCCTTATGGGGGTGTACGATTGGAGACTTGGACTTTTGAGGCCCCTACTTCTGAACAAGACAACGTTATAATGTCTGTGAATTGTGAATGATATTTTAAATTGTTAGAGACCTTTATAAAGTCTAAATACAGGTAAATAAGGCAATATAACAAAATGGGGAAACAGTCTATATTGTTGGCAGCACAGTGGGGGTTTTAATAAAAATGTTCTCCGGCCGTATGATTTCTTTGTGAGGAGACATTGTATGGCCTTGCTTTGGGATAACTAAAATCGAGGTTATACACTCACTACCCTCACACTGTTTACCAATTACAAAGCAGCAATCAAACAGAAAATTAACGCAATTACATAGGAAGAAATTGACAGAGTGGGAGACAACTTTAATGAAATGAAGACAACTTTATTAGTGTATACACAACAATGGAAAACTCTTTATTAAGAGACATTATTTCTTGAAACAAAATAATTTAATATAAATAAAATGGAATTTTCATATCCATACAGGGAGATAATATTATTAAAATAAATGTTGTATTTGTTTGGGGGGTTTTATTTGGTCCTAAAATATGTAGGTTATTTTTGCCATATCCTGTACTTTTTATTACAACTTAATATTTGTTGCTTATAATAATGTTGCCTTAATAATACAGTAATTTGTTTATCATTTCTAGATTGTCCATCTGACCGACTATGCATTATATTGAAACCTTCAACTAACTGACAGGTAAATTATTTTGCAGATTTATCATTAAAACCTTGATGTGTCATTTTATCAAGACGTTGAGTAAAATAAAACATTGATAATAGAATAGTTATAAAGATGAACTGGAGTATTAGCATGTGAATATGTTTATAGCATACAATAATTTTTTTATCATTTCTAGATTGTCTATCTGACCAATTAAGTATTTTATTGAAACCTTAAACTAACTGACAGGTAAATTATTTTGCAGATTTATCATTAAAACCTTGATGTGTCATTTTATCAAGACGTTGAGTAAAATAAAACATTGATAATAGAATAGTTATAAAGATGAACTGGAGTATTAGCATGTGAATATGTTTATAGCATACAATAATTTTTTTATCATTTCTAGATTGTCTATCTGACCAATTAAGTATTTTATTGAAACCTTAAACTAACTGACAGGTAAATTATTTTGCAGATTTATCATTAAAACCTTGATGTGTCATTTTATCAAGACGTTGAGTAAAATAAAACATTGATAATAGAATAGTTATAAAGATGAACTGGAGTATTAGCATGTGAATATGTTTATAGCATACAATAATTTTTTTATCATTTCTAGATTGTCTACCTAACCAATTAAGTATTTTATTGAAACCTTAAACTAACTGACCGGTAAATTATTTTGCAGATTTATCATTAAAACCTTGATGTGTCATTTTATCAAGACGTTGAGTAAAATAAAACATTGATAATAGAATAGTTATTCTAAAGGTGAACTGGATTATTAGCATGTGAATATGTTTACAGCATACAATAATTTTTTTATCATTTCTAGATTGTCTATCTGACCAATTAAGTATTTTATTGAAACCTTAAACTAACTGACCGGTAAATTATTTTGCAGATTTATCATTAAAACCTTGATGTGTCATTTTATCAAGACTTTGAGTAAAATAAAACATTGATAATAGAATAGTTATAAAGATGAACTGGAGTATTAGCATGTGAATATGTTTATAGCATACAATAATTTTTTTATCATTTCTAGATTGTCTATCTGACCAATTAAGTATTTTATTGAAACCTTAAACTAACTGACAGGTAAATTATTTTGCAGATTTATCATTAAAACCTTGATGTGTCATTTTATCAAGACTTTGAGTAAAATAAAACATTGATAATAGAATAGTTATAAAGATGAACTGGAGTATTAGCATGTGAATATGTTTATAGCATACAATAATTTTTTTATCATTTCTAGATTGTCTATCTGACCAATTAAGTATTTTATTGAAACCTTAAACTAACTGACAGGTAAATTATTTTGCAGATTTATCATTAAAACCTTGATGTGTCATTTTATCAAGACGTTGAGTAAAATAAAACATTGATAATAGAATAGTTATAAAGATGAACTGGAGTATTAGCATGTGAATATGTTTATAGCATACAATAATTTTTTTATCATTTCTAGATTGTCTATCTGACCAATTAAGTATTTTATTGAAACCTTAAACTAACCTCACAGGTAAATTATTTTGCAGATTTATCATTAAAACCTTGATGTGTCATTTTATCAAGACGTTGAGTAAAATAAAACATTGATAATAGAATAGTTATAAAGATGAACTGGAGTATTAGCATGTGAATATGTTTATAGCATACAATAATTTTTTTATCATTTCTAGATTGTCTATCTAACCAATTAAGTATTTTATTGAAACCTTAAACTAACTGACCGGTAAATTATTTTGCAGATTTATCATTAAAACCTTGATGTGTCATTTTATCAAGACGTTGAGTAAAATAAAACATTGATAATAGAATAGTTATTCTAAAGGTGAACTGGATTATTAGCATGTGAATATGTTTACAGCATACAATAATTTTTTTATCATTTCTAGATTGTCTATCTGACCAATTAAGTATTTTATTGAAACCTTAAACTAACTGACCGGTAAATTATTTTGCAGATTTATCATTAAAACCTTGATGTGTCATTTTATCAAGACTTTGAGTAAAATAAAACATTGATAATAGAATAGTTATAAAGATGAACTGGAGTATTAGCATGTGAATATGTTTATAGCATACAATAATTTTTTTATCATTTCTAGATTGTCTATCTGACCAATTAAGTATTTTATTGAAACCTTAAACTAACTGACAGGTAAATTATTTTGCAGATTTATCATTAAAACCTTGATGTGTCATTTTATCAAGACTTTGAGTAAAATAAAACATTGATAATAGAATAGTTATAAAGATGAACTGGAGTATTAGCATGTGAATATGTTTATAGCATACAATAATTTTTTTATCATTTCTAGATTGTCTATCTGACCAATTAAGTATTTTATTGAAACCTTAAACTAACTGACAGGTAAATTATTTTGCAGATTTATCATTAAAACCTTGATGTGTCATTTTATCAAGACTTTGAGTAAAATAAAACATTGATAATAGAATAGTTATAAAGATGAACTGGAGTATTAGCATGTGAATATGTTTATAGCATACAATAATTTTTTTTATCATTTCTAGATTGTCTATCTGACCAATTAAGTATTTTATTGAAACCTTAAACTAACTGACAGGTAAATTATTTTGCAGATTTATCATTAAAACCTTGATGTGTCATTTTATCAAGACTTTGAGTAAAATAAAACATTGATAATAGAATAGTTATAAAGATGAACTGGAGTATTAGCATGTGAATATGTTTATAGCATACAATAATTTTTTTATCATTTCTAGATTGTCTATCTGACCAATTAAGTATTTTATTGAAACCTTAAACTAACTGACCGGTAAATTATTTTGCAGATTTATCATTAAAACCTTGATGTGTCATTTTATCAAGACTTTGAGTAAAATAAAACATTGATAATAGAATAGTTATAAAGATGAACTGGAGTATTAGCATGTGAATATGTTTATAGCATACAATAATTTTTTTATCATTTCTAGATTGTCTATCTGACCAATTAAGTATTTTATTGAAACCTTAAACTAACTGACAGGTAAATTATTTTGCAGATTTATCATTAAAACCTTGATGTGTCATTTTATCAAGACTTTGAGTAAAATAAAACATTGATAATAGAATAGTTATAAAGATGAACTGGAGTATTAGCATGTGAATATGTTTATAGCATACAATAATTTTTTTATCATTTCTAGATTGTCTATCTGACCAATTAAGTATTTTATTGAAACCTTAAACTAACTGACCGGTAAATTATTTTGCAGATTTATCATTAAAACCTTGATGTGTCATTTTATCAAGACTTTGAGTAAAATAAAACATTGATAATAGAATAGTTATAAAGATGAACTGGAGTATTAGCATGTGAATATGTTTATAGCATACAATAATTTTTTTATCATTTCTAGATTGTCTATCTGACCAATTAAGTATTTTATTGAAACCTTAAACTAACTGACAGGTAAATTATTTTGCAGATTTATCATTAAAACCTTGATGTGTCATTTTATCAAGACTTTGAGTAAAATAAAACATTGATAATAGAATAGTTATTCTAAAGGTGAACTGGATTATTAGTATGCGAATATTGAATATATTTAGAAATCTTGAAGTAAAATATTATAACCTCTTACCATGTTCATGTCCCTCTCACTACTGGGCATTTTTGACTATTCAGAACTATAAACATTTTTTCATTTTAAATATATCATGGAAGATTTTTGTTTGTTTAAATAGTTATTGTTTCTTAATTAAAAGATGTGAGATAGAGTTAATTCTTATGTTAACATAAAAAAATCTTTTAAGAAAATATTATTTTAAAATGCATTTATTATATGAAAAACAATATCCGTTCAATTATAAATAAAAAATTCTGTCAAAATAGCTTTGACTACTTTCAGAACCTGAAGAAAAATTATCATAACAAAAAACCTTCATTTTCTTTCAATAAATTTGTTTTAAGAACGGAAGACTACTTGTGTTTTTAGGACACAACAGTTTGATAATGTAATGTCTATAGATGACTCATTATAATAAAACAAGTGCAAAATTCATAAACATACTATATACAGGTGTTTTAACAGTTATTGTTATGTGGTAGCATTCAATCCATTGTTCACAAACTGTTAGCATATGTATTGGCTACATAATAACAATGTTGTTTTTTCTCTGATAGATTTTAAAAGAATGAGCATAAAAGTACATTCTATGTTGGAATAGAATTCAACTAAAATTACATAAAATTACATAGAATTTTAAAATTACAAATCCATAAAAGTTCACTTTTTTCAGTTCCATTACATGACAAATAGTAAACTGTCAGCTTCTTCATGTATTATTTCTGCTCAAAACTCTACAAACCATCAAAATCTTGCTATTACAGACTAGCAACCTTCTTATCACTACTTGCCTTGCAATTTTAAGCTTGAGAATCTATGTGTCAAATTTTGATAATTTGCTAATTTACCTATTTATTTTTTTTGATAAATTAAAACTTGGCTGCTAACATTTAAATTTAAAAAAATAAATATAATATTTAGAGTTTAAAATAAAGACAAATTATCTTTAAAATAAAGACAGAAAAAGTATGAAATATTAGATAAAAGTTTTTGTATATTTTTTTTATAAAAACATTTTCCCTGGTTTAACTTTATTACATTTATAAAACTAATTCATAAGTATTATAAGAATAATATTACCAATCATTTTATATTTCTATTGTTATTTTTAAATTGATCTCCAAAAGAATAATCATTCATCTTAAATAAATTTTATTTATTATTTCTAAGACGAATACTTAACTATATAATTGCAGATTTGCATTTAAATAAACAAGTACATTGAGAAATAAAACAATTTTATTTAAAAGTTTTGTATGTAAATAACATTTGGAAACTTAACTTTTTTCTATGACAATAATTTCTCAAATACTTAAATTACGTTGGAATTTCTTCATAAACAACATTCGCGGTCTTTGAAATCAGGAGCTAAAATCACCTAACTGTTAAAGGAACTTACTCTAGAACAGGCAACAAAAAACTGTCCATTATAGAACAGTCATTTCTCAACTCAATTCCTGCTATTTTTAATGATTGTCCTTGTGATTTATTAATAGATACATTCTTTTACTTCATTTGCATCTATACCTTTAACTCCTACCCATAGTGTTTGACAAATATCTTCAGATAACAATATTGTTACTCCACCTATCCCCTGAGATAATATCCAATATCTTAAAGATTAGCATCAAGTGCTTCAAATTGTTTTTTGTATACCTTGGTACTTTCCCTCCGAATGAATAGTTTAAATTTTCTCAAAACATTTTGCTAAATCACTCTTGGTTTATATCATCGCAATGGTGATTTTCAGTGTAATTTAAGTTGAGAGGTAACTTGAAAGCGAACTGCGCTGTTTGTCCACCATCTAGTAAGGTTACAGCTAATGCTAATAACAGAACTGCTAATGCAATATTTGTATTGCTTCTTATTTGTTAATTCTTCTAAATTATAGTTGGTTTCACTAAAAACAGTTGCACATATATTAGTAGTATATAATGTATAACCTACAAATATGTGTTCAAATGTTATTAGTAATTTGTTTCAGGTTGAGGTAAACCATAACTAGTCAAGAGCTGTTCTCCGAATGGCTGAAGATTATTTTCAATCTGCTCTAGGCATCTGTTGTAAAATTTATAAAAAAGTTTTACATTCATAGCTAGCTGTTTGAATATTAACAATAGAGAAGTTATCAGACTGACAAACTGGGGAATATGTATAAGAAAAGCTTATTCAATTGTAATTTTAAAAAGTAAATGAACAGAACTAATGAATGGGTCGTAATATACTAATGAAGATATAAGGTCATGACATGAGAATATAAAAATGTTTCAATAGTAACCTATTTTTGATAGTAAACTGCTAGATTATTTCAGGTGTTACAAGTATTAATCAACTGATTATGAAGCCCTTAGGTACTATTGTTAGTACCTTAGGTACTATTTTTAGAATTTATGTTTCCAAAAATTGTTGTATTTTTATCTGTTAAAATTTTGCAAAATCATTTCTTAGTGCAAACTTACATATTGAAAATTTGACCTGTTCTGTATAGACACTTATATCTTTTAAAAACAAATAACACAAAACACCCTCTAACCACAATATCTTTTTAGTAACCTTATGTACATTTTGGTTGCATATTAACTATCCTTGGATATTTATTTGTTTCCACTGAGGATGTTTGTTTTGCAATCTAATGTGCATAAGGTTAATAAAAATTAATGTGGTTAGAAGTTGTTTTCTGGTATTATAAATTCTTCACAGTTTGTTTCAAAATAGTGATATGTTGAAAACAGTTTTATAGATCATTTTAAAAAGTTGATCATTAGACAGTAGGTTCAAATTTCCTATGTAAAACTCAGTTTTGTATAATCCTCAAAAACCTGTTTTTAGAAGGCAGTTGGTTAAACCTTCATTGCAAACTTTTCAGACCATCGTTACAGCGACTGGTTTAAATTTGCTTCATTTAGTGTGGCAAACCACTACAGATATCTGGAAAGTGGATTTCCTAATAGTGATAAATAATCAAATTTAAATCTAGCATGTACCTGTAGTGGAATTTGTCATCCAAGAATGATTTTTTATTGCATCTATTCCTGTCAATATGTAAAGAGCACAGAGAAAAAATATGACAACTCCATTAATAAATTCTATAATGAAAAATTATCCTTGATTTTTATTTAAAATATGATACAGTGAAACATCTATGATCATAATGTCAATAATCGGTACCTATTTTACAGTCTAAGTTATGTCATATTTCTGATAAACAGTAGTTACTATGGTAGAAAACATTAAGTGGGGGAAGGTCGCACTCCTAGTTCAGTAATATTTTTTCAACTGTACATGTGTGTTATTTATCATAGATTTCTCTGTCTGTTTTTGTTTGTGTTCTACAAATTATAATACATAGGAAAACAAAAATTAATTTTTCTGTTACTGTATTAACAGTTATATGTGTTTGGATTTACTATGTAGGGAGTTTTATTTTTTAGTGCGTTTCTTAGTTTAAAATTTAATCATGGCAACTTTTTCAAATAGAATACACAATTATAAAGATGTCCAAAGGTGAAAGTGGTTCTTTTCTAGCAAACATTTACAATATTGGAAAAACCATGATATTCCAAATAGCCAACACACAATGAGACATGTAAATATTATGTAAGTCTATCTGGGGACATCTAAGAATTGCTAGTTTTTTTTTTTTGATGAGCTACTGTATACCATTTATTGTACTCCCATTTACTGTACTTATAGTACTAAACACTGTCTAGAAATAGACCCTAATCAATTTTTGAAACTTCTATTGGAATTTATTTTATTTTATTTCATGTGTTATGTTCTATGATACATTAGCTTACCTGCCGTTACCTTACATTAGCTTACCTCACTTATAATTTGTGTATAGCATTAAGATTTTATGATTAAGTGTGCTATTAGAATAACGTGTTTGTTCTTTTTTTGCTGTAATTTTATGTGTGTTGGTAAATATTTTTTACTTTAGAATGAACATTTGTATAGTCCCAATTTGAAGAATTTATAGTTTTAATGCACTGAAATATGTTTTTCTTAGTATCTGTTTAAATAGACTTGCTTTTGCTTTTTGAAATTTAAAAAAACTTTTAATGAGTTAACCTAATTTTAAACTACTTAAAACCTTTAGAGTAGAGGGTTAGCTTCGTAAAAGGAACGATAGTTTTGAAACTCAAGTAAGCAATTACGTATTCACTTAGTTAAATAGTTTAAAATAAGTTTAATCAGTGAATTCAAGTTGATTACTTGAAAAGAAACTTCTTTTAATGAGTGTTTAAACATTTATAAATATTGTTATTTCATTTAAAAAAAATTATATACTTTAGGTTTCTAACTTTATCTAAGCTTATTTATAATTAGTATATGAGTATGTAGATTAAAATGTTCAACACAATTTGTATTTTCAATTAAGGTAATAGGTGGCACAAAATATTATTACCTAACAAACTTTAATTTTTATTCTGGTTTCAAACTAAAACGTTTGTAAATAAAATATTATAATTTTTAATAATGCATAAAATGATGTTTATGTATTAACTAACAAGAACTTCATTATATTATAATAATTAATATTCTATTATGTCTTGCATAAATTTAAGTTACCTTAACTATAGAGCTGTATGTTTTATTTGATTAATTTACTTTGTTTTAGTCAAAAATATAGAACTGGGGTTAAATATTTCTGTGTAATATCATTATTTATACCATTACTTCACAAACATAATCATTGCTATATTTATATATTTACATACATCATTTCTTATTCCAACTTCCAATAGGCTGTAAATAAAAGGGGAATGAATATATTACTGAAAGTTATATACCTATAGCTACTTTTTGAATTATTAATGATGATGATATTATTTGTTGTAACTGAGTACGAGCTTTTCAATGCTCAGTTCATAAAATGTTGCTGTAAGTGAATGTAAATTAGTCATTAAGTTTCGTAAACAATAGGCTATAAATAAAAGGGGAATGAATATATTACTGAAAGTTATATACCTATAGCTACTTTTTGAATTATTAACGATGATGATATTATTTGTTGTACCTCAGTACGAGCTTTTCAATGCTCAGTTCATAAAATGTTGCTGCCAGTGAATGTAAATTAGTCATAAAGTTTCGTAAAGCTCTTTTTCAGCAGAGGAGCACTGCCCTCATAGGCCTTTCTAAAGTGTACAAGTCAAGTGAAAAGTTCAGATAAGGATGAGAAAAATAAGATTACTAGGTCAAGATTAAATGAGGGCTTGATATAACGTATTGAAGGAGCATTTAGGTTTTGTAAGGGCTATGAGGACTGTCAAGGTTAAGAGAAATTCACTATACCCCTTCTCAGACAAGCAGCAGGCAGGTGGTGTGAGCTGAAGTATCGACACATTACCTTTCCCTGCCCCTCGCAGACTTTTTATTACTCCCAAGTTTAATATATTTCTCTGTGCTGAGCAGATTAGTGGCAGCTTTATATATAATGTGATATTTCTACATATACTTCACTGCTCTATATATGTATTGATTACAAGACAGGTTGAAGATATAAATAAACTGTGTGAATTGCCAAGGTCAGCTTCATTCTAAGGAATTCCAGTTGTTGTGGCCATCTTCATTCAGATCTGCTGTCTATAATGTAGTTTGTAGATTGGAAGTATCATTATTGGTTAATTACCTAAGACTGGGATGGCTAACTAGCGGCCCGTGGACGGCATGAAACCCACAACCTGGTTTTATGCGGCCCCAGACGAATGTGGCATTAGATTATCGATTTATTGGTAAATGTAAAATATAAAAGTATTGATTGATATAGGGTATAGTTTGAACGTGGCTCTTACCCCTAGTGAGAGCTCTGAGACTTGTAAAATGATCCATTTGTTTAGAAAAGGTCAGAAACTGGTGCTGCATGGAGTCAAGTGCTTGAAGAGAAATATCCAAGTGGGAAAATACTTTCAATATTTGGAAGCACATACCTTTGTGATTGCACCTTTTGAACAAAGAATTTTTTAAAAATAAACTCACTGCAACAGACTCACAAACAATCATCTTCGAGTTCTGCTAAATGTTGCCACCACTTCAATTCAGATTGAATTTTATGAAGTGTTGAACGATTGTGCCTGCCAATAGTGTTCTCAGTTAAGCGAAGTAGGCACATTCTTATAAATGATTTTAAATTTGAATAAATTAGAAGTTTTTTCCAATATTGTGTTCCAGTTTAATATTATACTTACATTAATCCTTTGTGCATTGAGCTTGATATTAAATGAATATAAACATATTTTGCATAACATTTATGGATTCATATTATTTCATATACAGCGCATAATATACTATATAGGTATTGTCTACATTTGGCTTATTGATGAATGTGTGGAATTAGTTGTGTGGCTCTCGTCTTCACTGAAATTCGAATTTCAGAATGATTGATTTGAACAAGTAAATCGTGGTGAAATTATGTTTAAATTCAGGAAATTAAACAGTGAAACTTTTTGGTATGTTCAATATAGCTTTCAGCAGAATTGTTATAAAGCAAGCAACATGTTTTAAGTGGTAATCTCATTTTAAAGGTGCTCATCAGTTGGTTGAAGACAGTGAGCATCCTCAAAATGACCGTGCACATGTTGACAAAATCAACACCCTGGATTAGGTAAATCAATGTTTGACCGTAAGAGAACTTACTGAAGAATGTTTCAGTTTAAGAAATAAGTATTTATATTATTTTAATTATGGCACAAGTTGTATATGAAATTAATTAGTTTGTAAATGTTAAAAAGCTAAATTACAACTCTATTTTTAACAACTTTAATATTATATATTTAACAAAACATGATACAAATCCTTTACAGAAAAGTTTATTTTGACGAGAGGTGACCCTCTTTTTCTGTTGACTCCTCAAGTGCATGCAGTACTTATCCATATAATTCTGTGATAGGGGTCTGTTGGCAGCGTTTCAATGATTCATCGCAAAATCATGAGTGGCTGTTTAGGTCTTTCATTAAACCACTGACAAACATTTTTTTTAAATTGAGGTCTTCAAGTAGGCTTTATATATTATTTGGACCTAAAGCCCAACTGTCTATTACTTATTATTTTTACACAATTGGTATTAGATAGTTTCACTTCCATGGAATTTACTCTGACACAATTCGATTCAGACACATCTGGAATTAAATCATTTGGTACAATATCACTCTCGCACAGCAAACTAAAATTAACAGCATCCTTATTGGATTTGTCCATCAACTAAAACTACAAATTTCCAAGATTCTATTACCTATAAGTAAATATCCATATAAACAAGGGAGAAGGGGAGGGAGAGAGAGCGAGAGAGAGAAATACCGAGATAGAGATTGATAGGTAGATATGACAACATTTTATATAAAACAATATAAGTGTTAAAATTATATCAATTAAATTTCATATCAAGTTTGCTCATGGTTTATTATAATTTTCTCAGTAAGAGAATGAAGTTACTTTATACCATAGCATGGTCATTTCCCTTAACTTACATGTAATAAACGCACACCTATCATATAATTACTCAACGCAGTGGCCTGTAGTTGTCATTATTCTAATATAAAACAAAGATTGTAAGTCCTGTTAACTTACCTACAGCTTAATTATCAAACACTAACCTGTTTTCAAAAACGATTCACTAGTTTTGTCAGAGAATAGGAGTAATGATGATAAAGCATGTAAAAGTCTTAGCAGTGCTCGAATGAATATTTTGGAAGACCATATAAATGACAAAGCAAGGTTTTACGGAGGTGCAGAGTCCAATGCCACATCAAAATTTTCTAAGGGTGCATGAGGGTAGGAAGGAGTGAATTAAGGTATGGAATTAAAGGTATTTGAAAGTAAAATTTGTTTCACAGTACCTTCAAGGAGGTATAATTACGTACTTCTTCCTTCGTCGAACAGGCATCCAGCTTCAATTGTAGCCGATGACCCGATGGTAAATTCATGGTAAATTGTCATCACAGAGTTCCAATGATTTTTTTTTTTTTTAGTATGGTATTGATGTCCAAACCCTCTGCCCTTAAAAGGTCCCTGGCCAGATTTGGATAATAGCACTTAATGAGGATGTGCTCCAGGTCTTCTTCTCCACTTTAGCATAGGGTGTGTTCTGGTGATGCCGCTAAATTGAACCAGTAAAGATAGGCCTGGGTTAAAATGTGTCCAGTCCAAGCTCTGGCCGCAAAAGTACATAGACTTCTCTCGATTCCTCTGTACATGTCTTCTTTTGCCGGTTCATTCTGGAAGTTAAATAGGGATCGACCGACAGGACATAGTGACCACTCCTCAGTCCACTTTCTCCTAAAAAATCGCTCTCCAGACTTTTGACAATATAAGAGAGAGTATATCTCTCGGTCAGCAGGTTGCATTGGTGAGGCCAATTTTGCTACTTCATCAGCTTCTTCATTCCATCTCAACCTGCAATGGGCAGGGACCCACTGGAAGACTATCCTTTTGCCCTTATCGTGGAACATCACAAGTAACCTCCTCAATTCAGCAACTCTAAAGGAGTATGGCGTAGTGTATGCAGTGCCAGAACTTAGAGGGCTGATTTCGAGTCAGTGAGAATACAAACATCCGATTTGCAGATAGATTGACAGCTTACCATTGCAGCATTAATTGCCAGCAATTCGGCATCCATGCTAGACCGGGCATTTGCTGGTACGAAAAAATGTTATCCCGTTTCCAGGTTGAAGTAGCCTGCTCCTGATTTCCTCTTCTCCCTGTCAACTGATCCGTCTGTGAAGATTTTTACATGCTCATAATATTTCTGGTGGAGCATTGTTATGGCTTTAGTGTGTAGGTGTTCTGGATGACTCTCTTTTGCCAATTTATTGGGTAAATCTATCTCAATCGAGACTCCCATCCATCTCTGAGGAGACTCATCATACGCAATAGGGATGTGTTCTGGGCTGTTGATAGGTAAATGTGATGAGATTTTCCAAACTTGATAACTGAAGGAGCTCCTGATTGTGCACGAGCTTGATAGGATCCCTCTTAAGGGATGACCTCTAGTTGATACTATAATTTTCAGACACTTATTCCACATTTGTCTTACTATATATATTTCAATAGGTTCAATGCCGAGTTCAATCTCCATTGCTGCTATCGGTGTAGTCTTCATATAGCCCAAACAGAGCCTTAGAACTGCCGATTGCAGCCGCCATATCTTTGCATGGTGAGTTGCAGCAGCTCCACCCCACACCTCACAGCCATAAGTCGCCTTGGATCGCACAAACATTAAATAGAACGTTTTCATCGTTGTTGTGTCAGCACCCCATTGTCGGCTGGAAACAGCTTTTAGTGCATTTATTCTAAGCATACAGGTTTTGAGAATGTGGTGAACATGAACTGCCCATCTAAGTTTTGGGTCCAACACTCTGCCCAGAAGTTTAGGATTTCGGTTGTGCTTTAAGGATTTTCCATCGACCTTCAGGCTTGGAGAGAAATTGGCTAGAGAGTTCCTTCTTGTGAAAAATGAACATTCTGTTTTTTCAACAGACATTTTAAGATCCATTTTCTGCACCAACTCGCCATGCAATCGAGCGCTATCTGAATCAACTCCATTGCCTTTTCTTGATTTGAATCAGTGGATGATATGGTGTTGTCATCTGCATAGGTGAAACAACGTATCTGCTCAGGTAAGGACTTTGTAAGATCATGCAATGCAATATTGAACAGTATCGAACAGACAATGCCTCCTTGTGGTATACCATTAGCCTTGGATCGCACAAACATTAAGTAGAACGTTTTCATCGTTGTTGTGTCAGCACCCCATTGTCGGCTGGAAACAGCTTTTAGTGCATTTATTCTAAGCATACAGGTTTTGAGAATGTGGTGAACATGAACTGCCCATCTAAGTTTTGGGTCCAACACTCTGCCCAGCAGTTTAGGATTTCGGTTGTGCTTTAAGGATTTTCCATCGACCTTCAGGCTTGGAGAGAAATTGGCTAGAGAGTTCCTTCTTGTGAAAAATGAACATTCTGTTTTTTCAACAGACATTTTAAGATCCATTTTCTGCACCAACTCGCCATGCAATCGAGCGCTATCTGAATCAACTCCATTGCCTTTTCTTGATTTGAATCAGTGGATGATATGGTGTTGTCATCTGCATAGGTGAAACAACGTATCTGCTCAGGTAAGGACTTTGTAAGATCATGCAATGCAATATTGAACAGTATCGAACAGACAATGCCTCCTTGTGGTATACCATTAGCCTTGGATCGCACAAACATTAAGTAGAACGTTTTCATCGTTGTTGTGTCAGCACCCCATTGTCGGCTGGAAACAGCTTTTAGTGCATTTATTCTAAGCATACAGGTTTTGAGAATGTGGTGAACATGAACTGCCCATCTAAGTTTTGGGTCCAACACTCTGCCCAGAAGTTTAGGATTTCGGTTGTGCTTTAAGGATTTTCCATCGACCTTCAGGCTTGGAGAGAAATTGGCTAGAGAGTTCCTTCTTGTGAAAAATGAACATTCTGTTTTTTCAACAGACATTTTAAGATTCCATTTTCTGCACCAACTCACCATGCAATCGAGCGCTATCTGAATCAACTCCATTGCCTTTTCTTGATTTGAATCAGTGTCCCATATGGTGTTGTCATCTGCATAGGTGAAACAACATATCTGCTCAGGTAAGGACTTTGTAAGATCATGCAATGCAATATTGAACAGTATCGAACAGACAATGCCTCCTTGTGGTATACCATTAGCAACAACGTAAGAAGATGATTTGGTTCCATTAACTGATGCTCGGATAGTTCGGTCTCGCAGGAAGTTATTAATGTATTTCAGCATCCTCTCCCTAATCCTCAGTCTCATGCACTGAAGAATCACTGTTGTATGAGGTACCCTATCAAATGCTGCTTCAAAGTCTATCATTACCACAACTGTTGATTGTTTTCTTTGAAATCTTTTACAAACGCAATCCGTGAAGTATAGCAAAGCATCGGTATTACTTTTTCGTTTCCGAAATCCAAATTGGAATGCATCTAACAGATGGTTCTTCTCGAGTCTCCATGATAATCAGTTATTTACTAGGCACTCTAGAAGTTTCCTAAGACACGGTGTTAGCGCAATAGGTCTGTACGACTCCACTTTGGATTCATCCTTTCCCGGTCTTCATAAAGGAATAATTTGCGCAGTTTTTCATTTTTGTGGAATATTTCCATTTTCTCAAATTTTGTTAAAAAGGACTGTTATTCTTGCTAACATTTCTGGAGAACAATGTTTTAGCATTTCATTATGTATGCCATCCTGACCTGGGGGAGAACTTTTCAGTTTTGATATACAGCTATTCAGTTCATTAGGCGAGAAAGGCGCATTATCTGGGTCCTCCTGGAGATACAGCCATTCCAAGTGGCAGGTGAGCCTTTGCTCTTCTTTGTCCAAATACATTGGCCATGGAATCCTTTTTCCCGATTTTTCAGACAGGCAGTGTCCAAAAGCTTCCACTTTTTCCTTTCAGTTACTAGTAATTTCCCATCCGACCTTCTTACGGTGTTAATTAGCTTCGATGTTTCACCGCTTGTTGCCCGCAACCTCTTCCACACTGTGCTAGCAGGAATATTGACACTCATAGAGTTCAGAAACTCCCTCCACGACTTCTTTGCTTCCAATATAGCTCTTCGCAACATGGCAATATGTTGACGCAGATTGATAGATCGCCTGTCCTTTTTCGTTTAGTAGTAACAGGTTACTGGTTAATAACCAGTCGCTCAGCATGGTGCCAATATTGTTTAAATCTCCAACAATTAACGTTTTTTCATCTATATTAGATAAAATTTGCAGGTTGCCACATTTAAGGCCTTGACGGGGATTTAAGTGTTAAGAATAGCAAAGTTAGTGTTATTGTCAACCCTTATCTTGAATTTTAAGAATTCAACCCTTTCCATCATTGATTTAACATAATTCTCCACAATTTAACAATCTTTAATTAATGTCAACAAGCCTCCCCGAGTGTGTGATTCACGCGATGCGTTATACATTTTGTAGCCAACAAATTTTGGGTGGTACTTTTCGTCTTATGGTAGTGACGCTTCCTGTATGCAGGCAATTGTGACATTTTCCTCTTCTAATATTCTCTTCAGTTCCGATTTGTTACGCAGAGATCTTGTATTCCAATGAATTATTACTAGGTGATTGTCTGGCTCACTTTTTGGATTGCTTTGAGTATCGATTCGAGTTCGAATTTCTGTCTCTTCCTGTAGGTTGTACCTATTGAAACATGCCCTAGTTCTTGGTTAGCTTTCCTTAGAACCTCCATAGATTTTTTGCGAAGGTTCTGCTTGGGCACCAAACTTCTACTCTGCTAAATATTCCCACTCCTCTTCTTCTCAATATATAATTTTTGTCAGTATTATGAATTCTGCATATCGACTATATACTGTGTCCTTGAGTCTTCCAAAATAAGACTTTCAATCGGTTTGGATGTTCTCGTCTCCGAATGGAGGCACATTGAAAATCCTGAAAAGGACTGTTTGAATCAGACTCTTGTTGACTCATGGGACTTTTGTTTCGGAAAGCTAAAGCTGGTGTTCAGCTATCCAAGGGTAGGACGAGGACCAACCAGCTCACCCCCATAAGGAAGTCTAATAAACAAAGTTACATGGTAACAGTTCACACAGTACATAAACTATAGTGAAAACCTCTATTACTTACGCTGGTTTAGTACCATGTTATTATACCTACCAATAGTTATTTTGATGCACAGGAACTGAGAGCTGTTTCGTTATTCTGTTACCCAAAAACCACTCAACTTCATAGACAGTACTTATACTGCATTAGAATTTAACTTAAAAATGTGGAAAAGTAAATTATGTTTTTGATAATTAGTATTAGAAAACGTAATGTCATTGTTCTTTACAAAGATTAATAGTGTTAATTTAAATGTGCTACTAATTACAATCAGTAATAAGGTTGTAAGATTTATTGCGAGACATTGATGAAATCCAGGGAGGTGCGTGTTATTATTACAAAAATAAAAATTCAATCATTTTGATCTCTTATGAAATATATTTATAAATCATCTACACATTTTAATTTATTCATTCTATATGTTTCTTGGCATACACAAAAACCTATTTAATATCTTTTACTAAAGTACCCTTCGCACCACCTAAACTAATATGCACCACTGGAATTTTATCTATGTCTTAGAGCAAGAAATAATTCATTGGAGCTGGTGACTTTATGTTCGTTTGACTGTAATTATAGCTGAAGTAAATGAAGTCATAATTATTTTTCAAAGAAGAAAACCATTGCTTACTATGTTGAATGTTGAAACTTGAATTTTTATTATGTTTGGAATGATGAATAGAAAACATAATAATTTACTTTTTCCAATGATTTTAGTTACATTTTAGTGTAGTAATCAATGCTGTGTGAAGTTAAGCAGTGTATTGGCAGTAATATAGCAGCCTGTCTCTATTGTGGTTTGTGTGCACCAATCTAACAACTTACATGGTTTTAGAATGAAGGGATTGACGACTATTTTCATTGCAAGTGTTTGTGTTTTACGTGTTGTAAATATGTTTGTTATAACTTCTTGAAGACATTGTGCTACTTTTATAAGAAACAACTTGAGTTTTTCAAAATGTTTAATTTTGTTGGTGTCATTGTTATTTTATTATCTTCCTGAGGACTTCCTTGGCTATCTGGCAAAATTTTTATTACTATATTTTGATATCTACTAATTTCAGAAATACAATAACAATTTTCAATAACTAAAAATTCAAAATCCCTTAAGGTAATAACTAAATTCAAAATTACGTCAAGGTTTAAAGGTGAATAAAACATCTCTCAACTCATCAGGTAAGTAAAATTTTCATTTTATGTATTTTCTAAATAAAAATACACTTTAATAAATAGTTTAGATTAAATAGTAATAATTCCTATCAATAAATTTAAGTTTAATAAAATAAAAAATAATGTAATCCACAACTTTTCTAATATATGTTTTTTTGTAATAATATGTTTTATTACCTAACCTATTGCATTTATCTCTGGCATGTTGATGCTTTTCTGTTATAAATTAACATTTTTCTTAAAGTTTATAGTTTTGATTTTGTGTAAACAAATTGTTTAAAAAATATATTTTTGTAGATCACAATCTCTTAGAAAAATCAAGGTGGAACAATACAGTTTAACTTCTAAAAATCTAAAAATGATTTTAGAAAACAAGCACTAGAATTGTAACAATGCCATAATATGATACACAAATTAGAGAAAAAAATTTACATTTTCGTGAAATGTTGAGAAGAATTTAGAGTAAGTAATAGGTGCAATTCTTTATATACATTTACATATTTATAAAGGTCATGATTTCCTTTAAAAAAAAATTAAAAACCCATTTTGTTACTTGTGGTGTAAATAAATTCCACTGTTAATATGAATATAACATTTATTTATTAAGTTTTAATACTGTGAACACTAAAATTATGATAAGTTTATGTAATACACACATTGAGAAGGTCAGATAGAAAGAGTTGCCCTGAAAATGAGATTAGGTACAATTATCACAGATGAGTAGGTACATAAGTTGTGCTAAGCTATTTAGCAATTTGTTGCTGTTGACTCCTTTTTTGTTCCCATAGTGTGAGATTTTTTTGGCATTCATATAACAGAGGTTTGGTTTGAGGAATCAGTTCAGACAGAAGACTGTAGCAGGGTATACAGATACCATTTAAGAATTCAACCTAAAATATATGAAAATTCCTTTTAAGTACAATAAATATTCATAATATATTAAAATGTATTGCTAGGTTTACCATGTAATTTTAATCTAAAACAGTTTAATTTCAAAATGTTATGAAACAAAGGTAACTAGAAAATTTCTTTTTAACACAAGCAGTGATATTTCAATTTTTTTTGAGTTAAATATATTTTTTTATATAACCTGGTTATGAAATTGAAGGAATTAAACAGGGATTAGGTAATTTTGGATTTCAGAGTATGGCTTTAATGTACATACTGAAAACATATCTAGTGCGGATTTAAATATTTAGAAAATAAAATAGATGTACCTAGTAAATTAACCGCAGGAAAGACAAAATGTAAAACTTATCAGTATTTTTATGAAGTTCCCATCACAAGTTTAAAATGTAGCCTAATAATTTTATTAGAAAATTTGTGATTTTTTCCAAATGTTTTTTTGTCTACAAAATTTTAGTTTGTAGCAAAAGCGTTTTTTTTGCCATCATTAGCAATAACAGGGTTTTAAGAAAAATGTTTATATACTTGTATATCTTTGAAGAAATTTCAATATAAATACACACATACAATGCCGCGGCCAAACCTTTGTGTTACACATCTAGGGAGCAAAAACCTTGTCCCCGAAGTTGACGTTCCACGGCCTACCTATTTGTGCCTGGTGATGATGGACACTGTAGGGCCAAAACGCTCCAGTATAGCCGTGGTCAAAATATGATCGCACCCGACTTAAAAATCCTAGTACCTGTGGTGTGATCTGCCAGTGAATAAATTCCTGGACTTTGTTTTTCAAAAACCAACCATTTGTTTAAACATATTTTATACCTTTGATTTACTAAAATTTTATCTATAACTTTCTTATGACTTTAATTTAATTAATTAGTTTTTTACTGGTTGCTGGTTGGAAAAATTTCATACAATTTTAATTACTACTTTTACCACAGGCTATGTTTAAAAATTTTGAAACAATCTTTGTTTGTTCTTACTTGTGTTTTAATAGCTTTTAAAAATTAAAATATAACTTAAAATTTCCATTTCTCTGACATTATATATTTTTCTGTTAATTTCTTGTAAATCTTTGTTATTTGTATTTCTAATAATTTTATATGCAATTCTTTACACTTGATATTAATTTAAATTTCTTATAAAGTTCTTAATTGTTTGTAAGTCTGATCTTAGCATCAAGTTCAACACTTAATTGAATAATGCATAAATTTATGTAAAACATTAATTTTCTAATTTTTTATCATAAGATAATAGAACTTGTTGCTTAATATTTCATCTTATTTTTAATTCATTATCAATGATTTTATTACAGTTCAAAAATTAGTCATTTGTTTATACATTCTTTAAATTATTAATTTTCAATAAGAGAATAAATTTTTTACATATTTTGAAATTTTATTACATGAATTTAGAAAAATGTTTACTATATTTAATAAATGGTTAATGGTATTAAAATTTAGACTTGCCCCAAAAACTCTCACTGGGATGCATATGATTTTCCTGGTGTCTTCTTTCTGCAGCCATCGTCACCGATCGATTTTAGAGCCGTATTATTACTTATTATTACATTTTACGCTGTTAAAAAATTGTAGTTCGTTTCTCGGGCGTTCGACAGCAGGTCATCTTCACGTCCATCTGGGCTTGGTGTTCTCCTCAGCCACGGAACAGCATCCTGGATTTTCTTTCTGGATCTCGAACAGAACACATCCGTTGTCTTCTAAAGCTGATTGCTGAGTCCACAAAATTCCTAGCTAGCGGAATCACCCCTTCTCTGCTACCTGGTTTATCAGTTCTACAAGACCTGTTTTGAGTTGTATGATAGTGTCTAAATTTAACTTTTGAATTAGATGTTTGTACGTTTTTTCGCTGAGGCTTTATATATGTCACTTCTGGTGTAATACATTGATATTTTTTGACACCATATTCTTTTTTACCATTCAAGAAGTTGTTACAAACTTGAATCACAGTTCTAGCCCTTTCCGATCATAAGTTGTACTTTTAAGTCACTTGAAAATATTATATATCCGCACTGGACACTTTTCAAAGTCTTTAAAAATTTATTCAACCATTTATTAATTACATTGTTTAAGACTTTTGTTAATAAATTTGTTACTTTACAATAATCTGTTTATTAATTTCTTTCTTCTTATCATAAAACAATTCTCTTCTACTTTATGTTTTATAATTTTATTTTCAACTTTTATTTTCATGTTTTATTTTTATGTTCTGGTTTGTTACAAATAAAAAATTTTATATTAAATCTTATAAGCTAGAAGAAATAATTAATTTCCTGCCTTTGCTCGGTTTTGTGAACAAAGTCGACCTGATCGAGCCGGACTTGTTTACTTAAACAGATACCAACGTTGCTAGTCCGCAACGTTTCATAGCAGCGATGTCAATTCTAAACTTTCATAATTTAATATTTTTAAAAGATTTTGCAATAAACAAAATCTTTTCTTTGAGACTGTTTTGGCCGTCTCAACACACACACACACACACACACACACGTATATATATATATATATATATATATATATATATATATATATATATATATATATGTATATATATATATATATATACAGAATGATTGACAGTGAAATTTAAATACTTCAGAAGATTAATCTACATTAAAAGAATAAGAAAATAGTTCAAATAAACATGGGTTTGATAATGCTCTGTTAGTGAGTTATGGCTTGTAAAGGTTTTCTCCTGGCTTACATCTCCTCTCATGAAATAGTATTGTACTAAAACTTTTGAGTTAATAATAAAGGGATATAAATGGTGCTTGCCTATGGAATTTGATATGAGAAAGAGAAACAAATATTAGGTCCCAGAACTATATCTGAAGTAGTTTTTGAAATATTGGGTTAAAATGAAAACATCGCTGTAAAACTCCTCTCATTTTTATCATTGACATACAAAAACTTTGGTAAATGGGCATTTAAATAACACTTGTAGAATATTTAACTGAGCAAATCAATGTAAATAATGTCAGCTACAAAACAAAATAATTTGCAAAATATCAATTTTATTATCATTTAAATTAGAAATGAAACTAGCTGGTCAAATGTATTAATTTGTATACAGAAAATTAAACATTGTATTTGATAAATACTGTAAATAGGTTTATTTATTTCCAAAGTTGGCAATATTAACTAATAATCAACAATAAAAAAGTTTTGGCTCAAATTAATTAGTTTTATACACTTTAAATGTTACAGCAGTTGTTTATTGTACATGAAATATTTGGGATATTTGTGCTCCGTGTTCTAAAAATGACGTTTCACTAATCAGTTGAAGAACATGCCAATATAATTTTTATTTATGGATACTGGAATAGAAGCCTGTTGACTAAGAGAGAATGCCAGAAAGACTTTTCAATAGAAGAGTTCTACATCTGAAAACCTTGGCTTTAGTTTTTCATTGTTCATATTCAACAGGTTCTCTTATTTCGTATTCTTATTCAGTTAGGCAAGAAGAATGTTATACTGCTGATGAGAAGGATGTGATACAGTAAACACTATGTAGTCTGTGGATAAGTACTACACAAATTTCAGATCCCAATGGTTTAATACAGGGCATAGAATGGCAAATACTTAAGAAAAAGAATCTGTAAGCATATCACTTTCACTTAAAATTTACTGCCTGGACACTTAACATTCCACATATATTTTTGCAATTGAAATTTTCAGTTTTTACTGTAATATATTTACCTCCAAAGTGTATTTCAAAAACTACTTAAAATATAGTTATGGAACCTGTTATTTTTATTTTATAAGACAAAAACGATAAATAACCCTAGATCGTTTAACTCCCAAAAAGTTAGAGTATGATGATACTTCAAAGGAGGTATTGAAATCTGGGCAAAAACTTTTGCTATGCACAACTCGCTAACCAAGCATTTCTGAAATTATGTTTATGGTTTAGTTTTCAAAGTAGAATATTTTCCAGATTATTTCCATATCTTCTTTGTTTATATATATATATATATATATATATATATATATATATATATATATATAAATCACTTAAACAATAGTTTACGACTATCCAAACTTTAAATTTTGTAAATTTATTAAAACTTATTGAGACAGAACGTTTTCAATCGCTATGGGGCAATCTTCATCAGTGTCTTCTGCTTGGAGATGTCGGGTCAAGTGGTGACGGTTTTAAAGGCAGGTTTTCGATAGTATCAAGGAGTATGTGTGATTTGTATTGTGTGGTGTATTATTGTTCTTAGAGTAGTTGTTAATTATGTGTTCAAATATAGTAAATTAATTTTCAATGTGTTTTGTTGTTTAGAATGTGTTGTGTATATTTTTTGTGGTGTATATCTTGTAATTTTCGGTTGTGTTTAGTTTGTTGTGTTTTTTACATACAATCAAATACTATGTTTGAACACATAATTAACAACTACTCTAAGAACAATAATACACCACAGAGTCACACCAATACAACAGTCTTGTGCATGACTCACAGCATTGAACAATGCACTGACCTAGTATGAAACGCTTCTACTGAAAAATATCAGTAAGTAGTTGGTTTTTTGTCAAGTGATACAAAAATTGTAATTTATAAGAAAAACCTCAAGATGTACAACATAAAAACTGCAAATTGTTTTCGTGTTTTATCAAAAAAATAGTTTTGATGTTTGTTGTAACTCAAACATCAGGAGTTGAGATAAAATTGTACATTGTGTTTCTATCTTGAAGTTCCAACAGTTCATTACAGACATACCTTCTTAAATGACTGTCCTTTTCAAATATCAAAGTCAAGGAGGAGTAAATATCAAAGTCGGGAGTTTTATTTAAAATAATGTAGGACATCAAAACATTCAAATCAAAACTATTAATTATTAAACTAAATTTTTTGATCTCAAAAAATATAAAATTAAGATATCCATTACAACTTGGAACTGATTTTATTGCAAATAACAACATACCTGAGAAGCTGCTTGTTGCTCAGGCTGGTTGCGGTCCATCATTGGTATTGGTGTGATACCAGACTCTCTCTCAGCATCACCCTTTAGAGACAAAACATATCCCCTTATAAATATGTATCTTAAGGCTACATACAATGATTAATAACTTTTTGTAGCTGGGTGCAAGAGAAACAGTTATATACCCATGTTTTCACAATATTCAAATAATTATAATTTACAACAGGTAAAAATTACAGAAAGAAATGTAATTAACAAGTAAAATTCAATCTTTTTAGAGAAGTTAATGACCTTACGATTAAATGTCTTAAAACAATTAAGTTTACTTAACCTTTCAAATTTATAAAAAAAATAATCAATAAAGTAATAATATTGATACTATAGAATCAAAAATAGAACTGTCTTTGGTGAGTGCTATTATATTTACTACAAAAATTATAAAATAAGGGTAAATTATAATGCCATAAATACTACATCAATGATTTCGGTCTAACAGTGGGTTTCATATAAGCACTAAAAATGTTAATTACTTTAAATTATCAAATTGGTGTTTAAACAGTTATTCAATTTGTGCACAATTTTTTGAACATGTAAATTATTTAAATAAACTATAAGGTTCTATCTACTTTTCTGGATCACTGAACAAATACAACTGACAACGTTATTAAAACTCACCTGTTCATAAAACTCTTGAAAAATTACTTGTGCCGTTTTAACTTGTAGTTCCCATGGTTTGGCACTGGCTGATAGGTCACTTGCCGTCATTGTCATTGCTTGTATTAACAATCTAGACAAAATGTAGATTATTAATTTCTTATATATATATATATATATATATATATATATATATAGTTGAAACACTTCAACTATTGTTGGGTTCACCTCGTCAATGCTAGATGAGATTCTAGCGAAACGTAGGAATTGTGAGTTTATACACTGAAAAATGAACAGATGTACTTCAGATAATAACTATATGTTTAAAACTCACCTTTTTTCACAAAATGAGGGGCAAAAGTTTCTTAAATTCGAGGTACTAGGTGGCAGATACACGAGTAAACGGAAATATTATTATTGTGGAGATATTGTAGTCTTCAGTTGATTTAGCTATACATGAGGAAACGGACCGTCGATAAGCATCAATAACAGGAAATGACTCATCCACTATCTTGGTAAATAGACTACTGTCTTACCCGAATACCTTAGTAGGCCTACATGTAGTTATAATGGCTCGTTCAGTTGTACTCTGTTATTCGTTCGGTTACCATGGAAAAATGTTGCACATACGATGCAGAATTTGAGTATAAGGTTATTTTATGTGCAGATAAGTTTGGAAATCGTGAAGCTGGTAGACAGTTTACAGTAAACGAAGTGAGTGTGTGTCCTTGCCGTAGTATGAAAAGTAAGTTATTCCAGTGTAACTGGAAAAAAAATCTTTTTTGAGACCAAAACAAGGATAATATCTGAAAATCAATGCTGATGTTTTAACGTACTTCAAGGAACTTCGGGCACAAGGACTTCCTGTAACACAAGAACCATTAATGTTAAAAGCCAAAGACATTGGTTCTTTTAATTGGTTCACAACATGTCTTCAATTTCAAGCTAGTCGTGGATGGTGTAAACAATTCATAAAGAGACAATGTCTGTTATTACCTCGTAGAATCACCATTTGCCAGAAGCTACCATCTGATTATGAGGATAAATTGGTGTAATATCAACGTTACTTACTACAACTTTGATTGAAGAAACAATACCCTCTTAATCAAATCAGTAATGCTGATTAAGTTGCTGTTTTTATTTGACACGACACGAAATCACACTGTAAGTGAAAAGGGACAGAAACAAATTACAGTAAAAACAATTGGATATGAAAAGTTAAGAGTTACAGTTATGTTAAGTGCTACTGCTGATGGCAACAAAACTATCGCCGTATGGATGGAATTACTATCACTGTTATGTAATTCTGAACAGGAAAACTATACCAAAAGAAACGTTCTGTTGTGACGAAATTGTTCGAGCACAAAAAAAGTGCCTGGATAACGAATGAACTTATGATAGATTGGTTAGAGTGTGTGTGGGAGTGTAGACCAGTTGTACTCCTAAAACGAGACCAGTTGTACTCAGTTGTATGTTGGAGATGGATGTATTTTGTAGTCATTTGGCAAATAAAATTGACAAATGAAAAAATGTGATTTAGTAGTAATTTCTGGTGGTATGACAAGCCAGTTACAGCCACTTGATATTGGGATTAATAAATCCTTTAAAGATTGTATTCGTGCACAATACAATCAGTGGTTGGGTGAATATGACCATCCCTTGACACCAACCAGAAAAATGAAACGAGCTTCAGCAGCTACGGTAGTGCAACAGGTTCCTAAATATTGGAAAGATTTGCCTCCTGCAATCATCACTAAATCCTTTTTGAAGTGCTGTTTGTCGAATGCGTTGGATGATTTGAAGATGATGTCCTTTGGAATGACGGTAATGCAAGCGAATCTGATTCAACATCAAACTCTGATGTAACTATCGACGACGACAAAACAATTTAGATTGAACAACGCAATTAGAAATCTAACGAGATTACTTACGGTATTTAGTGATGACTAGTTTTTGTGAACTAGTCTAGAACTTGGTTTTGTGGTTTTTACTACTGTTAACTGTTACTGAAATGTTACTGTAACAAGTATGTACTTTAATGTTAATTAATGTTTATGGGTCTACCTAATATAGTTTTTCTTATTTCCATTGGGTACTTTTATTTCTTACAAAAAATCGATTTCTAAATACATAGTTAAACATTAGTGCATCTTAATTTCGATATTTTTAATTTTTTTTTTAAACAGGGTGCGTTTTAAATTCAAGATCATCTTAAATTCGAAGTAATATATATATATATATATATATATATATATATATATATATATATATATATATATATATATATATAGATATAGATAGATAGATATCTATGTGTGTAAAAATACTCTCTAATCTTTATAAAAATAATGTATGTTGAAATTATAACTATACTCAACTCATCTTCATTTCTGTTAGGAATATTTCTATATGTTTCAGTAGTTTTCTGCCATACCTAATGATTCAATATTTTCCTCTATTGATGCGTTTCAGAGTAACTCCATTTTCAAAACTTAAATTGTACTGTTCGCTCAAACTTTGAGTTCGTTATCCACCTCTTCAGACGTCGGTTTTTATTGGTTCAAATACTTAATAATTTTAAACTTTTAAATATAACGTTCGACTGTGTATTTATTGGCTCGTGTTTTACATTTTCCTTTTTTAACTATGCTTTATGTTAATCACTTAAACAATAGTTTATCACTATCCGAACTTTGAATTTAGTAAATTTGTTAAAACTTACTGAGACAGAATGTTTTTGATCGCTATATGCTGATTTTCATCAGTGTCTTCTGCTTGGAGATGTTGGGTTAAGCGGTGACGGTTTTAAAGGTAGGTTTTCGATAGTATCAAAGAGTATGTGTGATTTGTATTGTGTTTGTTCATTTAATATGTCTGTACTTTGTGTTTTTGTGTGCCTGTAAAATTCATATTATTCTAGTGTGTTGAGATGTGGTCCTTTTTTGTTGATGTGTAGGATTCCTAGGTTACGGTAAATGTCTGTGTATTTGTGTCCTGTTTCTGTTATGTGATTCTAAAATGTTGAGTTGGTGTTTCTCGATACTTTGTTTAAAGCTGCGACCTGTACAATGTAGAATTTGTTACATTCGTTGCAGTTCAGTTTGTATATGCCTGGTGCTTGTAGTTTTTTGTTGGTGTTGTGTTGTATTTTGTATTGTAACTTGTTATTAGTTTTGTATGCTATTTTGTATCCTATTTTTGAAATTTGCGGGCTATTTTGTTTGTTGTTTTGTTTATGAATGGTAATGTATGTACAGTAAACTCTCGATTATCCATGGGCGGATTAACCGCTTTGCGGATTATCCGGGGTCTGCCATTGTTTTACAAATATCCGTTTTTTATTCCAATCAGATTCATGTGTTTAAATTTCCAAACTTTGAATTACGACGTAAATACATATACGGCTTAATAGAAGTTAAGATGAAGGTAATAGATATGTACATACTAATTCTTACATTGAAAGGGAAGCATCCCGATGCAAGCCAGCTAAATAAAAGGGGCGAGCAGATTACTGTATATAAGAGACAATGACAAAATGGTTGGACGCCCGAAAACCTAATGTGTATCATAAGATTGTAAACAAATGTCAGCTAATCTCAGCTATAAATAGCCTAGGACATGACATTGCTTATCCATGTCTGTCATATACATTATCGATCTTTATGGCTTTGTGACACAATTAAACACTGTGCGACAAAATGGTTCTCAAGAAATTTACATTAAAGCTAAATCAATGCTCACGAAAAAACAGACGAAAGTGACAGATTTTTTTGTTAAAAAGTGAAAGTATTATGTGTAAAGGAAATTACATATGTACATACATACTTACTTTTGACATATACTTATGTACGTATTGTAAATAGTTAGACATATAAATGTACATGTTATAATCCGTCAAATACATCGACATTTTAAATTATTTTCTGTATTTATTTTGTCCTCTGAAGATTATTTGTGAATTACATTAACCGGGGTTATTATTTGTGTAACTTATGGTATAATAATCAATTATCGATCGTTTTACGTATTCTTTGTTCATAGCGGATTATCCGGGGAATTCGTTATCCGGCGTTGCTGGGCCACCCTATTCCACGGATAATCGGGAGTTTACTGTATTTGTTTTCCCTGTCTCATCATCAAAATACAAATCCCTCTCTCATCAAAATACAAAAACAATATGATAAATACAATTATACCAAAGGACAAACAAAAACATTAAATCAACTAAGCCAATAGGGATAGCATACCCTTTCCAATTAGATTATAGAAAATCTGTCTTGAACCACTGCCACCTAGACAACAGCCTTCAAGCAACCCAACACTGAGCAAGATCAATTAGTGTGATTGACAATATTTTGTTTCAGTAAGTTTTTTATAAATTTATTTAAAGTATAAGTTCAGTAAGTCAATAATTAGTCAAGTTGTAAAACGTTGGAAGTTTTGTTGATTGTCGTAGACAATAAAATTCTCAAGAATGAACTTTGTGATAGAAAGAGGGAAATGCAATTTAAATTTAAAATCAGTATTGTTATAAAGTGTAAGTCAGTGAAAAAAAATCTTTATTGCTTTAAATTATTTAAACTAGGAAGAATGTTTTTTCAAACAATTAAAATTTAGATTTAGAATAACACAATTAAGTTAAATTTAGCATGCCTAAAGTTATATAGTATATTACAATTTTATTGCTATTCTTGATACCATAAGAAATAGTTATAGTAACTATAGTATACCTATGTTCTGGATTTGCCCATGAAAAAGTGTTATTAGCCACAAGCTGCTGTAATCGACTTTTGTAAGGGAAGAATCTTGCTAGGTCTGTTGCCAGGATACAGTGTTTGACATAGCTAAGCACTTGTTTGTATTCACTGTTTGTTAGCTGACTAAAGATATTGTGCCCTTGCTGAAACAGAAGAGTTATTTTTCAGTTATCATATAAAATTTTTTTCATGCCGTGAAATGTATAAATCAGAGCTGACCAAACTAAAAGTTGGGGGCTGCATCTCTTTCTTTTGGGTGAAGTTACAGGTCACTGCAACAATATGAAGGTGTGATACACTTTGTAAAATTTTAGTCACAGGAAAACATACTTTTTGTTAATCTGACAGTCATTAAGTAGGACTAATAACTGCAAGAATCTTGAATTAACACTTGTAAAATGTATGGTCTAAGTATCATACATGAAAATCATATCATGAAATAATGAAAATGTTGACTGAAGAAGACATTTTTTCAATGTGCAGCAAGAAACTAATATTTTGTAAAATATGTAGAATTTAAAATTAAATTTATTTAAAGTTTAACAGACAATTGGAAAGATTTCTACCTACATGTTATAATGCCTCTGACAGATCTCACTCCTTTACAAAGTTTTATATGCAGATATTTGGACAGCCCTGATCTAAATGTTAAAAATATTGATAGGGAGAAAAATAAAGGAAGATAGTAAATATATGGTGTTAGAAATGGTTTGATTGAAAATGGAATAGTTTTGAAAGTTGTATTAACAGTTTAAAATTGACGGAATTTAAAGTTTGCTTTAGAATTATTTTTAATTATCTAGAATTATGGTTATAAGAATAGATAATAAAAACATTTACAATATCCTAAAGCATGAGTTTGTTGGTTTACAAGGTAGAAAGCTTTGGGAGGTGAGGACTTTTTTAAACTATGGCCTGACTTAGGTTTTGAATAGGGTTGGGAAAGTAGCATTGTTTGAAATGTTGTATAAGAGTTTATGAGGCTGTTATTAGCAAAAATATATTGTTTGTTACTTAATAAGGACAATTGTACAATATGTACAATTTAAAGAAGTTCAAATACAGTTTAAATTTATGTTATACGGATAAAAGTAGTTATTATAAATACTCAAATTGCTAAATTTAAAAATAAAATAATACCTTTTTTCTACTATTTTAACTTACAAAACCAAGCCCAATCTCTGTTTTATTTATTTAGTTTTTAGCTGCAAACTTGCTTATATTCTTCTCAATGTTAATATTTATTTCTTTATACATATAGAATAAGGCAAGCTTATTCTGTATTTCCTCTGTAATTCTCAATTCTCATTCAATTTTTTATTCTTCTCAATGCTGAGAAACTCTTTGGTATTAAAATTTGGGAAAATGTCTTCGATAGTTTATATGCTTAGATATAACAAATGTTAAGCTAATGCAATTCAACAAAGCTTAAATAGCTGTATTAAGAATTTTGAAATCGGTGTAGTCATTTGTGTTCTTGATAGATTAGATTTTATTAACAACCATCAAAACATTGAGTCTTGATTTTGATGTACTAATGAAGCATATTTACCAAACAGAGGCTCTACACTTTCTCTTAATGGTTTTGAGTCTGGCTTTGATAAAATTAAAGAGTTCGACATACAGTTATTTACTGCACCACAGGAAAATTCATTCTTTAGACCTGATGAAGAGATAGTAAGTATTGAACATACTTAATTTTTCTTCAATATGACCCCACTTCAGTGTGCCACTGTGTTGTAATAATGAAGTTGAAATTATAAATGCTATTTAATAAGCAATTAGCTTTAGATAGCTTAGATTTGGTGATCCTGCAAGCCTGACATTTTCATTACCTCTTGTATAGTGGAATCATCTTGAAAGTCTACAATAGTTTTATGGCATTTGACCTAATGTGTTTTAGAGTCATCCTTAATCTGGTTCTTTGGAATTTTTTTGATACATAATTTTGTTTTCCAGAAGCATAAAAAACAGTGCTAACTCCTTCATATTTCCGAGTGCATTTTGAACATTAATTTTGAAATAGAATAAATGAACGGTTTGGCATATGCATAGAGAACTATAAACAGCTTCTTTATGAATCTCATTAGCGTTAGTTTCTCTAATGCTGGAAATAATCACAGCATATCTGTCCCAACCAACTCCTAATCAATTTTATTGACTCAGTCAAAATGTTGCATGAAATTTACTATTATTCTACTGATTTTGTATTTTATAATGCAAAATTTATACTGCTTTTACAAATCGTCAGAAGGCAGGATCTAGAGGAATGTGAGAACTTACATCTTACATGATCTCACTGTTAAAAACTCTCTCTTGATGCATATTTTAATTCTAAACATTTTTAAATGTTTTAAACTTGCCTATAGTAGCACTTACTTTGCTTGTTGAGGACGGCCGTTTCGGGAGATGTGTCCCTTTGTCAACTCAGACCGTAGCTCACGTGAAGATGGAATCAACAAATTTTAATTCTCATGCGCCGTTTGATGGATATAGACATAAAAGCTATATCCTGAGAAAGGTTTCACACCTCCTGTGTCCTCTTTGGGTCTGTCATTGATTTTGTATTGCTGTATCAAGTTCTTTGCTTTTACTGAGTCTATCTAGTATTTGTAATATAAGTGAGGGTTTTTATATAGAGGCTTACCTCGAGTCTATGTAGTATTTGTAATATAAGTGAAGGTTTTTATATAGAGGCTTACCTCGAGTCTATGTAGTATTTGTAATATAAGTGAGGGTTTTTATATAGAGGCTTACCTCGAGTCTATTTAGTATTTGTAATATAAGTGAAGGTTTTTATATAGAGGCTTACCTCGAGTCTATGTAGTATATGTAATATAAGTGAAGGTTTTTATATAGAGGCTTACCTCGAGTCTATGTAGTATTTGTAATATAAGTGAAGGTTTTTATATAGAGGCTTACCTCGAGTCTATGTAGTATATGTAATATAAGTGAAGGTTTTTATATAGAGGCTTACCTCGAGTCTATGTAGTATTTGTAATATAAGTGAAGGTTTTTATATAGAGGCTTACCTCGAGTCTATGTAGTATTTGTAATATAAGTGAAGGTTTTTATATAGAGGCTTACCTCGAGTCTATGTAGTATTTGTAATATAAGTGAAGGTTTTTATATAGAGGCTTACCTCGAGTCTATGTAGTATTTGTAATATAAGTGAAGGTTTTTATATAGAGGCTTACTTCGAGTCTATTTAGTATTTGTAATATAAGTGAAGGTTTTTATATAGAGGCTTACCTCGAGTCTATGTACTATTTGTAATATAAGTGAAGGTTTTTATATAGAGGCTTACCTCGAGTCTATGTAGTATTTGTAATATAAGTGATGGTTTTTATATAGAAGCTTACCTCGAGTCTATGTAGTATTTGTAATATAAGTGAAGGTTTTTATATAGAGGCTTACCTCGAGTCTATGTAGTATTTGTAATATAAGTGAAGGTTTTTATATAGAGGCTTACCTCGAGTCTATGTAGTATTTGTAATATAAGTGAAGGTTTTTATATAGAGGCTTACCTCGAGTCTATGTACTATTTGTAATATAAGTGAAGGTTTTTATATAGAGGATTACCTCGAGTCTATGTACTATTTGTAATATAAGGGAAGGTTTTTATATAGAGGCTTACCTCGAGTCTATGTACTATTTGTAATATAAGTGAAGGTTTTTATATAGAGGCTTACCTCGAGTCTATGTAGTATTTGTAATATAAGTGAAGGTTTTTATATAGAGGCTTACCTCGAGTCTATGTACTATTTGTAATATAAGTGAAGGTTTTTATATAGAGGCTTACCTCGAGTCTATGTACTATTTGTAATATAAGTGAAGGTTTTTATATAGAGGCTTACCTCGAGTCTATGTACTATTTGTAATATAAGTGAAGGTTTTTATATAGAGGCTTACCTCGAGTCTATGTAGTATTTGTAATATAAGTGAAGGTTTTTATATAGAGGCTTACCTCGAGTCTATGTAGTATATGTAATATAAGTGAAGGTTTTTATATAGAGGCTTACCTCGAGTCTATGTAGTATTTGTAATATAAGTGAAGGTTTTTATATAGAGGCTTACTTCGAGTCTATTTAGTATTTGTAATATAAGTGAAGGTTTTTATATAGAGGCTTACCTCGAGTCTATGTAGTATTTGTAATATAAGTGAAGGTTTTTATATAGAAGCTTACCTCGAGTCTATGTAGTATTTGTAATATAAGTGATGGTTTTTATATAGAGGCTTACCTCGAGTCTATGTAGTATATGTAATATAAGTGAAGGTTTTTATATAGAGGCTTACCTCGAGTCTATGTACTATTTGTAATATAAGTGAAGGTTTTTATATAGAGGCTTACCTCGAGTCTATGTAGTATTTGTAATATAAGTGATGGTTTTTATATAGAGGCTTACCTCGAGTCTATGTAGCATATGTAATATAAGTGAAGGTTTTTATATAGAGGCTTACCTCGAGTCTATGTACTATTTGTAATATAAGTGAAGGTTTTTATATAGAGGCTTACCTCGAGTCTATGTACTATTTGTAATATAAGTGAAGGTTTTTATATAGAGGCTTACCTCGAGTCTATGTAGTATTTGTAATATAAGTGAAGGTTTTTATATAGAGGCTTACCTCGAGTCTATGTAGTATATGTAATATAAGTGAAGGTTTTTATATAGAGGCTTACCTCGAGTCTATGTAGTATTTGTAATATAAGTGAAGGTTTTTATATAGAGGCTTACTTCGAGTCTATTTAGTATTTGTAATATAAGTGAAGGTTTTTATATAGAGGCTTACCTCGAGTCTATGTAGTATTTGTAATATAAGTGAAGGTTTTTATATAGAGGCTTACCTCATGTTTTGAAAAGATGAGGCTGTAGGAATGTTGATAGAGTATTATGGCTTGTGCCTTAATGTGTCTTGGTATTATATATAAAATGGTGTTTAGGTTTCAGTTATGAAGAAGATTGAGCAAGACCAAAAACATTCTTTTTTATACATAGACGGGTATATATAATTTTGTTTATGATTTTATTTGGATGTGCGTGTGGTTGTGTGCAAATGTACATAACTATATTTTCACTTTATAGAAAGACAACATTATTCAAATTACAAGTAAGACTGTTTCAATAATGTTCTAATAAAGTAACATCAATTTACTAAAATTTATAATTACTAATGTCAATGCAGAAATTATGGACGCCTGAGTTTGAGCTGTAACTACAAGCGAACCATTCATGCTAGAATAAAACTATTCACATCATTAATTAGCATGTTTAATTCTGTGTTTATGTATATAAACAAAATAATTTGTTAAACTTAGCTCAAGATATATATATATAGTACGGGGTTTACACTCTTTTTTTTTTATTGAAGTTCAATTTTAAAGCATATCTACATTATAATCACTGGTCTAACCTTTGTGAAATTTTTATACCACACTATATGACTCATTAGTAACCTAAAATTGCAATTTTAAAATTTTATCTCTTTGATTAAGGAAGTTGCTGTGGTTTTAGTACAGGAACTTTATCTCACGGCTCCTTTGTCCGATCAAACTGGTTTTTAACTTGCTTTAAAGAATACCATCCCAACATATAAAGCTTATATAAACTGTTTATGTGTGATTTTGAATTGGTGGCGTTTTTTATTTTTATTTGGTACAGGGTAATGTGCGCTGGAGCGTGCAATCTCCTCAGCCACCCAAGATAAAAGTAGAGTAGTCTGGTGCCTACCAGTCCACCCGCGATACCCAGGGTGGCGTGCTCAAACCAACTCTGTTTAAAGTCAGATTTGTATGTAAGGAAAATTTCCCATCAGCTCATTTCATGAGGGCTTTTACTTGAACCTCCAACGGCAGATTTTAAAATGCTTTTTTGTTTTTTGTTTTTAAAAAAGACTATTTTGTAAATGTACATACATAATTCAATATATATTTACAATTTTATTAACCCTCATAATCAGAGAAGTCATCTTCTACTTCTGTGTTACTATCATCATTTTCTGAATCTGAGCCTTCTAAATTTGTGATTATGATTGGTTCAACAAGCGGAATTTTGTCACAAAGACGGCCTTTTCCCCAGTAGTGGTCTTCTGCATTTTTTTAGCATGTCCAACACATTCTAGCATATCCAACATGGGATATGTTTCTTATATTAAAATCTGACTTTAAACAGAGTCGGTTTGAGCTAGACTCCCTGGGGGTTCTTGGGCAGACTACTAGTCACCAGACTGTACTCTAATTCCACCTCGGGCAGCTGAGGTGATTGCATGCTCCAGCGCATATTACCCCTGTATCAGATAAAAATCAGTAACACAACAAATTTAAAATTATACATAAACAGTTAATATAAATTTTATATGCTGAGATTTTATTTTTTAAAACAAGTAAAAAACCAGTTTGATGGGACAAAAGAGCCGTGAGATAAAGTTGCTGTACTAAATCTACAGCAACTTCCCTAATAAATGAAATAAAATTTTAAAATTTCATTTTTAGGTTGCTAATGAGTCATATATTATGGTATAAAAATTTCACAAAGATTGGACCAATGGTTTTAATGTAGATATGCTTTAAAGTTGAACTTCAATAATAAAAGAGTGATAAAAACATACATTTTTTTTATATCTTGAGCTAAGTTTAACAAAAATCATGCTAATTTGGTTGTATATGTAAACACAGAATTAAACACGCTAACTAATGGTGTGAATAGTTTTTTCTAGCACGAATGGTTTACTTGTAGTTAAAGTTTCAAACTCAGGGGTCCATAATTTCTGCATCGACAGTAAATAAATTATCTTACTGAAGTTCAACTAATAAATACATATTTATTGTTTATAAATACAGTTATTGAGAAAGTAGAGTATAAACATTTTGAAACAAATTTGCTTTGTTAAAATTAGATATACCACATTTTTTCTGATAATAATATCACTACAAAATTTCTCGCTATTGATACAGGCCTATTACAGCTACTAACACTATTATCTATCCTATTAACAAGTATGATTTGAATTTTAATATTCTAGTTAAAATGATTTACATATAAATACTTCAAAAATGTTTAAAGAAAAATTATTGTAATGCCTTACTTGCTGAAGTATGGTTACGGTCTGATTGAAATGATGATGTTCCATAGTGGATGTACTATACACAGAAGCTAATGGAGACTCAGTTTCCAGCATAAACTTATTGTTCTTGCCTCTGTGGTCTAAGTCGTGGCATAGAGCAGCAATGTATAAAGCTAAACACTGTAAACCCATTTATTGCCAGTTATTATATGTCTACAAATATAATAAATGGGAATATTTGTTACTGCAATTACTATAGTTTTTCAAAACATTTTTCTTAAAAATATTATAAAAAAAATACATAGATTGACAAGAATTGTACACAAATTTAAGAAGCTACATTTGTGTACAAGGGATTTTATATGTAAGAATATATTCATAATCTTTAAGGAACAGTTTAAAACATTTTCAAAACATTACAAAAATAGATTTATGTAGCTATAAATATTTTTTTTAGAAACTTTTTTAACGCTCTAACTCGTGTAATACAGATTTCAGAACATTATTATGCTCTTTGAGGGTATTTATTTAAAGCTAATGAAAAAACCTTACCTCATTGGGAGTGAATGTGTCTTTTGAATGTTTTATGATCGAATACATTGAGTTGGCCACAGAAAACCCATGTGTCCAGTTGTGGTAAGGAACTCGGCGATAGTTTTTCTTTACAGTCAATGTAAATCTAACCAGAGAGTCTCTGTCAAACCGACTCAAGCCAAATAAGTCTTTGAACATGTAAATTGCATGGTTCACCTTTTCTCCATCATCCAACTCAAACACATTGAAGTGAAATCTGTAGATTTAATAATAGACTAGTAGAAAAGGTAATAAATATTCAATTTATTAAAGTTAAATAATAAATATAGAACAGATATATGCTTAAACAAATACAATACATATATATATATATATTAGAATTTAAGACCATGTTTACGTTGTTTTAAAACTTGCAGTTTTGTTGTCTACATCTTGAGGTTTTTTTGTATAAATTACACTTTTTTCTATTAACTTGGCAAAAACTACCACTTACTGATTTATGATAATAATATGTCTCTGCTGAATAAATCAGTAAATAGTGGTTTTTTTACCAAGTTAATACAAAAAAGTGTAATTTAGAATGTTTTATTTCACACAATTTTATACATGTAAGTGTGTGTGTTTGTGTGTGTGTGTGTCTCCTTGACAAAATCACTTGACAATATTCACACAATAGTGATAAAAATTCGTCAATTTAAGCAACTTGAAATGAAAAATCTATAAAAAAAGTAAATTACTTCAGTGATAAAAAATTTACCAATATTTTGTTCAATTCAAATTCTCTATAATTTTTCAACATTATACTATGCTTTCAAATTTCCTACTATCATCTCTCCATGCATTTTACTTTTATTTGATGTTTTACATTTGATTTCACCCTTGTTCATCTTTTTTCCTCTCTCCCTCTATCTCTTTCATTATCTCTCTCACCCTCACATATCTATTAATTCAATACAATCTACATCTTCTGGTCTACTCTGATCTTTTTCTATCTGCTGTTTGCCATCCAAGGATTTGTCTTTACAATCTGATTTGGTCCATCTATTGGACATGACTTTAACAGAGTACCTGTTAATTTTTATGTCATTTATTGTTGGTGTGTGCATGTGTGTGCGTTTACCTCTAATAATTTTTATTCTTTGCACTCTTGATAAAATGTTACACTTCGCACTCGAGATGTTCCACCTGATCTTTGAAATCTCTTTTGTTGAAATCAAAAGCTCTCTATCTTTTGTATTAAAATCATTCTAGCTTTGATTTACTTACTCCATTATAATTATTTTATGAATGATTCACTTGTTTTCTTTGTGATATTTATATTCCACTAACACAGATGTCATGGATTAAGTATTTCTCTCTCTAACCACATGTCCATAGTTTCCATCATGATAACCTCAAAGTACTTATTTACATTATAAATATTTAAACAAAATTCAATACAAAACAAGAACTACTTTGGCAACAAACGGCAAATCAAACAACTACACGATTACATTAATACCATACACCCAAACCTCTCATTTACCCTCGAATTAGAAGAAAACAATAAAATAATCTTTCTAGATCTTAACATCACCAAACACAACACCAAACACAATTTCAAAATATACAGAAAACCAACAACTACAGATATTGTCATACATAACACATCTAATCACCCCACACAACACAAACACATTGCATTTAATCATAGGTTAGACCACCTAATCAATATACCTATGCTACAGAAGGACTATAACAAGGAACTCAATTCAATAAAATACATTGCTCAACAAAACTGCTACCAACATACAGTCATAGACAACATACTCATGAAAATTAAACATAAAAAACTTCACCAACAGCCATGCCGACAAATCACACAAAAAACAACAAATACATATCCCTCACCTACCACAACAAAAACACACACAAAAATCTTCCACATTCAAAAAACTTTATTACTAAATATCTTATAAAACAACAAACGCTCTAAGACAGCACATACCATTCTTTCAACCACAAACAGACAAATACAATCTATCCGTTATTTACAAATTAACTTGTAATGAGTGCCCCAGCTGTTATATCGGCCAAACCGGTAGGTCATTCTACACACGATTCGAGGAACACATTACCCAAAGAAACAACACAAACCCAAAATCCAGCTATGCAACACACACATACATACTAGTTTAAACATTCTCCACATATTAAAACAAAGTAAAAAAACTAACAACTTTAGAAAAATACGAAATATACAAACACTATGCAACAGATAAAGAAAACATATTGAATGACCACTCACTTTTTTATAGCCAACATCCTATTTTATTACATAGCACACAACAAACTTAAACTCCCCCTTCTACACTCATAAATACTAACAACCTTTGTACCTAATGGGACACCGCCAGTAGAGGCTTCGTAAAAGGAACTATTGTTTCGAAATGCATCAGCAAGTAAGCCTTTATGTATTCACTTAGTTAACTATTATTTGATTATTGTAATAATTTTTATTGAATATTCTGTTAATTTGCTACTACTATTTTGGTTTGAATTCTTTCGGTATTATAAATTATAATTTTTTACAGACTTGAAAATTACAAACATTTAGTTATTGAAACATTGTTGATTAGTTGAATAACGGATAATTTTGAGTAAAAAAAAATGAATAGAAACTAAAATTACATAGCGTTTTTGAGCCTTTGTGTGTGGGCCAACCCCAAATACAAGGTCTTTGATAAAAGGCTTCTTATCTAACTTATTTGAATCTAGTTGCAACTGTTATTTTTCAGAGACTGTTTTTCAGATTGGAGAGTTTTCTCTTCTATCCACACCATATTTATTGTAATAAATAAGTAAATACAGCATTCTAGATGTATGCCTTGCCTTCATTTTTATATTTATTTAAGAGAAATGCTTATTTACATAAGGAAGACATTTAAATTATAATTTTCCTTAATATATCTAAACATGTTTAAAAAACTTTCCTGTTGTAGCACTTACTTAATAGTGACTAATTTTTATATTAACATAGAAGAGGCAGCATAGCTTTGCCATACTTGGGTCGTGTGGAATTCAAGGAAGTTATCACTATACTAAAACTGTCAATCATTACCCTAGGTTTATAACGTTATTGTAATAAATTATCTTTGTTGTTATAACATAATATTATTAAGGATGGTTCTTTTGGCTAATTTATCTCTTTGTCAACGTGGGCTCTCTCTAACACTATGTTGTGATGAGAGTTGAGTAAGGATTATATTTCCTAAAATTTTAGGCTTTAAATGTAACACGACAATTAGGGGAAATTATTGGCAAGATTTGATATATTAAAAATATTTTAAACATATTTAAGTGTATACTAACATTTCAAGTTGAAAAAGGATAGTATTAATGTACTATTATTGTAGTGATATCAGTGGTAGTAGAACTACACTTTTTGAAGTTGCTTTTTGTAATCGTATTGAATTCACTGATTAAATTATAAGTAACTATTGTATAACTGAGCAAAAACTTTTGAACTTAATTGCTGAGGTGTTTTGAAAACACTATTGAGTACTTACTTCATTGAGTAGCACGTTGGCTTCGTCAATGAAACGATTGTAATCTTGTCAGCAAGTATGTTCAAAAGTTTAAACTCAGTTATGCAATAATTACTCATTATTTAGCTAGTGAATTCACGATGATTACAACAAGCAACTTTAATAGTATCAACCTGAGGAGAAGGTCGGCTTCGCCAATGAAATGATTGTTTTCTAAACACATCAGCAAGTAAGTTCAAAAGTTTTCATTCAGTTATGCAATAATTACTTATGGTAAACGATTTGGTGAAGTATGAGCCAACTAGCATTAGGGTTGCTTTCGTAGCATAATATAAAATGTGATTGAATTCTAACAAAAGTCCACAATACAGGCTGTATTGAAATTTAATTCAATAGGTATGTTTCAGTAGCTGAAAAAAAAAGATAAAAAAAAACAGGACGAATGAGTGTTGCGTAATGAAGAATATTTTTTTGTATTAATAACTGCAAACAAGAGGCATCAATCTGGCTAAGCTCGACCTGATTCTAAACACATCAGTCATTCATTGGTATTACCGTCCGTCACAGAAGAAGATCTGATCTTATACTTAGATCAGCTGTTCCCCAAATTAACTTCTTTCTTTCTTTAATATACACAATATCCATGGCTAGGATTTTTTCAGAACTATCATTTTAGCACTAAAAAAGATAAACACTTATTCAAGCAATACCACTGAACGATCGAGCCTCTTTAACTTTGGACTCATAATTATATAATGTGAACTAGGTTGAACTAAAAGTAAACCAAAGGAAACTTTTCAAGAAGGACGTAGTAAGTGAATTTTTGTTAAGGACAGAACAGATATTAATTTCTGTTACTAAATACTTTTATGTAATTACTATTTAAAACTGAAACATTTATCATTTCAAATAGTCTATTGACCTACAGAAATATGTTTTTAACACGTGATGCAGCCTATATTTGTCTGTTTTTTCATTATTATTTATTTATAGAAAAACCTAGCTGTACTAATTTATTGACTTTATTTATTAGGGCATATAATGTAAATATGATTGAATAATTAATGCTATGATAAAAATCAAAATTTTGTAGCCAGTGTCCCCCTATACCCCCTCTACCTCATACCCCTTTACTCATTTTCAAGATTACTCTTTTAATAACTATATAACCTCACCACTTCAATACATAAATACTGATTGGCAATTTGCAAATTTATTTTTATTCTTTTTTAATAATTCACTAAAAGTAATTCAATTCAAGTAAAAAATTATTCAGAAGTATTTATTTGAGTAATTAAGTGAAAACTATTAACTTACTTGCTGTTTTGAAACAGTTGTTTCATTAACTCAATAGTAGGCTAATAGTTTTCACTTAGTTACTCAAATAATTACTTATGATTTATTCAGCGAATTCAAGATGATTACAACAAGTAACAATAAATTACTTCTAACAATTACTAGAAGTATGTAATTAAATCAAATAAAAAAAGCATTAAATTATACGTCTTCATAAAAAAATGTAAAAAAACATTCAGTGTTTTTAAAGATAATTAACACTCTTTTAAGCAATTAAACCTGTTATTTACCCCTTTTCACTGAGAGCTTTAAAGTGTCTACTGTAAAAGTATTTTCCTTTCTTTGCTAAGTAGGTGTTTTAATTCAGTATCTTTATAATTAATGTTCCTTTAAATTAATTCATTCCATCATATCTGAGCTGCAGAATATGGAATGCAAAATTGAATAAAAGAGAAAAACGTTTAACGGAATATAATGGTAACTAATTAGAATAAAATGCTTTTAATCTCTGAAAATTTTTCCCAATGGATTTTGATCATTTCTAAATTTAAAAAATTTAATCTATAAATGGTTTGTGTGTTACTAATTTTGTTATATAAGAGATAGTTTATAATTAAATAATATACATGTAAAATATTTTATGAGTTGTTATATTTTATTAGATTTTAATGTGTGGTTTCTGATTACTGAGAAAAATGTTCCAGGAAGAAACCAGCATGTAATTAAAATCTTAATAGTATTTATAAAAAAACAGTTTTGTAAAATAAAAAAGTTATGTAAACAATGATAGCGCTTGGAAGAACATATGTTGATCTGAAAATAATGTTATACCTAATTAAGGAACATATTTAGTGACCTGCTAAAGTAAATTCAGTAGCAATCAGGAAACCATGATTAAAGACAAATAATTCACCAATACAAACATTATGATTATGTTTGAACTGAGTAAGTTTTTCATGCTAACTGAATACTATTTCAGGTATTCATTAAAACTGTTTTGTTACTAAAACTTAATTAATTTTAGTTTATATACGTATCGAAATAACAATCTCTCGAGAAATTAGTCAAATAATTAAAATGTTAAAACAAATAATTACATTTGTTGATTCCATCTTCGTGTGAGCTACTAATAATCAAAATAAATAATTACACTACTTCAAACTGGATTATTGAATTGCAGTTGAATTAAATGTTTTTCAACTTACTCATCTAAGCCAACAACAGTCTCTGGTAAAGCATTAAGCTTTGTGTTTTCTACTTCACCTTCAGTGCATGTATTGTGATAACCAAGGACTTCTAGAGCGACTCTATACTTTTGTTCTGACCTTCTGATCTTATCATATAGCTTAGCATGATGTAGTGCTAGACCACAGTAAACAGCAAAGGTCTCAAAGGCTTCTTCATCTTCCTGAAAAATATAATAATAATAATAATAATAATAATAATAATAATAATAATAATAGATAATTATCCACAAGCACATACATTAACTAGTTTATCTAGGTATAAAGTTTCCATTGTTGCATTAGCACAATACTTTCTTTTTATGATAAAATATAAGTTTTTTGGGAAACTGGAATGTGTTAACAAAAAAGCATCTTAGACTAATAACATAAATTAGAGTTAATCCATGTCAGAGGGTGTGAGCTTTTAGTATTAGAAATTGCAGGAAATTACAAAATAATCTTGCCGCAAACAATAATAATTTTAGAACCAGTGGCGGACTTCCCATTAGGCACACTAGGCACGTGCCTATGGGCGCAGCCTTGAGAGGGCGGCAGGCAGCAGCCGCTTTTTTTGTACTGATGAGTTTTAGTGACATTAGTAATAGTACCTAGTTAAATTTGGTGAATGTCATAATGTGAACCTCAGTTAAATCAGTGGCGGATCCAGCAGGGGGTAGAATACCTGAGAATAGAAAACCTTCTTTTATTTTATTGTTTTTTAATTTTATCGATGGAACCAAAATAAATTTTTTAATTTATTTTTATAAAAATAGTTTTTAAATAATATCTTATCTTGAAATTTTTTTTAATAAATTGTAAATATCACCAAAAATGTTTAAAAATTTATACTTGTGTAATGTCAGTATGTGTAATGTCTGAGTGTGCATGTGTGACATCACGTATGTGTATGTATATATGTGTATGTATATATGTGTATGTGTATTATACGCGCTTCGAGCTGCGCCCTACGGAAAATTTAAAAATAATTCCATATTACATGCCATCGGATGTTTTAGGTATCTCCAAATAAGCAGATAACGAAAAACATCCGATGCCATGTTCCGTTAAATGCGTATCTCGCGGCCTTGAATGCAAGGCATCTAGGGCCAAGTACTGCCTCCCCTCTCCCCCAAATTTTCCACCGAGAAAACGGCCCGACACTTCCGAAAACGCCTTACAGGGAAAGACAAGTTTAAAATGGAAACTTTTTATGTCATTATTGACAGACTTAAAAGTGAACTAATAAAAAAAAGAGAAGCATATTCTATTATGCTGACAGATTTTCTGTATTTTCTGACTTTTCAAACAGAGAACCAAGAGACATTATAGAGCATGCAGCAAAACTGCAAAACCTTTACAGTAGTGATCTGGAGTCATCCTTTGGAAGTGAGTGTGTACATTTTTCAAACTTGATCAAGTTCAATAATTTGACATGCACACCTAGTTCTATGAGCAAGTTTCTCAGAGAAGACAACTTGCAGGATACATTTCCTTACGCAGATATAGCTTTGAGAATGTATTTGTGTACTGTGGTTAGCAACTGCTCTGCAGAAAGGTCATTTTCGTCCCTGAAAAGAATCAAGTCATATCTAGGTTCTACCCTTAAAGAAGACAAATTGAATTCTCTTGCAATTCTCAACATTGAAGCTGATATCCTTAACGCCAAAGACTTTTCTTTTGAACAATTAATAGAAGAATTTTCTATTAACAAAGCAAGACGTAAACGTTTAATGTAAGAATAAATGTTTTTAGTCATACTTAGGCTACAAGATTTTTTTCTGCAATATTTATATAAATATTAAACCTTAAACCACCATATTCCACTTAGAAAGTATATTAAGTCTAATTTCTACACAATGTTTTCATTATAAACTATTATCCAAAAAAGTAAAAACATACGTTAATTTTTCTTGTTAATACTAAGAGGCTGAAAATATTACTCTTAATCTTGTGTGTAATAAATAACACTTTCTAATCTCAAAAGTGTCCTTATTTTCAATTGTCTCCACCAACAAATATGAAAGTGAAGTAATGTATGTATATTTGCAAAATATATTTCATTAAAATATAGTGCGCCCAATATATAGTATATTATTATACATTATTATTTAATATGTACTTTACGTTTATTATTATTGCATTAGGACAGTAAACTATGGTCGGCACGGTAATCGGTAATTAATTTAAACGTAAAATGCATTTTTGCATGAATACCAACATATTTTTTAATCTCAAAGCGCATCATTATTAAAAGTTAATTATTTTTTTATTATGCATTTCTTTGAACAGGCATGAAAACGGATTCGTATGGTGAAAAATTAAAAGCATTATAGCACGTTTCCAATAAATTCGCGAACGGGGCGCAAAGGGGTAGCCGGCCGAATTGTGCCTAGGGACATAGCAAAGTCCGCCACTGTTTAGAACTGATTAATCCTTATAACTATTTGAGTTTTAGCATTAACATCAGTTTTAATTAATCCTATGTAGAAATAATTTAATATTTATAATTTGAATTATAAAATATAATTAAAAAATGTATATATTTATACAGTCACAATAAGTAGGTTTAATACTTCAAACACATTTCAATGACCAAGTGATCCCATCATTATCCGTGATTTACACCACACTTAGAATAAGTAAAATAAATATAAAATGTTCCCAACAAATCAAAATTCCACCAAATTTATGATCTCAGCTCTTAGAATATACAAATATTCAAGTATTTCAAAATTTTAAGTAATGTACCCCTTTTCATTCGAAATATACAGAACACTATCTAGAACTGTTGTAAAATATTTTATCGAATGAAAGAAATAATTATGATTTAGATTTTTCAAACACATCCCTAATATATATATATATATATATATATATATATATATATAACTTTGCAACACTGTTTTCTTGTATTCAATTATCCATTAGTAATAGTAGTAGTGTAATAAGATTCAATTATCCCTTTCACTATATGTACTTCAACAAGAATCTTACTTGGTATTTATGCGAGTTAACTTTCGAAGATTGATAGTATCTTCATTGTTGAGCATCAACTGAGCTGGGTGTTGTAGTAGATTGCTAGGTGTGTGGAATTTCCGTTGCATGTGGTGTACCATTATTGTTCTATTTTTGGATTGACTGCGTGGGAATCTTTTTGATTGTCTTGGGGCTGATTTTGTCTATTAGGTGTAATAATTTACCGCTTTTTGATTTTATTTGTTCGTTTATGATATTATTTTTATGTTTATAAATTTGTTCCCATATTGTTATTTTGAGGCTTTTTTGTGCCTTTTTTATTAGATGTATGTTTTCTAATGTGGGTAATGTATGTTTGTTTTTGATGGCGTGTGTAGCTATTTTTGAGTTGTAAATGTTAGGTTTGATGTATGCATTGAGGTGTTTTATATATCTGTCTTTTGATTTCTTTTTTGTTTGACCAAAGTATAATTTGTTACAGTCTGAGGATTCAATTTTATATATTCGGATATTAAGTGTGGGACTTATTTTTTCTGGTTGGTTTATTTTACTGATTATGTTTCCTGTGTTTTTTGTAAGTTATATTAATATTATTATTTTTTAGTATTTTAGTTATTCCTTTTATGTTGTATCCTGTGTATTTGAATATGGCCTATTTTGTTGTTGTTTGTAGTTCGATCTTAAGTTGTTTAAATTTTTTTAATATTTTAAATTCTAATTTATCTATGTTTTTGTTATTTTAACCATTTTCTGGGCTATTTGATATATTATTTGTTTTCTTTGAATTTTGCTTCATTTTTTAAAAGTAGTTTTAGAACTCTGTATAAGAGTGAGTTGTAAGCAGCCATTTTATGTTGTGGGAGATGGTTAGAGTAGTTTGGTTTTGTATTAATGGTTTGTGTAGGTTTACTAAAAATTGAGTATTCATTGTTATTTGTATTTCACGTTATTGTTAGTTCTAGGTAATTTATTTGATTGTTTATTTCTTCTTCAATGGTAAATTTTATGTTAGGGTGTAAGTTGTTGATTTCATTTATGATGATATTATTATATATTTACAATTGTATATATTCACGGAGCGATCAAAAACATTTTGTCTCAGTAAGGTTTTACAAATTTATAAAATTTAAAGATCGAATGGTCATAAACTAATATTAAAGTGATTAATTAGGTTTCACCAAACGTAATGGACTACAAAATTCAAGAATAAAATAATTACTCCAGAGGTTAAGAGCTATGGTTTTGATTATCACCTTCCATTTTCCATAGGTTCAAGATTTTTCTTAGATACTAGCATGGTTATTATTTTTTAATAGTATGCAATTTTTTTATCGTGGTATCTATATAAACTTCTGAATATTTTTCTTGCGTGCTTGGTACGTGTTTTGATATCTTAAAGATTTGTCAATTACCTTTATGAACCTCTAAAGTTACTCCATTGTTGCTACTACTAATTATTGTTCTTCTTCCTCCTTAAAATGTACTTAGACTGTAAGAATTGCCTGAAATATGATCATTGATAGGTTCTATCAGTCATCATATCAAATTTCGTTTAGATAATTAGACATAAATGTCGTATGTTTGGTTCTAATGTAATTTTCTGAGTGCTATATCGTAAGATTTATAATGCTTAAAGATTTTCTAAGCCATTTTTGTTTTTCATTTTTCTAAAATGTTTTATTGACAAACCTCTGCTGTTTGATTGTATTAAGAATGATTGTGACAAGATTTTATAAAGGCCTAAAAGTTAGTTCTCTATAGAGGCAATTTTGAGGTAATCTGTCTGATGTTCAACTGATAACTGATATTTTCAATAAATGATTAATTTTTTGTAATAACATAACTATGAATTACCCTGCTATCTCTCTTAGCCCTCTTATATTTTCTTTGCCTTCTATAAATTGAGCACTAGAAAACCTCTCACATCAACTGTTTTTCATAGTCACAACCAGTATAGCAAGCAATGTCTGGTAAAGCATAGTTTAATCATAAAAATAAGCTTGTTCGAGTCAGCGCTCGAAGTTTCAAGTTACTTTGACCTACCTAACAGCTGTGCCGTGACGTATTGGCCACGTGATCTCTGACCTGCTAATCGATATCCGAAAATTATTGATTTTCTCTGGATGAACGCTTGCACCCCCACTCCCTTCTTATTTTCTAAGCTTTCTTCCGCTTCAACACAAAGTAGAATCATTCCGACCCTCGAACAGTGCAGTCCTACGTTGAACCTCGTAGCCTATTCCGCATGGCTTTTGTTTCAGACAATTTAAAGTACCGCTTTCGTTCGTTAATTGTGCTTAAAGTGCGGACCGCGTTAATGAACTTTTAATAAGCATTTTAATGAACATTTTAACTGTATATTTTCGCCGTGTTAGTAAAAGTGTCGCCCGATTTCGCCGGTTGCGCAATCTTAGTGCGTGTACTCGCGGCAATAAACTAAGTGCTTTGTAAGCTTAACTTTTACGTTTACTCATATTTCAATTGAGTTTTTTAGTTGCGTGATCGCCTTCAAGAATTCTACGCTGCCTGAGACGACCACAGTACTGTGGAGACTTCACCGCGATTCCAACATTGCATCACTTCTTACCTATGGTAAGTGCGTAGTTAAGGAATATGAACAATTTATAATTTATTTGTATTAAATTCAGTGTCATTGCGTTTTTAGTGTTAAATGACTCTATTTTGCTTAGAACAGTGCTTAAACTTGCTATGTTAAATATTAACGTAAATTACGCAATCCAGAGTAACCTTGTTAACAATAGGGCTTACCGCACCTCGTGGTTTTAATTCTAACTTTTTAATCTGCGGACTAAACATTGGTCCCCACTGGGCCGGATTATTTGAATTATTTCAGTGACCTAGGGTTTTTCTTTAAATTTCACGATAATGTATTAGTGACCAGGAAAACTTTAACGATAATTACCGGTGCCACATTGCGCAATAAGCCACGTGGCTCATAGTTGCATGATTACGAGCAAGGAAGTGTTTATGCTTGCTACGACTTACAAATTTTATACAGTCCACTTTATTATCGCGTTTGAACTTATAGTGAGGTTTTAATTTCAATTGTTTGTGGTTTGAAATTTATTAAAATGGAAATTAATACGGAGTATTATTTGTCTAAATTGAGAGATATTGTAGGCGAGCTGGAACAAGTGAAGAATGTACTTAACGATAAAGAAATACCAGAAGGCCTCGCACGGGAAATCCGCCGCATTCAATCCAATTTTATCGAAACGTATGAGATATTAGAGAAAACGTTCGCCAGTCAAGTTGCCGATCTTGCTGAAAGTGCATTTAAGATTAAAAAACAATTTCAGGACACGTATTTGCCAATGTTGGCTAAATACCCGAACATTATTAAGACCGAGGTGAAGTTAACCTCGCAGGTCAACCCCGGCACAAGTTCGCCTCACTTACCTAACCTTACAATGCCTAGCTTTTCAGGCAATAGTAATGAATGGATTGACTTTATTTCAATGTTTGACTCAATGGTGCATTGCAATCGCAATATTAATGCCATACAGAAATTTCAGTACTTAAAATCAGCGCTTAAAGGAGACGCTTTAGCCATTGTTACGGGACTAACAATATCTGAACATAATTATGATATCGCATATCAAGCCTTACGCAATCGTTATGCTAACCCTCGCCGTTTAGCCGATCATTATTTTCAAATCATTAAAGACTTTAAGCCTATTAAGAACGCGTCTCAGAGTGAACTTAACCGATTTTTAACCGCACATTCAAATGCTGTGTGCGCACTAAAGGCTGTCCAGTTAGACGACTTAGCGGACTTCTTACTTTTTCAAATGTCTGTTGGTAACTTAGATGCACAGACTCGACTTAACTTTGAAACCAGATTGGGAACAAATCAAATGCCCACGTACAGATTTTTAAATGATTTCGTCACTGAGCAGGCTAGAGCAATGGAGTTGCTCAATCAACCCTCTGCCGCGACTGCAGTTAACTCAAGATTAGGTCAGCAACCTCGAGTGATGGTCTCTGCGTTGAATGACTCAAATAACAGCGGTGCCCCTGATTTAAATATTGACCATGTCGAAGCTAACCTCGAAGCTGAACATAGTCCAACGGTCCAGCCGTCGACGTCTTATGTTAGTACGGCTACGTCTCAAATGCTACCACGCACTTATACTCCCAGACCTATGATGCAGAGCCCCATACGGCCGTCTGCAGGAGGGAGACAAGGAAATGTGCCGCCAATTATGAACGCGCCTAGGCTTTCAGTTTTCCGACATCGGTTGCCACCGCTTCACATGGCTCAAGCCAACATATCAACCACTCATACTGGGATGTGTTATTATTGCGGCTCAAACCATAATGTTTTTAATTGCCAGTCGTTTCTGGAATTAACTGTGTCCGAACGTAAAAGTGCCATTGTAAAATTACGACGTTGTTTTAACTGTCTGGGATCACACTTTCAGTCCAAATGTAAATCTATGAAACAGTGTAAACATTGTGGAGAGTCACACCACACATTGTTACACGACAACTCTCCTGCACAACAATGACTAGTTTCATCGCGACACCCTCGTTCAACAGCCAGACCCGACCTCGTTACTCAATCGCTACCGCATGCTCTTTCTTGTAATATTGAAACTTCTCTCGCCCTGTTAGGCACCGCGCAGGTCATCATTCAGGACCAATTTGGCCGACCGCTTCCATTTAGAGCACTTATAGATCCAGGCAGTCAAATCTCTGTCATAACTAAACATGCGAGCACTCTGTTGAATTTACCCGCTCGGAAATCAAATCTTTCTTTGATTGGTGTCGCAGCCAAGACAACCCGCATTCATGAGTACGTCACTTTGCTTATTTTCTCGAGACATGACCCAGGTGTCATGCTCACCGCAGAAGCCGCTGTGCTTCCCCGCATTACTGACCCGCTTCCATCTACTGCCTTGGCGCCTTGCATACGCGCTCAATATCAGCACTTACCGCTGGCTGACCCTCAGTTCGACACCCCGTCCGGTGTTGACATCATTCTAGGTGCTGACATTTTCACACAGATACTTGTGAACGGACCTTGTAATATTATCCACGGACAACCCTCGGCACTCAACACCAGGTTAGGTTGGGTCATCATGGGTCCCATACCTTATAGCATGCCTCAGCAGCCACGTGTATTCATCACTACTCTGAAGTCAATCGATGACAACATTAGACGCTTTTGGGAAGTTGAGGAAGTCGCACCAGCAAATCACCTCAGCCCTGAAGATCAACTGTGTGAAGAACTGTTCGCAACCACTACTGATCGTGACGCAACGGGAAGATACATCGTAGCACTCCCATTTAAGCCGGAAGCTATCTCGCTTAAGTCTAACCGTAACACTGTTCTTGCGAGTTATCATGCGTTAGAAAAGCGTTTAAACCGCCAGCCTGAGGTAGCCATACAATATCACCAGTTTATGGCCGAGTATATCGCTCTAGGGCACATGTACCCTGCCCTCCAGGCTTCTGACTATCTTATTCCGCACCATTGCGTATTTAAGACCACCAGCTCTACTACTAAGCTTAGAGTGGTATTTAACGCGTCGTCACCCGATTGCCACGCAAACACTCTGAATCAGCAAATGTTATCCGGTCCTAAACTGCAAAAGGACTTGGCTAATTTAATCATTTCTTTCCGTTTATTTACTTACGCTGTTTGCACCGACATCAAGATGATGTACCGTCAAATTTTGGTCCGACCTGAGGATCGTTCATACCAGCACATACTTTATCGGTCTTCACCTCAATCACCGTTAATCGAGTATGAGCTAGCTACGGTCACCTATGGCCTCACCCCTTCCGCCTACTTAGCTTTGCGAACGCTTGAACAACTAGTAAAGGATGAGGGAACTCGCTATCCTACAGCCTCCGAAGCAATCCTTCATCAGACCTACGTAGATGACGTCGTCGCTGGAGCCGACACGCCTGAGGCCGCTAAGACGCTAATACAAGAACTTATTGGCATTTTCGCTCGCGCCGGCCTGGAACTCAGAAAATGGTCGTCGAATGAACCCTCGCTACTCGCAACGCTACCTGCCTCTCACTTGGAAAATCCGCTGTTGTTTCAGGACGAATCCGCTGCAATTAAAATATTGGGTTTGCAATGGAACCCCTCGTCAGACTCGTTCTCATATCAAACTCAAACTTTCACGCTGGTGCCTACCAAACGCACCATCTTATCCTACGTCGCTCGCACTTTTGACCCGCTTGGCTTCTTAACGCCTATTACCTTTTGGATTAAGGCTTTTCTTAAACGCTTGTGGTTGGAGAAACTGGACTGGGACCAGCCTCTGCCAACCCCTCTACTCGATCAATGGGACAGCTTCATTGTCCATTTCGCTTGTTTGTCCGATATTCAAATTCCTCGCCATGTAGGCACGCGATCAGCTAGTCATCGCATCGTTGGGTTTTGTGATGGTTCCGAAGCAGGCTATGCTGCTTCTATCTATTTGAGATCTGAGCTTAACGGGTCCGTCAACGTCAGCCTGTTGAAAGCTAAAAGTAAGGTAGCCCCTGTTAAACTACTTACTATACCTCGTTTGGAACTTTGCGGCGCAGTACTGCTAGCTAAGTTATACAAATCAATTCAACCCGCTCTTGCTTTCATTCCAATCGCTAACACTCTCTTCTTTACTGATTCTGAGATAGTACTTCATTGGATTCAGACCCCGCCTCATCAATTGAAAACTTTCGTAGCCAACCGCATCACTGAGATTGTGTCATTCACCTCCATGGATCATTGGTTTCATGTCTCGACTCTTGATAACCCCGCAGACGTCGCGTCTCGCGGTTGTTTGCCTGATCAACTTGCTACACACCCGCTCTGGTGGCATGGACCTCCTTGGTTATTACATTGTCCTACCACTTGGAATCTGTCTAGGCCTAAAGGCACTAACCCGGATCAGACTGAAACAAAGGTTGAGGCTAAGGTTAATTGCGCCGCTGTGCAAGAGCCCAACCGTCTTATGGAAATCATTGAGCAGCATTCGAGCTTAACTACTCTTCATCATGTCTTCGCGTACGTATTACGATTCATCGACCACTGTCGCAACAAGAGCCTAGCGATCGTCCATCATCACAACACACGCTATAAGGCCAAAGCAGCCTCAGTTAAACCTACGCTACGACCGCTGTCAGTACAGGAGTTGGATAACGCAAAGGCTGTATGCGTTAAGCTGGTACAAACCTCTGTCTTTAGTGAAGTTCTGCAAAAGCTTCAAACTGGTAAACGCGTCAACGACCATTTACGCAACCTAACACCATTTATCGACGCCCATGGTCTACTCAGGGTGGGCGGTAGACTTGATCATTCGTCTCTTAGTTACGATTCTAAACACCCGCTTCTGTTACCAAAGCGCCATCATTACGTTGACCTCATCTGTGACCATTATCACAAGCTGGCCTTGCATGCCGGACCGCGTACCACTCAAGCCTTGATAAATAGTGAATTTTGGGTCATAGCTCTGCGATCATTACTTCGCCAACGCATCCATGCGTGTATTCGATGTTTCCGCATGCAAACTAAACCACGCCAGCCCATGATGGCACCTTTGCCCTCATCGAGAGTTACGCCGTCTCCACCTTTCTATAGAGTCGGAGTAGATTTCGCTGGACCTTTTGACACAAAGGCCAACCATTTGCGCACCTCCAAGCTACTGAAAGCTTACCTCTGCTTATTTGTATGTATGACTACTAAAGCAGTTCATTTGGAATTGGTGACCGACTTATCTACTGATGCCTTCCTCGCCGCATTACACCGCTTCGCCGCTAGACGAGGTTTACCTTCAGAAATTTATTCCGATAACGGCACGAATTTTACTGGCGCTGCCAACCGACTTAACGATGTCTACAAGTTTCTGGACCGCTCTAGCTCACTTATTGAACGCAAACTAGCTGACCAACGCATCAGTTGGCATTTCAACCCTCCGGCTGCCCCTCATTTTGGAGGACTTTGGGAAGCCGCTGTCAAATCCGCTAAGTTGTTATTGCGACGCACTGTAGGCAACACCACCCTCACCGCTGAAGAGCTATCTACTCTGTTCATCCGGATAGAAGCCATTTTTGAACAGTCGTCCTATTTTCGAAGTTTCGCCAGACCCCAGTGAAGGAGCGTCCTTTCTCACTCCTGGACACTTTCTGATTGGCCGTCCACTACTGTCGCTTCCCGAAGAATGTTATACTGAGCCTCCGCTTAAATCTCGATGGTCTATGCTCCAACAGATGTCCAACCGCTTTTGGAAAATTTGGTCCACTCAGTATCTACACACTCAGATTCAACGACACAAGTGGAATAAGGACTCGACGCCACTCAAGGAAAATCAACTCGTCTTCATAACTGGAGAACACTCAAGCCCCCTTCATTGGCCTATGGGAAGGATCATCAGTCTGCATCCTGGAAAAGACCACGTCTCTAGAGTAGCCACCATTCAGACCGCTCACGGACAGCTGAAACGACCAGTCAACAAGCTCGTCGGTTTTCCGCTTCATCCCTAGTTTTCACCGCTTATCTACAGCTTCTTTCTTCGGCGCTCTCGCCCTTGTTGTTTCTTTTGGGTGTCTTCGTTTTCCCTGCCACTTTCTTCTTCGGCACCCTCGGGTCCCGGTGCTTTATGGTTCTTCGCCCCCCACCCACCTGGCGGATAAAAACATTCGTTTTGGTGGGCGGTATGTTCGAGTCAGCGCTCGAAGTTTCAAGTTACTTTGACCTACCTAACAGCTGTGCCGTGACGTATTGGCCACGTGATCTCTGACCTGCTAATCGATATCCGAAAATTATTGATTTTCTCTGGATGAACGCTTGCACCCCCACTCCCTTCTTATTTTCTAAGCTTTCTTCCGCTTCAACACAAAGTAGAATCATTCCGACCCTCGAACAGTGCAGTCCTACGTTGAACCTCGTAGCCTATTCCGCATGGCTTTTGTTTCAGACAATTTAAAGTACCGCTTTCGTTCGTTAATTGTGCTTAAAGTGCGGACCGCGTTAATGAACTTTTAATAAGCATTTTAATGAACATTTTAACTGTATATTTTCGCCGTGTTAGTAAAAGTGTCGCCCGATTTCGCCGGTTGCGCAATCTTAGTGCGTGTACTCGCGGCAATAAACTAAGTGCTTTGTAAGCTTAACTTTTACGTTTACTCATATTTCAATTGAGTTTTTTAGTTGCGTGATCGCCTTCAAGAATTCTACGCTGCCTGAGACGACCACAGTACTGTGGAGACTTCACCGCGATTCCAACATTGCATCACTTCTTACCTATGGTAAGTGCGTAGTTAAGGAATATGAACAATTTATAATTTATTTGTATTAAATTCAGTGTCATTGCGTTTTTAGTGTTAAATGACTCTATTTTGCTTAGAACAGTGCTTAAACTTGCTATGTTAAATATTAACGTAAATTACGCAATCCAGAGTAACCTTGTTAACAATAGGGCTTACCGCACCTCGTGGTTTTAATTCTAACTTTTTAATCTGCGGACTAAACAAAGCTAATTATCCCATGTATTTATTTTAAGAAACAACTGATTTTTCACTTGAACCTGTTCCTATGCTTATTTTTGAGAAATATTTTAATCTGTTATCAATCTCCTTTTTAAGCTACTTACCTCATTTTTTAGTTACTTTTTTGAGCTATTATATCTTAACCTCATTTAATCTAGTAACTATTTGTTGTATAGTTAAACATTTTTTTTTACTTCCCATGCATAAAACTAGTTCCTCATTTAGTCCATGGAGAATTAAGATAGATATTCTTTATGACAGAAGTTCTTACTTTGAGTTTTGACATTAAGGCAATATGTCACAGGCAAGACATTGTGTTTATACCTGATTAATACTATGGTGAGTTAATTCTAAGTTTATAATCATGTGTGATGCCTAACGGGGAATGTACAGGAAACAGAGTTGCAGCAACAGCATGTTGATAAAGCAACATTTCTCATAACCATAGCAGGTAATACATCCAGGAACTTGGCAAATGTTAGTATCTTGGAATCATAATAAAATGAGAGTTATATGATTGTATGTTCAAAGACTTTTATTAACAATTATTGCCAGCATTATCTTTTGACTCATTATAATAAGTTACAATCTAAAGCTCAAATATATAGGCCTATATTTAAAACAATAAAACATTAAAATACTTGTAAATATTTTAACAACTTGGCTATAGTAACACTTACTTATATTTGTTGAGGAAGGACGTTTTGGGAGATGTGTCCCATTATCAACTCAGACAGTAACTCAAGTCGTCAAATATTTAAGTGTTGATTACATATTTACAAGTGTTTTAGTATAAATTAATACCTCTAGTGAAGATGGGATCAACAAATATAATAAAATATTTGCCAAAATTTTTGTTTAATAAAATTAAGATTAATAAATTAGTTTATTGAATTTAATAAATGGTACATAAATGGTTGTATTGTTTGAAAATAAATAAACTTTTGATATTTAATACTATTTAAAATCAATAAAAACAAAATTAATAATTAATACTTTAACAGACTTGGAACAATATAGAGAAACTAACCTTATTAAATGAACCAATATTTTTGTTAACCATCTGCATAACTCCCATAACAGTGCCTCTAATAAATATAGGCATGCAGAGTATCGACTTGGTGTGATATCCTGTAAGTTGATCCACTGTCCTGTTAAACCTAGGATCTGAGTAGGCGTCAGTGATATTGAGTACTTCTCCAGTCCTAGCAACTTGGCCTGCAATTCCTTTGGCCACACTAAACCTAAAGTAATAAAAGATATTTAAATGAAAAAAGTCCATTGTGTTCTTTAGGTATTAAACTATGTATAAGGTAAATATAATAAAAGTAACAGATAAAATGTAGTATAGGGCTTACTTTGTGTTTTCAAAACAATATCATTATATGGATTATATCAAAAGGAACATTTAAATTCAAGGACAAAACATTAAACATGTTTAACATAAATAATTAAAATAAATAGACAAGTTCATAGGTTAGGGGTAGACATCCCTCTAAGGGACCGTTAAAAAACTAATTAATTTCAGGAAAGCGACTTGGGACACATTAGCCGTTAGTTTCCCTTATTTGAAATGCCAGGATACTATCTGTTTTTTACTGAATTCTGCCTTAATTTCTTTCCCTATCCATATCTCTATATGCAGTTGTATATAGCACAGACCTCCTATCACTCCCATTGGTTTGTTAGAAAAAAAAGCTTAATTACTTAAAGCTAAATCTCCTTGAACTCCCAGACCATAATAGTTTCGTATCTTATTTATATACATATTACACTCACTATTCTTGCAAATCCTTCAGTTAAAGTAATACTAACCTCAGAATAAATTCTAGTTGTTTCTATACAAAAAATATTTTAACAAAAATCAAAAAGAGTTAAACCAACATGTTTAGGGATTTAAATCCACTTTCAGGGATTTCTACCTTGAGAGTGGAAAGCTTAACAAAATACTGGGACATAAGAAAAGTTGTTTACACGTAACATGTACAATGGATATACAAGTTTGAATCTTGTATACAGATCTAGGGTGAATTGACGGTTTAAAAACTACCATATTTTATTGACCCTATATTTTGTTTGTATTATGTAAATATTAATCAACCCATTGTAGTTATATTTATGATGTATAAGGGTGGCTGTTTTAGGGGTGGTAAATCTAACCCACTTTTTTAATTTATACATTAAAATATTGTCCTCATACATAACACACAGACATTAATATATATAACTTTGCAACACTGTTTTCTCGCATTCATTTATCACTTACACTTTAATGTACTTAAACAAGAATATTACTTGGTATATATGCGAGTAGATTTTTGAAAACTATTAATTACGCATATGCTACTATTTAAAAATGAGAGTATATCCTATATGCTACAAATTTATGCACTGATTGATTCATAAAATTGAATTAATGTTGAATAGAGTTATCAATCAATATAAACAATACGACTTATGGCTATACATGCCCAGTCTTTATTAGTATATCTTTAATTTATCATTTGTTATACAATTTTAATAAATTTAATGGGTTATACAACTATAACTAAAGTAGGCTTTATTAATTTTATAAAAATGTTATCAAAATGAAAAAGTATTCATATGATAAAATATATAGCAAAATGTAAAAAAATTAGAGCAGTAGACTTTCCTATAAAGATTTTTCAAATCTTTATTATCTATACAAGTTCCAGTTTTGTAACCTTTTTTGATAAGTTTATTTTTCAATTACCATTTGTCTCTACAGTTACAATCTTTTATCATAAGATTTCTTTCTAACATTGCTGTATGGATGATTATTTCCTGTCTCCCTATTCTCTTTTCTTGTGGTTCAGATTGGAGTAGTTGGTTTGGCATTCTTTTGTTAATAATTCTTTGGGCTGGTAAACAAAGTTTACCAATTTCTTACATCATGTTTAGTATTTTTCTTTTGGCCTGTATTATTTTTTCCATAAGTTTGTTTCTTATTATGATGAGTTTAATTACTCAAGCACAATTTCTCCTGAAATCCATTTATAGCTTCTTCTTATTTTGATAAAGAAACTAATTATTTTAATTTGTATAGTTTTATGATAAAGACAATTTTTTAATTGTAGTTATCTTTAAAAAAATTAAACTTTTAACTGTGGTAAGTTAATTTAACCTTTATTAATAATTTTGTAGTTTACTCAAATTGTATTACCATAAGTTTTTTCTCATTGCATGTTAATATAGGATATAATCTTGACTGTTATTAAATAAAAGTATAATAAGATTGTTTTTAAACTAAATGTTTATTTTGCTAACAATATGAAAATGTAAGCTTTTATTTTTGTTCTTAGATGACTCACCTAATTTCAGTGTGAGCTCTACTGCCAGAGTCACTGTCGCCTTCTGACTCATTGCCTTTGATATCGAAAATTCTTGCATAGAGTTCTTTGTTTTTTGAATCTAGTAGGAACAATGAAGCTCTGTCTGCATCCGTAAGTCTTTGTGCGAAATTCATTATTTTAGTAACTAAAGAGTCCATGCTGACCATGTCTTGGAAAATTGATCTACAAAAACCCAAGGGAATGAAATAATCTTCACATGGAAAATGGTTATCTTTACTCTCTAAATTAAATTAATTATTATTAGAGTGTAGAATGAAATACACCAGGTTTTATATACTGTAAATGTACTTTGACAAAAATGGTCTACTAGTAATGAGTTGGTTTTTATTAATTTAATATTTGTTCGGCTATTATTATAAAGATTTTAATAATTTTACTTAATATAGAAGAATATTATTTTTATTGATAAATTAGTTTGAAATACAGTAGTTTATTACAAATTTAAAAATGCAAAGAAATATATTTTAAGGAGGGTAACTACTTATAAACATAAAATATCAGTATTTGAGCCAGGTTGTAAGAAAAGGTGAAAATAAAAATAATGAATACCAACTAATAAATCAATCACCTTTACATTAGTTTATGACTATCTGAACCCTATATTAGCTCTTGGCTATTATCAGTCTTTTATGATAATAGCCAAGAGCTACTATAGGGTTGGGATGGTCATAAGCTAATATAAAGTGATTGCTTGGGTTTCACTGAGCACAATGGACTACAAATTCAAGAGTTTACCAACTAATAATTGATAAATTACTTTCTAATAAGCATTTCAATGATAGCCATCCCAATCATTAGTAAGTAAACTACACAATTTCTAAACAACAAATCTCTAACACCATAAAATTATAATTCTAAACTATAGTATAGACTATATGTTTAGGCTTAGGATTTGTGTAGTTTTACTCTCTGGTGGAGGTGATGACTATCATTGAAGTGAGTACAAGAAAACAATAATTGTTTTCTTTCTAAACAATGATAGTTTAGAATTATAGATTTATAGTGTTAGAGATTTATTTATTATTGATTGTCAGCAGATGCTTAGTATTATTTATTATATAAATGTAATGTTTTAAAGTTTTAGTAAATTAATGAAATAAATTATATTTTTTCTTCACTGCTACTTTGTTTATAAAAATAGAATTAATAGTAAGTAAAATACTTTGAAAAAATACTTGCAAAATATAATTTTGTTTATCAATTATACACTACCTACTTGGTGGTTATTTATAGATAGAGATAGATTTCTCAAAGTAGTAGAGGTATTTCTCAGATACTGATATAATGAGAAATACCAGTAAGGCGCAGTTTTTGCCAACTTAAATTTATAAATAAGTGTTTAAAAATGTACATAGAAATAGTTGTAAGTTTTAATATATTATTTTATTTCAAATTTAATTTACTGGTGATTTTCAAACCAAAACTACATCAAAATCTCAGTAATTATTTTTCTAGCTTCAAAATTGTTATTATATAATGGTAAAACACACAAGATACAGCAAGAGACTTGAGACGTACAAGACGAGAGTTCATTGACTAGTGGAGGGGTAAGGTCAAACAGCTGTCTGCCCCTCTCCCGCATCTAACCACAGAAGTAAACAAGACACTTGTAGTGGACCTATCTATCTACCACTGCAGATTCCCTCGCCCTCTAAATATCAAGTGGGCTCCTGTGAATTGGCTAAAAAAGTCTCTTACTATGTCTTGCGACCTATAAATTTTGATATATATCAGTAATATAGATAGGTTTACAACTTACTTGACAACAGCCAAAAGGAAATCACTCAATTTGCGTTGTTTGTTCATTGAAAGATATAACCTAGCGTAGTGTAATGCAATGCCTCCCCAGACAAGGTAACTACTCGCTATTTCTTCATCTTCTTCGTGGAACTCTGGTAAGGAGTCAGTCCTCCAAAGCTCGAGCACAGCCACAAGTTCCCCATCAGGTTGTACTATAGGTTCATATAGAAGGTGTTGGACGTCATTGCAACCCTATGCATTCAGATGTTCCTACATAATCTATGCACTTTTCAGCCTATGCAAATATTACGGTTAATAATAAGTAAAATTAATTATTCAATGGATATCTTTTGGGGACCTGTTTTAAGTGGTAAAAAATAGTTCTTTTTTAAATTGGATATGTAATTGCAAAAAAGTGTCTAATGTTGGATTTGGAAAATAATTGTTTTCACTGTTTTTTAAAACATCTGAAAAAATATACCCAAAATAGTTAAAGAAAACATTTACATGTATTTTGACAAAGATTTATTTGTAATACAGTTCCAGATAAAGCACTTAAAATTATATATTTTATATATGAACTTATAAATTTATTTATATGTGTGGGGATGGATGTGAAACACTGTCTATGTGAACTATTCAAAAACAAACTTAGTATAACTGTGGAAAAGAGCATATATTTTAAAATGATTACTAATAGCCCAATTTCAAGATTTATTGAAACAGTGTAAATGTGAAACAAATATATGGAATGAATAGTAATTAAGTGAAAGGAGCGTTTTCAATGAAATTTCAGTCGAAATACTTAATAAAACTTACCCTCCTACTTGATGAGAGTCATAATTCTTTTGAAATATAATTAAAAACAGCAACAAAAAAAAAACAGAAAGAACAACAATATATACAAATAAAAACTTATTATTTAAAAAAAAATATCCATTTAATATACACTTATTTGCTACATAATGATTATCCATGGGAGTTTCTTAATTTTATTATAAAAAAGTGGTTTTATTTTACTTAGAAGGTTTAAATACTTATAAAAATAATATCAGTAGCAATAATTCTGGGATATTCTACTAATAATTGCAAGGATAATAATCTGTGTTTGCCTTAAATAAAAGGTATTTGGGAGAAAATTGCAATTACATTAGGACGGTTAAACATTAATATGGTTCCTGTAATTTGGAATAATTTAAGCAATCTTTTACAGTACTGATCGAATACTCATGAATAATGTGGTGTGTAAAATTAATTGTCTAGAATGTGATGCCTCCTGGGACTAAGAGACAGGTTGGTGTTCATGTTAGAGAACATGACAATAATAGTAAGAAGGATAAACACTTTCCCTCGTGTGTTTTATTTGAACATAGTGAAAGGTTTGGGCATAAATTTGATTTTGAGTATTTTATTGTATTGGTTAATAAGTCCAACTGGGGGAAGAGGACTTATTCTGAAGTTGTCCATATAAACTTGCAAAATAATGGTATCATTATTAAAAATGATTTAGTAAATTATGTACTATCTATAAACCATTGTTATACAAATTAAAAAATCCAAGAAAAATGTAATGCTGGCTGTATGTTCTTCTCTTTTGTTGTTTTATGGATTTATTTACGGTTATTTTTTGTGTGGTGATTTTGTGTGTGTATAATTATGTTTTCTCAGGTTTACTGCTGATTTTAATTATATTTTAGAAGAATTATGACTCTCACCATTTAGGTCGCTTTATTTTATTAAAACTTTTGTTTAAAACTTCATTGAAAATCTTTTAAAGTTTTAAAATTTGTTGTTGTGACTGTACTTGTATTTTTATGCTTATTTATAATGTAATGCAAAATGGTTTTCAGGGCTTGATACAAGCAACAAATTAGTTGCCGAAAGGTTGCACTAAATAAATCAACTTTTAACTCGATATTCAACTGGCTTAACATTTATTCAATTAGTATTTCTACATTTTCTAATAAGCGGTGTATAAAAGTATGCCAATTTTTTAGTGTTCTTCTTAATATAAATAAATCACTTTTACATTAGTTTATGACTATTCAAACTTTAAATGTCATAAGGAAGACTGATTTCATCCAGGAAGACACTGATGAAGATCACCACAAGCGATCAAAAACGTTCTGTCTCAGTAAGTTTTTACAAATTTACAAAATTTAAAGTTCGGATAGTCATAAATTAATGTAAAAGTGATTAATTAAGTTTCACTGAATGTAATGGACTACAAAATTCAAGAGCTTAATATTAATAGCATTTTTCTGTAACTTAATATGGGTCATCTCAGAAAAAATATGTCATTGTCAATTACTTTCATAGTCCAAAACCTCGAGCTGTTTAAAATCAAAACAATGATTAAACTTATTGATATGATAGACCTAGGAGGTATATCAAGTTTTTACTTTTTTTCCTTGCTCTGTTTTCAACTGTCACTTAGTTTCACCAACATGCGTGACCTCACAGTCATTACATTTTATTTTGTACACCACATTATTAAGATTGATAGTTTCAGTCTTGTCTTCACCCCTTTTAATAATGTTAGACAAATTATTAGAAATAGAATAAACAGTTAAAATGTTATATTTCCCCAGTTTTATAGTAATTTTCTCGTAGAACCCTTTCACATATGGTAAACTGAAAATTGAAATCCTCGTGTCCTTAGGAATACCATAAATATAAGGAGAATTAGAATTGAATTTCAAATAAACACCATTCTTAATTAATTTCTTATATAGGCTAATAACAGATCACAGACAATTTTGATTTTTTAAAACTCTTAACGTTTTGAATTTTTTCCTGAAATTTGTTTTCAAGAGCTCAATTTTAATTAAACAATTATACAACATAACTTACTATTTATAAAATACCTAACATTATATAAAACATAATAAAAATGAACAAATTATACAACTCTTCTTAAATATCCATTTACAAATCAAAATGTTTTCTATCACAAATAAAAGTATTAATTAATTTCTTCCTAGACATTGTATGAAATGAATGGCCTAATTTTACATATGAGATGGGGAGAAACAGACTTAGTTTTTGAGGTTGTATTGATCAGACTTAAGGTCTTATATTACTGATTGTCATTGTAAACCTACATTTTGGGGAAGATTTATTAATTTTCAAATGGAGCATTATATTTCACAAAAACAAGGTTTGGTTTCTTTACTTGTTGATACAATGATCCTTAGTTCTATGAGGAAAATATTCAATTGATGTATAAGTACTTACTATTAAATAATTATCTTTGAAACATTCTTGATTTTCACGTAAGGACAACCATTTATTTAAAATTAAATTCTGGTTCTCCTAATATTTGTGGTATTTCTAAGAACTCAAGAATTGCGGTTTCCGTTTACCATATGTGAAAGGGCTCTTGAGGAAATGACTAAGAGACTGGGCAAATATAACATCTTAACGGTTCATTTTATTTATAATAATTGGTCTAACATTATTGAAAGGGGTGAAGACAAGACTGAAGCTCTCAATTCTTAATAATTTGGTGTATAGAATAAAATATGATGACTGTAAGGCCACGTATGTTGGTGAAATTAAGAGACAGTTGCATGTATGTATGAATGAGCATGAGAAAAAGGAGTAAAAAACTTGATGTAGCTCCTACGTCTGTTACATTGGATCATTTCAAGGAGTTTAATCATAGATTTGATTTTAAAAATCCCAAGGTTTTGGACTATTAAATAATTGGCAACGATGTACTTTTTCTGAGATGATCCATATTAAGTTATAGAATAATGCTATTAGTAATAATGAAGACACTAAGAAATTGCCATACGTTTATACACCACATATTACAAAACTTAGTCATGATTAGTTTAATCATTTGTTATTTGGCACGTTGTTTTGTAATGTTAATTTGATTAATTTTGGGTATTTTAACTGTAAAAGTTTTTATTTCTTGACTTGTAAGTGATTGTAACTATAGTAGTGATTAGAGGTTTTTCATGTTTTTGTTAAAATTAAAAATGTAATAGGTTGTAATTCTTATTTTAATAATATTAAAAAAATTTTTTGACATTACCCATTTTTGTGGTTTTTGTTATGTTTTGTAATTATAAGAAATTTTATTGTAGCTACCTTCATTTCTGAACTATTGTAATTAATACTGGTAATTTTAATTGTGCATTGCAGTCCTGAGGATGATAATGTATCCCTTATTGAAAGGTTGCCTGTTTAAATAAATAGTTTAATCTGATGTACAAATCAATGTCATTTATTTAAACAATATTTTAAAGTAATTATATACAAATGAGACAGATATGTTACAATACCTATACAGTTTTTGAAAGCTTCAATTAATCAAAACTAGATATATTTTTACTTTGGGAAACCATACAGAAAAATGTCTTTTGTATTACATACATAAACATAGCAAGTTAATCTTTATATAATTTAGCAAGAATATAATAATTTTTGGCTACTACATTTATCGCCCATTTTATGATCAATTCCATGCCAATGCATAGCTTTGGTGCATTCGAATTTCGAAGCAAATATAAGAGGTGAACCAATTTACAATCACAAGCTATGTGGTGGCATTCCAGGCATATCCAGTGAATTCAAGAATGCAACAGGATAGTTGATAATTCCCTCAGGATTGTCAACATTGTCGATCGATTTGAATGTTGTTTCATTGCCAGGCAATTACTGTTGCATTTTAAAACAAATGTTGTTGCGATCTATATTTTTTGCTGCCAAAATAGCTCGCTCACATAGCTTCATTAGTGTATTTGTTTTACAAATCTGCAACTCTTCTTTCAATCAAAGCATCTTTGGTAGCCACCATGTTGTAAAAATGGTCTGGGAGTAGGATGCATTGTGTATTTTCATGCGATAGAATTCTTCCATTGCCAAGGTTGAGCAGTTTTTCAGATAATACCAATGGAAATTCATCATTTTGAAGTTGAACAGGCATGTTTAAGGTAAAGTATAATTTACTAACACTTTGGCATAGCATTGATAATTTAAATTGGATGGTTAAGTTGGTTGTTATTATGCACATGCATACATCATTTTAAAATCATGTAAAATACTTACTTCAATAAAACATCTAACAAATATACACAATGTATGTTTTTTAGTTACATTTTAAAACATTATAATAATAATAATCTTAATAAGTGCTCCATTCAATAAGAAAAGAAGTTTTCATAGCAATAGAATTTAAACTTAATAATGTACATTAAATAAAGTATTATTATAACTTAAAGCATATATATAAGGGAATATTTATATACATATGAATATCGCAAAATGTATTCTTGTGTATTAATAAAGAACTAAGTCAAAATACAAATACAAGAATTATAATTGAATTCAATTATAATTCTTGTATTTGTATTTTGACTTAGTTCTTTATATATATATATAACTTCTGACTTTATGAAGTTAATATATTACTATTGTAAGTAATTTTATCCACCATTAAGTGCAATAATTTTACCTTGAGTGATGAGGCACCTTTCGGTCACTTGACCATTGTCGAATTTAACCACCCCTGGACACACAAAATTAACACTTACAGTAACATGATAAATAAAGCAATAAAATACACACAGGATAACAAACAAAAATTAAATGAAGAATTAGATAACATCACAAAAATAGCAATAGAAAATGGATACAACAAACACATTATAAAAAATATATACAATAAATTCACAAAAAAACCTAACCTCAACACAACACTACAACCGGAACACAAAACTAATGAAAATAAAAAAATCTACCTAAAATATATATACACCAATAACAAAATAGAAAAAATAACAAATATATACAACAAAGAATACTACACTCCAACATACAAACCAAACAACAAAATAATAAAATATCTTAATAATACAAACCACAAAACAAATTCAGAAAAACATAACCTATCAGGAATTTACAAAATTACATGCAACAACTGTAACGCTTTTTACATAGGAAAAACAACCAGAACATTTAAAATAAGATTTGAAGAACATTATAGAGCATTCAAAAACAAAAATTCAAAAGTATCAAATGTTGCAGCACACCTAATATCACATAAACATGAAATAACAAATTACGAAAATAACCTAACCATACTTGAAATAAATAATAACCCAATAGAACTAAACTCACTAGAAAAATACCACATTTATAAAAACATACACAACAATTTAATGAATCTACAAACAACATACAGATTCGACAATGGTCAAGTGACCGAAAGGTGCCTCATCACTCAAGGTAAAATTATTGCACTTAATGGTGGATAAAATTACTTACAATAGTAATATATTAACTTCATATATATATAATATGTTTTCTTGTTTAATAATTTAAAACAACATAGGTTATTCAAATACAAGAATATTATTTATTTATATTCAAAACTTTTCGTTGGTAAACAGTACCAACATCCTCAGGAATGAAAAATACAATAATGCAAGATATAGGCCTAAAACATGTGTTAAATTAATAATAAATACATCTGTGAATATAAATAAATAATATTCTTGTATTTGAATAACCTAATTTGTTTTAATACATATATATATATATATATATATATATATATATATATATATATATATATATATATATCACTTTCACTTATGTACTCAAACAAGAATCTTACTTGGTATTTATGCGAGAACTTTTAAAGACTGGTTTTGTCTCCATCCTCGGGCATACTGAGTATGCCCGAGGATGGAGACAAAACCAGTCTTTGAAAGTACTCGCATAAATACCAAGTAAGATTCTTGTTTAAGTACATAAGTGAAAGTGATAAGTGTATACAAGAAAACAGTGTTGCATAATCTACAAATATATATATATATATATATATATATATATATATATATATATATATATATATATTTTTTTTTTTTTTTTTTTTTTGTTGTTGTTGTATGATTGACATTTCAATACCTTTACAATTAATACAAAACATATCAACATTAAAAAATCAGAATATTTTTAAATATCAGTTTTTAGTGATAATATTATCCTTTGCTCACCGTGCTAGGAAAATTTGGATCTCCTCTTGATACCCTTAGGGGTTCTTTGGTCCTGGCTACCAAACCTGGAAGCAAAGCTTTACCAAGTCTTTGGTATTCCCTGTTTACAGAAAAATAAAATAAGTGAAATCTTTGCAAAACACATTTTAATTCAATGAAGTATGTAGTCAGCCTTGTAGCCTAGGGCCTATATGATGTTTTGCGTAACATTATGCACAATACTTATAATTTTACTCTATAGCTACTGTCACGATTTCGTTAATGTTTTTCATTCATAGATATTGTAAACAATTTGTTCAATTTATTTAGAAAAATACCAAACCATATACCATGAAATCTTTCAAGCAATTATAAAATTTATCAGGCAAAATATAATATAGCTTACTTTATAATACTGGGGACAGTATAATTTTATTATACTATGTACAGAATAGTTATCACAAAAAATTCCAATATAAAAAATTGTATTATTACAGACAACTCTAAACTCAATAACTATAGGGGTAGAATAAACAAAATTAGTGAGTGGAATTTGTTCATTTGTGCATCACAGAATTGAAAAATGAACATAACAAGTGTAAGGCACACCAGCTCTAAAATATCAGTGGTGTAATCAACTGTTTAAATTAAAACCTTATTGCTCATTGACAAATACAACATTTAAATGGTTGGTTTAATATAACATAAACCGATTAGGTTTAATCAAGTTGTGAATAATGAACACTGTGCTACTTTATTGAACATAAATGGCGAATGTATGCTCCCCACAACACATTATAAATGCCTTGCATGGCTGCTGATAAACAAAACTGTATTTATTTTCATGAACACAAACATTATTTTATAGGTTAATGTATATATAATCGTAAAAACATGTTTTTACTGTTTAATCTGTAGAATATAGACGTACTGAGTTTTACAACAGAACATTGTTATTACGGCTTAATGTTGTGACGGTAATTTACAATTTATTTATAAGTTTATTATTCAAACTTAAGAATCCATGCTCTGCTAGTTTTTTACATTTTTACAGATATCACATAATTTATTCTGCCAGTATGAGTTAAAATTTGGAATCGATTTTTGTCCACTTCTCAATGTCCCATGAAGCTGAAAATTGCATAAGCTTCTATCTATGATGACATTACATAAACCAATGATGAACGCATACATCAAGTAACTAACAAATTTTAACTTTAAGTTTGATTTTGAAATGACCTATAAACATAAATAATGAGGTTTTTATGATACACAGGAACATTAGATTTTTTATAATTAAAATAAGAAGTATGGAGCCCCATAATTTATGAAATATCTACAATATATGAGATTTGATAGTAGGTCTACTTTAAAAAAATGTACATTATTCTGAAGTTTAAAATCAATGGTCTTTCAAAGTAAAGGCACATAGAATTACTATCCTGAAGCACCGTTATGTATAAGTTTATATTATTTGTGTTATCTAGAACCTTTTATTTATTTGTAAATTTCAACGTGGTTGCTGGTTAAAATGGTTTGGATTTACACTTTAAATATATTGTTTTTTAAAAGAATGTTAATATTGACTTTTTCAATATGGGTTGTAAAGTATCATAGGGTGTAGTACGTTGTTTATTTGTTGCAAAAGACGTTTTTGAAGAGTTTGAAAATTTTCTTGAAGATTCAGTAATACACACATGAATAAATTAGAAAATTAAAGTAGAGCAAACAGAAATTCACTTACAACCTCCTATAAATGTAATAGAGCAAATAAAGGAAAACGTAATAAACGTTAAAAGAAAAAAATCAAAGTTAGTGTAATATAAGAATGTTAGAGCATTTTAAAGTCTGAAGAGAAGAGGTGAATGGAGATAAATGGCTTAGGATTAATCTATGTCCATAGTCATAAACAGATGCTTCCATACAAAAGTGGGAGATGAGAGCCCATCACTAGCCTACAAAACTACTATCTCTACAAAACCTCCTCAATCGTCTACCAGGCAGAATTTATGGCATGTCCTACGATCGGGTGATACCAGTTTAACTTAAGCCTTTAAAAATTGTTATAGCCCGGAAGTTGTATATAAGAGAGAAGATATACACTCTAATGCTTTATAAGATTTCCAAGTGCCCAATTGGACTTTTCCAGTCTGCGAGGTCACATCTGTAAGTTACAAAACTGCGCAACAATAACAGGTAAGTTATAAACAACAATGCTAACATTGAATGTTAGGTTATTTAAGATCTGCTAATGTGAAGAGGATAATAGAAAATATGTGATACAGATGGCTTATAGTCCTGATTTAGATTTCACAGTTGCCACCTCATCAAGAATTGACATTTGGCATGTTGACGAATATGTAATCGTGTTGCATAGTGTTTAAACTGAACCGTAGAAAACATGATGAAGTGGTATTCTGTAGGTCATACATATTCTGTAAGACATGAGTAAAATTTAGTGGTGCAAGGTTTGAATGAATAGGTTGAGGTTACGCTTAAAAAGATTTTATATTAATAAATTTGTAAGTGCCTGTAAATGCTCATATATTCAAGCTATTACCATTAGCTTAAACGGCAATGAGTGACATTTTAATGTGATCATGTCGGTAAAACCGTAATAAAAAGAAATTTGTATTAACACTTACCCTTCAGAATGCCCTAAATACAAGCAAAGGTTTTCGCTATCGCCCGTTTCAGGTAAATATAGTCTATGGCCATCTGCCCCTACAGCACTCGCAATACAGCCAGAGAGTTCCCAAAGCACGTGTGCGACACTGGGCCTCTGTTGTAGCGACATGGTTAGGTCTTGCAGCATTTGGCGCTTGTCAGCGTGCACGCAGAACTGCAAGAGAAAAATAACCAGTTGTTTTATTTAAAACTTACGTCAATGTAAATCTTGTAAATTGTACGCTTTATATTATATATTTAAATTAATTTCCTTTTCAAACTAAAGAGTTAGATTCCTACAAATTCCTTTCTATTGTAATGTTAAACAACGTAGGCTACTTACAGGATACGTAAAAAGTCAAATAATTAGAAAGTTACAGTAAATATGTTTATAAATTGAAAAATGAAAATGAAAAATTTTAATAGGTTAGAGGCTAGTTATAAATGCCTGGAAATATAAAAGTAAAGAAATTGTCACATATATTCAAGGATAATTACGTCTTATTATATTAAATAAATGTATTATATATGATAAATGTTTTTATCATATTATAACATTTTACTCTAGCCTTTAAATAATTGTGGAAGTTAATTTTCTTAAATTATGCGTTGAGTATAAAAAGTAGTAAGAATATTGAACCAAAACTTAGAAAATTAAAATTTAGAAATGAATTGATTAAAAGTTACGCAAGAAACAATAATTTAAAGGAAAATTAGGATTCTTAAATTCAAACAATATTTTTGAATCTTTTGTTCACTTTTACGTCTAAAACTTCATAGCTCTTGGAAGAAGATGTATTAATTACTTGAGAGACATTTTAAGAATACCTTCCATCGAGAAAGACTAGTTTTGCGTCCCGCAGAACCTGCAAAGAAAAATAATTTGGTGTTAAAACATCTCAAAAAGGTAACTGTTCAGAATGCAATTCAAATACATTGTATGCTTTTAAAGGTTAATTTATGTGATATGAAAGTCAGAGAAGATTGTAACATGTTTAATAGATCATATTATAGGTAGTCACTTAATTTAACTTACGTTAGTTTAAAAAAAAGAGTCTATTGGTTCATTATATCTTCAAGCCTTGTCCACACTACCAGACAAAGTCCCGCAGGGGGGTGCGGACTAGCCGCACCTACGAGGGGTTTGGCATCAATCGCGGTACCCTAGCCTAACATTACACCACTCACAAAGCATACACACACACACACACACACACACACACACACACATACACACATCAACACAATCTCTACACATTTCAACACTTACATCTTCTCTTAGGGATTTTTGACTGGTCAGAACCGTTGCGCGTTGGGAGTGCTGAAAAGTCCAGAGCTTGACAAACTCTGGTCTGGGGCGCTGATGTGAGCTTGCTCTGCCGAAGACGTAAGCGCGGTTTCTGGTCTACCAGCCGCTTCGGTCCTTGGTCAAGGAGTGTCCGCGGTGCATGGGTGTCGGAGCCTGTGCACAGTATTACGAGTTCTCGACTGATGCCCATCCAGTCGAGCTAAGGAGAAAAGCTATAGGCCTCAGCGTTCTTAGGGTTGGAAATGATCTTAATGTGATCCAAGGGTGTACCCGTTCCCATAGTCTCGCCCGTAACGCTTGACACGATGGCTGGCTTAAAACATTTATGGATTCAAAAACCCCCGTCTAATATGACTAGTTTGAAGAGGACACGCCAGGATTATCCTGACGATCATAAAAATAAGGATTTGACTAAAAAGTTGATGGTGGCAACGTCACAGACAGTGATATCAGCAAAGTATTTAGTTTTTTCTAGTGCCGAAGAAGGGAAAGATCTTTCCAAAGTTTCTCCTTTCCTGATTAACAAGGCTATTACCGCCTGTGCTGGAGGTCCAGTAGCCTCTATTAAGAAACCTAGAAACGGAACAATGTTAGTTGCGACTTACACCGAGAGACAAACCCTTTCTCTATCAAAAATGACCCCTTTCTTTGACCAGGTCCATGGTATCTGTGGCTCCCCACAAATCCTTGAATTACTAAAAAGGGGCCATCACATGTAGGGATTTAATGTACTTACCAATCGATGAAATTAAGTCCGAACTGTCTTCTCAGTCAGTTACGGACGATGTTCCTATAATGAAAATGGACAAGGGAGAAAAAGTAGCAACAGCGTCTTTTATTGTAACCTTTGGAAATACCCGAATACTTACATGCAGGTTACCAAAGACTCTCAGTGAGACCACGTTTCTAACTCTAAGCGCTGCTTTAAGTGTCAGCGTTTTGGGCATATCAGTTCTACCTGTTCAAAGCAAAACGTATGCGGCATATGTAGCGTTGAAGGCCATGATGATAAGGAATGTGTTAATTCTCCGAAATGTGCCAACTGTGGTGGAGACTACCCTGCGCGATCCTACAACTGTCCTACTTTTAAAGAAGAGAAAGCTATCCTAGGCATCATGGTGAAAGACAAGCTGTCGTTTCCAGAGGCCAAAAAACTCTATAGATCTACTTGGCCATAGGGAGACACTAAGACTTATGCCGCTACTCTGACCGCTTCCAAATCGTCTTGTACTAACTGTGCCGAGCTGTTGAAAAAAATGGAAGTTCTAACAGAACAAGTTTCTCGCCTTTTGTCTTTGGTCACAAATGGCCCTGCCTTGAATTTAGTACAACCTGCAGCGACGGATAGTGATTTACCTCTTGTACCAATCCCTTCCACTGGGAGGATTGGAACACGAAATAAATCATTAAGTGAGCCTTGTGTTTCTGTGCAGAAGACGTTGTCAACGTGTAATAAGCCTTCTGTGCAGAAGATGTTGGGAAAAACAAACCACGTAGACCAGTGTGACGTCAGACCACATCGCCACCGGGTATTAAAAAAAATGCCAACAAAGGAGGAAATGTGATAACCACTCCTAAACCCAAATCTTCCTCAGATTCCATCCCTGAACGGGTGAATATGGAATCTGAAAAATGTAAGCCTGGGACGTCTAAAAACGTCCCAGGCAAGAAAGGAGAGAGCACCAATTGATGCCAAATAAATCTTTCTGAGCTAATAAATGTCTTTTCTTAGCAAGTCAGTGATACAATGGAACGTAAATGGCATGAGAAGTCACATAGAAGATATAAAGGTACTCGTGCGAGATGTGTACCCAATGTTCGTCTGTCTATAAGAGATACATCTCCATGAATCGTAAAACTTTAATGTAAGGGAGTATTCAGTTTTTCGAGCCGACTTCGTTACAGAAGATCGAGCGAGAGGTGGCGTAGCCATACTTGCCCGTGACTGTATTGATGCGGTGTCTATTAACTTAATAACCCCTTTACAAGCAGTAGCTATTCATACAGCTGTCCCATAAAAGTTCACTATGTGTTGTATGTACTTGCCACCAAACAACACAATCCGACAGAGACTTAGTAGATTTAATAAACCAGTTACTAACTCCGTTCTTATTAGCAGGGGATTTTAACGCCCACCATTTGTCTTGGGGATCCTCGAGTTGCAATTCTCGTGGACAACTTGTGGAGAGTATAAGAACTGGATTTATGTCTGCTAAATGACGGTTCGCCTACTCATTTGGCAGTATCTACTGGTAGATGGACAGCTGTTGACCTATCGATCTGCAGCCCTCATTTAGCTATTAGATGCACATGGTCAGTGCTTAATGACATGTATGGAAGCGACCATGAGCCAATTAAAATTAATTTATGTGATTCCTCATCCTGTTATGCTCCACATCCCCGTTTGATTTTACAAAAAGCCAACTAGGACGCCTACTCGAATTACTTTGTATCACTCGACACGGATTATCTGACACCTATTGATACAATTGTTTACAATTTTATTAAAACTATTCTGAATGCCGCTGAAAAGACCATTCCTAAGTCATCTGTGTACGCACGCCGTCCACCTGTTCCGTGGTGGAACGATAAATCCACAGAAATACTCCGTTTACGAAGAGCTCTTAGGAAATTTAAGCGACGCTCAACAAATGGAAACCTTCAGGAATATAAAATACTCCGTGCGAAAGCACGGAGGATATTTAGGCTGAGTAGAAAGAACTCTTGGGAACAGTACATTGGTACTATTAGACGAACAAATCCGTCCTCCACAGTGTGGAGGAAACTAAGATCAGTTTGTGGTACTTCCACTCTGTTGCCAATAATAGCGCTAAAGCAACCGGATGGAAGATTAATCACAAACAGTGGTGACATTGCTAATGTACTAGGAACATCATTTTCTAACTTTTCTGCTACTACAGCCTATAATAGGTTATTACAGATATATAAACTGAAGGAAGAGGCAATACCGTTTACTGTTGGGTTGTCTGAGGACTCTCCTTTGAACACTCCTTTCTCTATGGGGGAATTGGAGTCAGCTCTCTCCTCAACGAAGGATTCTGCACCAGGTCCTGATTCCATTGTATACTCCATTCTAAAACATCTACCATCATCGGCGAAACTTGTACTTCTTCGAATATACAATCGATTATTCGAGGATCGTTTTTCCCCTGTGCATGGTTAGAAGCGACTATAATTCCACTTTTAAAGCCGGGTAAAGACAAAACCAATCCCAGTAGTTAAGGACTTATATCCCTTACAAGCTTCTTGTGCAAACTACTGGAGAAGATGGTCAACCGCCGTCTTGTCTGGTACCTAGAAACCAACGATCTTCTTAGCAACGAACAGTGTGGTTTCAGACAAGGACGATCATCAGTTGACCAATTGGTTTTGTTAGAATCTGCTATTCAAAATGCTTTTCTCTTGCGTCAAACACTTGTTGCTGTTTTCTTTGACCTTGAGAAGGCATATGATATGGCATGGAAAAGAGGAATTTTAAATACGTTAAAGTCATGGGGTATACATGGAAACATCCTAGCATTCATCGCAAACTTTCTGTCAAATAGGTCTTTCCGCGTTCTTTTTGGAGGCACTTATTCAAATATTTGTAAACAGGAGACTGGTGTACTGCAGGGCAGCGTACTAAGCGTAACGCTGTTTGCCGTTGCTATTAGTATAACATGTAATATACGGTCTCCGGTACACTGTTCTCTCTTTGTAGATGACTTCTGTATATATGTGCCTGCTCGTAACATGGCAACCGCTGAAAGATCTTTGCAGTTAGTTATACACAGATTAGAGGAATGGTCAAGAACTACGGGGTTTAAATTCTCGACTTCGAAGACCCAATGTGTATCATTTAGTCGTCGTAGGGAACACCAGCATATCCTTTATCTTGATGGGATTCAGCTTCAGACCACGGATGATGTCCGTTTTTTAGGTCTTTTATTTGATAAAATACTTTCATGGATCCCACATCTTCGTGATTTGAAGGTGAGATGCAGCAAGAAATTGGATATGTTAAGAGTCCTTAGTGGTACGAATTGGGGAGCTGACAGAACTAGTATGCTTCGATTTTATCGCGCAGTCGTTAGATCGCGTATAGATTATGGCTGTCAAGCCTACTCATCAGCACGACCTACAGTTCTGAAAACTCTTGATACCATTCACCACTCTGGACTTAGACTTGCTACTGGTGCGTTTAGAACTATCTCAATCCTTATTCTTCTTGTCGAGGCGGGGGAACCTTCCTTGTCAAAACGACGTCAAATGTTACAAATATCATACATTTCTGATCTTCGAAGCAAACCTAATCATCCGGCATTCAAAATGGTCTTTAATAACCTACATGCATCTAATTATGATGTACGCCAAAGTTCAACTGCGCCATTCGGCATAAGAACGTTACGCATAATGGATTACGCATAATGGATAACTGTGAGTTGACACTTACTGATACGTTTGAACGAACAATGTGCTATCTACCTCCACGGACAATAAAAACACCGCGTTTTGATTTCTCATTGTCCAGTTATATCAAACACACTACTCCTGATGGGGTTTACCAACAGGAGTTTCTGACAATTTCCAGATCCTACAAACACACTGAAATTATTTTCACTGATGGGTCTAAACTGGATAATAGCGTTGGGTGTGCGTTTTATGCGTTGGGACGTGCCTTCACGTATGGATTACCCTCAGCGTGTAGTGTTTTCACTGCGGAACTGTTTGCTATTTTTAAAGCTCTATCTGTCATCCAATCTACTTTTTCCCATTACATTTTGTGTTCCGATTCGAAAAGTGCACTTCAGCCCCTTCAGAATGTGTTTTTCGTGAACCCTTTAGTCGGGGATATTTTGTGTGCAGTACACAATCTTCAATTAGGGGGTGTTGGGGTAACATTCTGTTGGGTTCCCGGTCACTGTGGAATTACCGGAAACACAAAAGCGGATGAAGCGGCAAAGAGTGCTACGAGTTGGTGCCATCTACACAACGTGTTATGGCATCTGATTATATTTGTTATGTTAACCGCTCTTTGGCTGCTGCTTGGAATGATGAATGGCAATGTGTAACTCACAATAAGCTGAGGGAGATTAAGGATACCGTCCTCCCATGGAGGTCTTCTATTCGTTCTAAACGTAGGGAGGAAGTAGTGACTACTCGCCTTCGTATCGGCCACTCTTATTTAACTCATGGTTATTTGATGCGTCGTGAGGATCCGCCTTTATGTCACTTCTGTGGAAATACCATCACAATCTGTCATATACTGGTAGATTAAGTGGGTTTGAAGCATGTTCGTGACAGCTTTAATTTACAAGAGAGTTTAAAGGTGGTCTTGAAGGACGATGCCGCGGCCGTCGACCGTTTCATCACATTCCTTCGCCACCTAAATATTCTATTTAAAATTTAATATATATTATTATAGTATTCATGTCAGTTTGTGTTTAGAGTTTTATTATTGTTAACTTATTTATTTCTTACATCATGTGTTATTTATATTGTTATAGATTTATTGTTACGTTGTTTTGTTATTTATTAATTTTTTGTCTATTGTTATGTTTTTTTATAGTTACGTATTTATTGTTGCATATTTATTTTATGTTATTACTGTTTTATTCGAAAATATGTTTTTTTTAAATTTAATTTAATTACATTCTGATTCAACTTTTGCTGCTGTTTGGCGATGATAACTACACTTGGTTTTTCGCCAGAAAAAAACAGACAAAGTTTAGCGATTGTCTATAGTGATGTCTAAGGGATGTGTCTAGACATGTCTATAGACAATATATCTAGACATTTTAGATACTTTATTGCGTGTACACACTTCTTGGTTAGTTGATAGACATGGCTGACCTTGTTGGGATCGCTGCTTGCTCTGTTATAATTTTGAATAATGAAAAAAGCGGAAGAGGAGACGTTGGTGGAGGCGTGAAATGTTTGTACAGATACCTCATTACTTTCAGCACTGAATTTGGAAGTAAATTTCCCATAAACAATTTGCACAGTAAATATTTTCTGTGGAAAGCGAAACTTTTTCCGTAGGACACATATTTAAATAATGAAAACAATCGGAAAGAAAACTTGAGTGAAATAAACAAAAGATATTGAATGTTAAGTATTCATCACGACTCGCTGATAATAACTGGCAACAATGTCTCGCAACACGTCCACATTACGAAATGTTGCGCAGCATTGTCTCGCAACACGTCCACACTACGAAATGTTGCGCAGCATTGTCTCGCAGCACCTCCACACTACGAAATGTTGCGCAGCATTGTCTCGCAGCACCTCCACACTACGAAATACTGCGCAGCATTGTCTAAAGTCTCCCAACTGATATAGGAGATCAATGTTCTGTGATTTTGTTGCAGGAACATGTCTATAGACACGGGTTTTGTCTCGAAATTGTCTATAGTCAGTCGTTGGATTGAATCTGAACATTGTCTAAAGACAGAAATCACACGACTTTGTCTAATAGTGAGGACAAATTTTTAGACAATTGCTCGACTTTTTCAAATAGTGTTGACAAAGCTTTAGGTTCCAATTAATAAAAAAAAATTATCTAATTGTACTAAAAGTTTTTTGTGTTTTAGCTGCTTTTATTTAATGTACCTAGTTCTTGAAATTACAACCTTCCAACAGAACGTGCTAAACTGTTTCCTCCGTCCCACAACATTCCTTCAGCAATTCTGACAGTTTATGTTCAGGGGAGTTCCATTTATATTGCTTTTCAAGTCATTTTGGTTTTACTTTTTATTAAGTTCTCTAATACTGGACTGAGTCATATTCAGGAGATAAATAGGCAACATGCTATGCGCTTTCTGTGTTTTGGAAAAATAATTTTCTTTACGTGAAATATTTATGAACAGGCGTTTAATAACAGAGTGAAGGACTCGTTTCAGATGCAACTCCCCCATTCAATCTACGATTTTCGTGTATGTTTTATCGGAGCAGAAATATTATCTTGGTAAAACTGTTGAATTGATTGCATAAAAAATACCGCAACAAGTAAAATGCGGTATAGCTTACTCATTTGGTGCAATACAATCTTCGGTGACTAGATTCACCTTAATTTAGTCGTTAATAAGAAAAAAACAAAGGGTCCTGCGACTAGCCCTGACCATAAAACCACAGATACGAATATACCACTAATAATGTCGAATGCTCCTATGATAATTATTAAATTAAAAAGATAATTACTAAATAAGTAGGCCTACTAAGTCTTATTAATCATTTTTACACTCGCAGATATTATTGTTTAAATAACGTTGACTTGCGAGTTAGGTTCAACTATTTATTTACTCAGGCACGTTTTAATAACGTATCATCATCAGGCCTACAATACATAAGTACACAATTAAAGTTACCAGCAATAACAACAATAGTTTAGAAATAAACATAGCTACAATGAAGTTTCTTATTATTTTTATAAAACAATACAAAAACTACTAAAATGTATGACATCAAAAAATTAAAAAACATACTATTAACATTATAATTATAAACTATTACATATTTAATTGTAACAAAAGCATAAAAAACCCCTAACCACTACTACAGTTACAATCACTTACAAATCAGGAATAAAATACATTTTAGGTATAAAATACACAAATTAAATCAAATTAACATTGTAAAACCGCACCGAAATAACGGAGTAATTTTGGCAAGGTCGTTTTTCAATGTTTATTTGATTTATTTTGGGTGTTTTAAAACTGTAAATATATTTTATTCCTGACCTGTGATAGTACCTGGAGTAGTGGTTGGGTTTTTTCATGTTTTTGTTACAATTAAATATGTTATTGTTATGTTAATATTAATTTTTTTTTATGTTACCTAATTTAGTGGTTTTTGTATTATTTTATAATTACACGAATATTTCATTAGAGCTACGGTTATTTGTGAACGAGTGTTAATATTGTTGGTAATTTTAATGTGTATTTATGCATTGTAGGCCTGAAGACGACAACGTACCTGTTATTGAAACGTTGCCTCTGTAAATAAATTGTTATACCTGGCTCGCAAGCTGACCAATTTATTTAAACAAATACTAAGGTATTACAAAAAGAATCCATTAGTAGTTTTCAATGTTACAATAAAAAATAACTGGAAACCATTCTTTTTTTGGTAAAGTTATCTTGATTCATCCTAATTCTAAGGCATAATTTTGAACTAAGAAATGTCAATCCCTAGTCCATCTTTCTTTCTTTTTTTAGTTTCAAAAAATCATCCAAGACGAAAGTATATTGCCTACAGGATATGGACAAGATTGCTGGAATAAATAAGATTAAGGCAAGAACCTAGGGTTAATTTCCTGGATTGAGATATTTTGTATGATTAAAACTGGTCTTATTAGATCAAACATTAACTCTTCATGTCTATCGACTCTTTAGTTCTTGTCTCGAATTTGCCATATTTGGCTGTTACTATAGTAACACGAGAAAACATTAGGTCTGAGAAAGGGTATCGTTCTTCTCAACCTCTAACCATGGGCTGGTTAACAACAGCTAAAAGATTGTTGAATTCTAATGAAATCTCTCTTATTATCTTAGGTAAACTTCTTTATTTGGCATTACCTATTTTACTGTGGGGATATACAGTGGACATTAACCATATTTCTTGGTACCTTATTTTGGAACTTTTGAAGAACTCTTACATTATATTCTTATGTACAACCCCGTAAAGTGGGCTGCCATTGAGTCAAATAGGCTTTATACTCTGATTATATACTGTTATTTTATTATGTAATGGCAATTTTGATTTTATCAGCAGAAAACATTGGGCTAATGCTAGTTCCAAATCTGGCTCTTCAGCTTTAGTTTAGCATTATCATAGATAGTTAGCATTATTTCCATAAGGTATGCTACGTCAGTTATTATCCAATAACCAAAGATTTTTTACTATGTTTTGGTGAAGTTATTGAGTAGTGATTAACTAACTAACTAAGCATGACAGCTCCATTTCTTGTGAGCTTTTCAATATTTACCCCGTTATGAGATCAAATCCTGGGGGGATTTTTGTCTGATATATGATGAAGGATTATGACGTATTGATACAGAACGCTTATCTTAAATGGTCCGTTCCTTTGAGGGGAATGTTAATAATGCCTTTGCATCATTATGGAAGCAAAAGTTGAAAGCAATATATTAAAGAACCAGTTTCTACAAAAAAAGTTGGATTTTTAAAAGTGCATAAGGCAATTCATTAAACGTTCTCATGAATATTCGGATGTTTTAGGGTTTAAACAAATTAAAGTGTTAATTTTTACAAACCTATCCTTGCAACCTAAAAAGATTAGTTAGCAACACAAACACAACTAATATTCTACCCGGGAAACAAAATCTAAGCCAACTCTTACATTAGCATTAAGTAACATTTTCTACAAGTTCTATTACAACTGAAGTTGCTTCATGTAATCATCTTGAATTCACTGATTAAACTAATTTTAAAAATACTTAACTAAGTGAATACGTAATTGCTTACTTGCTGACGCGTTTCAAAACACTCGTTCGTTTTACGAAGCTAACCCTCTACTGGCAGCATCGGGTGTAAAGGCTCTAACGGGAATGGATTTATGACTGTGGAATGGGGTGGGTTGTTTTGGTTGTGTGTCATATAATAGAAAATGCTGTTGGCTTCAAAGCGTGTGAGATCATTTAATAAGTTTTCTTTATCTGTTGCGTAGTGTTTGTAGATTTCATATTTTTCTAAGGTTGTTAGTTTTTTACTTTGTTTTAATGTGTATAGAACATTTAAATTAGTGTATATGTCGGTGTGTGTGTGTGTGTGTGTGTGTGTGTGTGTGTGTGTGTGTGTGTGTGTGTGTGTGTGTGTGTGTGTTTGTGTGTGTGTGTTGGGTGTTTTTAGGTGTTTTGCTAGCTGGATTTAGGGCTCGTTTTTTTTGTTGGGTAATGTGTTCTTTGAAGCGTGTATAGAATGACCTGCCGGTTTGGCCGATGTATTAGCTGGGACAATCGCTACAAGTTAATTTGTAAATACCTGAGAGTTTGTATTTGTCAGTTTTTTTTGAAAAGGTTGTAGACCTACGTGCTCTCTTAAAGTGTTTGTTGTTTTGTAAGATATTTGAAAACAGATACAGAAAACGTATTAAATGATCTCACACACTTTGAAGCGAACAGCCTTTTCTATTATATGACACACAACCAAAACAACCCACCCCATTCCACAGTCATAAATCCATTCCCGTTAGAGCCTTTACATCTAACTGATGCCGCCAGTAGAGGATTAGCTTCGTAAAAGGAACGAATGTTTTGAAACGCGTCAGTAAGTAAGCAATTACGTATTCACTTAGTTAAGTATTTTTAAAATTAGTCTATTACAACTATTATACTAGTTCAGTGTTTAGTCATTACAAAACGTATTAAACCTCTTAACTGAGTGGATTAAGTTATCCCAAGTTGATAAAACGTAAGTACATAAAATACAAAAGCATTTACTAATTTAAGCTTTTATTAGTTTTATTTGTATTTCACAGCTTTTTACTAAATTTGAAGCTTGATTCTGTTTTCTTAAAAAGGGGAAAACTTTATCCTCAAGTCTAATTATTTTGGATATAAAAAGGAAAGATCAGAAGCTGTTTTTTTACGATTGCACTTAACTGGAAATTGTAATGAATGTGCAAGCAGTGGGATTTAAATTTTACACAGAAAGCTTTAGATTAGTTAGAAATAGTTTCTATCAGATGAAATTACAAAAATATTCTCTCATATTACTGTCAGCAGGCCATTTAGAGATTGTGCATAGATATAAAAATTTCCAAGACATAACGAATTGGCACAGATATGAACTGATTCAAAAGAATTTGGCAAAGTGCCACTTCAGCAAGTATACGCAGTGCGTTGAAGATACATGGCACTTTACATCAGTGAAATAAAAGGTTTTAGCCTTATATACCTCATGTTTTGATTTAAAACTGTAATACAATGAAAATATTGGAAACAACCTCAATGCTACAAAAATATTCAAAAATAACTGATAATACAAGTTGTCTAAGATTAAATGTGTAGGGTTTAATTTTAGATAAATTGTATTAACAGTTTATTTTTGTGGTATTGGGATCGTTTCCAATATTTTCATCGTAATATATTGTACCACTGTGCTCTTGATATTCTATAAAACTGCAATGTTAGTCCTGAATTAGAATAAATCCAAATAATAATATTTGTTACAATTAGGCATTAAAAAAAAGATGATTGTAATATTAAAATGTGAATAACAAAGGAAATAAAGAAAGAAACATTATTTTCATGAATAATAAAATGTTGGTAAAGTTATAGATTATATAACAAACATTAGTCTAGAGTATTCAATATTTTACTGCATTATCAAAACCTAACTTTGTGTGTTTGTATCTAATGTACAAATTTTTGTGGGCGTTTCACTTCAATCGTGTAACCCCATTTCCTATTAATTATTTTTTTCTCACAGAAACTTGTCTAGTCTTCCTTCTAAAATTTAAAAAATGTAAGAACTCACTTCCTGCTCTCTTTTTATCTCTTTGAGTTCGACGAATCATCCATCTTTCCAGTTGGTCCAGCTGAACCTCCTCCATTACCCAAGATTCCAGGAATTCTGGATGGGACTTTAGAAATGCTGAAACTAGTTCTCCTGTCATCTCTGTAACAGAAAACCAATATGGAAGCAGCGAATTAATAAATACATTTTCATACAATTTAATTTCTCCTAAAGTATAGATAAAAACATTTTTTTTCAAAGAGACTGTACACAATTAGTGTCGCTTACTGTACATACATGCATCTGAGTTTGTAAACAATATCTAAAGTAAAGAAAGTAAACGTAGATTACAACATTATATTCATTATTATTAATAATAAATACTTGTTTTACACCATCAGGGTATGAGAAAAGGAGTAGAACTGCCATGGTTTGTACCAATGGTTCATAAACCATTTAAATTCATGGATCCCTTGACAGCAAAATATATTAGCTAGCGGCAGCCTTACAGAAAACTGTACGTTATTTTGTTGGTAGTAAAGTTTCAAGCCAATTTTTACCAATGAATTGTTTTTACTTCTGCACAGGAGGGCTAAAACAGGTATATTTCAATATCACAATGAAGTAAATTTTTTAGGAATTTTTTAAACTCTAAAATTAGCAAATAGCCATATGGTCTAAATAACAAATAAAATACGTACACAAAATTCACAAATTAACCATTATTTACTATAATGCTTTTCAACGACAAAGTCGTCGTCATCAGTGATTGTTGTAATCAACTCACAAACTCTGAGTTGTAAGTTAGAGTTTGTAGTAGCAACACTCAATGATGAAGGTGACTTTGTCATTGAAACGGGTTTGAGTAAACAAATGATTAATTTGTGAGTTTTGTGTATGACTTTTATTTCTTATTGATATAACCTCACAAGCTGAACTCAACGAATAACTGTTATATGGTGTAGGTACACCTGATCTATGTAGTATGAATGAGTGTCCAAAACATTTTACTTATTAATGAAAAACATATAATTTTTGACTTAAAAACATAACAGTGTATCATAGCGTAGCAGCTCCCTATTCTTAAAAAAAACTAGTTTAAACATTTCCCTGCAAACTATAAAATGTTCACTATCACAAATTGCAATTCAGTAACAGATATTTTTAACTTAAGCCTACAATTCTAAGACCCGCTGTGGCGCCGCAGGTAGATGGGGCGCAGACATTGGGAACCACTGGCATATAGTACTTAATGAATGTAACTTGGCTAGCACTCCGTTTGAATAGAAAATTATTAATTACCATAGGTGTACATTTTCACCAGTCGAATTTTTATGTTTTGTAGACTACTACATAAAATAAATGCTATGGCTGTTTATTTTGCTTATTAATATAACAATGACATATTAATTAATAATGGATTATTACTTTTCCTATAATACATAATCCTTATTAAAAAAAATTAATTTCACTAAAAAAATATTATATTATTTTCTCCAAATATTACTGATTGGGATGTAACTATAATAAGACCACCGAAAAGATATACTCTTTCAATTGCTAGCAAAACCATTTTGATCGATTTAATACTGCCAAAGTTATCGTGGAACAAACAGAAACAAACAGATACGGATCGAAATCAGAACCTCCTCTTTTTTTGAAGTCGGTTGTAATTGTATACAGTATTTTGCTTATTAATGCAATGCCTTAGTAAGTTTGTCACAACTTTACTTTATGCTTCTCGTTATTTTACTAAATTCAAACGTAAACCAATTGTTTGGTGAGAAACATCTCACCAATTGTCATGGATAACAAAATTCGTAGCAGTAAAACTCAATACAGTAGACTTTCTAAATTCCGAGTCCCAATTCTTCGCTAAATTCCGTTAAATTCAAGCCTATTTCTATTTCAGATATTTTATTAATTTAAAATGAAATCCAAATTATTTACTGTTGGACAATGCACCGTCATATCTCGATGAAGCTCAACTGTGGCCGGATGATATCAGTGCTTTATTTCTACTTGCAAATGTTACGAGCCTAATCCAGCCGATGGGTTGGGGTGTTGTGGAATGTATGTAAAAAAAAACACGCGTTCGCTTTTATCTTGGAAGCGACTGAATGGGATGAGAGCATTGTATGACTGAAGCATTGGTTCACAAGAAGAAACAAAATCGGCATTATTAATAAAGAAACTTCCAGGTTGTGAAAATTCCGATTATACGGCCATAGGGCCTAAGCCAATGGATGATTAAGGACGAACAATTTGAGATAACAGAAGTTACGATTATTGAAATTGTACAAAAAACTACTGAAGGCTGTGATGAAGAGAATAAAGATGAAGGTTCAACAGTACAAGAAGGGAAAATTAGCCACTACCGCCTTGGAAACTGGACTTCGCTATATTGTACAACAAACACCAAGCCAGCAAATGTGTTTCTTTTAAGACATCTACGCGGCACCGTAGCACGAAAACTATCTGATAAGCAAACTAGGAAGGCACTTCACAACTTTTTCCAAAAAATGTAATGAATGTGATGACCAATGAATTCCAAAGCAACATTAATTTGTGTAAGTACTGTAATCTATAAAGCTCTATAAACGTATTTTGAGCATTCTTAATTATAGAATTAGATTTATTAGAGCTCCTATTTTATTTACCACACAGGAAGGTATTTCCGTGTAATCTGAGTTTTCGTTAATTCGAGGACGTCTCGATCCTGTGTACCTCGAATTATCAAGACTCTACTGTATTTTCAATTTAATTCAATTGAATTTACCCAAAGTTTATCCTTTCACGGAAATATTTACTATAAAACGTTTTAGTAAATGTCGATATCCCTGTTTTACTGACATTTCTTTTAATAAATTTATTACGAACTCTACAGTTCTTATGAACTTGAAGAAACTTTATAATTCCTGACTGCATTTTCGACTGTTTATATTTAGCCGGGGTTACTAATCAGGTACAATAATACGTTCATAAATTTATACTTGAAACAATGAGAAGACTTATTTATAACCATAGTCACAGTTTGAACACAATAATTCAGAAGGCGTAGGAAGCTTTACTTTGTGAAGATTTATATTTGGTTCACGATAGATTCAAACAATGCAGGCGACGTGAGCAGGAGACAGTGCCTTAAGAAGGCTTTCCGTATTGGTGTAATGAATCACGCACTCTGCCACGTAATTGGATTTTCAAGGCGTAAATCAAAATGACGGACACGATAAAGGATGACCCAGTGTATAGTGCTCTAGGCCGTGCGGATTACAGCCGACGAGAATATTCAAGATTTATGAGATATTTGGTTTTCCTCCTGTATTTCTATGCCTATGTTATATTATACAAATCTAGGGATATTCCACTCTAAACAAAGTTGTATGGTTTATAAATAAATTGGAAGTGCAGAAAATATTACAATTGGATACAATCTTTTGTTAAATTTCTACACTAAAAACAAGATTTTAGATCTTTAAATAGTTTACTTTTATCTAGAATATTTCTTTGCCCGAATTTCTGTTCTTAGGTGTAGAAAGGTTAACGAATAACGTTTGTCAAATTTGGAATTGTTCTAAGAGATTAGAAATTACAGACTAATCCGTAAAGTTTCAGGGAAAGGCCAAGCAAAAATGAATGTGCTGCAGTAATGCAAAATTCTTTCCAGGCTGCAGTTAGCAACTAAGTTAAAATAGCAGTAATTTGAGTGACGGGAGAGGAAGATTGCGAAGAATAGAAAAACCTAAAAACCTGATTCCAATGTGTACGAAGTACAATGTGCTTCCTAATTCTCTGAGAATTAATTTACAAAATAACGAAACTGTATGACACCTTTTTATTGGAGTGTGCAGTTTTCTGAGTGAGAAGTTTATTTGGGATATTTTGTACTAAAAGACGTTCGGAATTTTAAACAAAACAACAGCGTTTGTATTATTATTTTAATAATTATTTCATTTAAGTATAAAAACAGATTTTCACCATTGCTTATGCATTCAAGGGTGTGTAAACTTTTGTTTTATTTTCTAAACAAAAAATTACAATATTTGAGGCCTATAATTTGTAAAAACTAATTGTGTAGTTATAAAATAATGATTCCAAGTTTCGCTAATTAACTTTTATTTGACAGCTGTTTCGTCACAACCATGTCTTCATCAGATAATATTTGACATATATTTAAGTCAATTCTAAAATTATGTGATGGAGATGGTGTGATATCGAAATAGCTGTCCCGTAAAAGTTAATTTGTAAAAATTAGAGCAGGTTTTATTTTATTTTATAATTCTATAAAATTACAATTGTGAATTTAAACTCCCTTTAATTTGTGATCATAATAATTGTTTTAATTATTTAAACCTTCTGGCTTTTCATATATAAGATGAAACAAGTTTTTAGTAATCTTTTAAACACCTGGAAAGCAAAGGACCATTTATATTGAGATCGAAACGAAAACAGCAACAGAAAGAGCACAGAAACAATGAAATGAGGTTGTAAATTAGGTTGAGGTATAGGTTCTGATGTTAAAAAAAATTTTAACGAAGGAAACGTGTGTATATTTATTGCATAATAGTAAAAGTAAAAAAATAATCCGATGATTACACACACACACACACACACACACACACACACACACACACACACACACACACACACACACACACACAAACACACACACTGCAACGGACCAGGCCAGCGCCCACGCACGGCGCCGTCAACCCTTCCGACGTTGACCAGCACGCGCGCGCAAGCCCGCCCACCAACGCCCGTTGCAGAGCAAGAATTTTGAAACGAGCCGCTCGCAGCAAAAACCACGAACGCTGTGCAATGCTCGCCAAAATCTGCCAGAGAACAAGTCACTGGACTTAAAAAAGAAAAAACCTAACTTGCTGCGGATTCTACCCTTAACGGGTAAGTCGTCCCGGGGGATGGGTTCTTTTGAAAGACATCTAAACGGCGAAATGACCATATCAGCTGTAGGAGAGTGTAAGAAACTTGTTTAAAATAATACTCAGTTTGTTTGCAAGTTAGTTAAAAAATCTTTATTTTTTAATTTTTAAAAATTTAAAATTTAATATTACAATGCACAGTCTGCAATTTATTTGACAAAAAAAAAAAATCCTTTGTGTTGGTTCTTAACACAGTTAAGAAACCAACTCTGCTTATTTTAGTTGACTTTTAAATTTAAATTAAGAATTTACGATTTTAATTTTCTTTCATTCAGAGTATGCCAAAGCGTAAAACTTCGCTCTACTTGACGGTCAATCTTACTTGTCGGAAATATAACCCTTTACAACTTGTCATAATTTTATTTCATTATCCCAGGTTCTCAACCTTGCGATTTTAAACGTCAATATATGGTTTTGTTTACTTAACTTTTTACTGAAAATTTTAATTGTTACAAATTACAAATATTCGTTGATTCAAGCAAAGCCTTACTTTTCAACACACTCCGAAAGATCCCTACTTTTCACATTTTGTTCAATTTATTTAAACTTTCTAAACACACTACTTTATTTATGGCCATATTTTACATAGCCATTTAAATGATATAATTTTTTCTATATCTTTATCAATTTAAAATGAGCAATTTAAAATTCAAATTCTATTTACTTTAGCAGGTAAAATTTCAATCAATTTTACCAAAGAACCTAAAAGCAATTTCATAAAACATATCAAATTATATAAAAACCAATTATGAAGTACATACTGAAACAAAAATTACATATAAAACATATAGCCATATCTCCTACAAGATTATCAAAATATTTACTGAACATCAAATCATAATTTATAAAAATTGTTAAAACATCTGCTGAATAAATTCAAACACCTTCCCATATTGAAATTATAATATTTAAATACATATTTTAATAAAAATGTTTACTGAAACATATTTAAAACCTTTTTCAAACATATCTTCACTCATTTACAAAATCTACAAATTTATTTATATTCATTTAACCCTTTGATTAGAAAATATTTAACCCTTTGATTACTCTTTGATTAACCCTTTCGGCATGAAAATTCACATAATGAAATTTATTTATATTTATTAAAACCTAGTTACACCCTTTTGAACTGATCCTTGATCATTTACAAAGAAATTTACAAATTTTAAAATTTATTTAACCCTTTTTATATAAAATAAAAAACCCTTTAGTTATCATTTGGTTAACCCTTTCTTCATTAAAATTTTAAATACTGAAGTTTTGTTTACAACTTATTTAATCATAGTTAAAACCTTTTAATGTAAAATATGTAACCCTTTGGTTATTATTTGAATTAACCCTTTCTTCATTACAATTATGCATACTGAAGTTTAATTAAAATTTATTTAAAATTTATCAATGCAATTTCTGAAGGAAATTGCTATTTAATAAATTTTTAGTAACCTTTGCTAAATGGCTACAAGCCCATTTGCCTTTATTATAGAACTTACATTTTTTAACCCAATTTGCAAAGATTTCAATTTTCTTTCTAAGTTACTCTACCACCAAGATATTTTTTTTAAATACACATAAATCATGAAATAAACAATATATATATACTTATAATTCAAAAAAGAAAACTTATATTAACATATTAATTTGGTTAGCTAGACCCACTTACAAATTTAAAATCTCTTGTTTAACTTAACCCTTTTATTGTACCTTTTAAAAATTTAAAATCTACCCATATTGAAATCATTTCCCTTTATTCTTACTCCAACCTTGGTTTGATTCAATTTATTTTATACACATATATAATTTCACCCTTTTCTAACTAAAATCAAAGGCTTACATTAAAAAGCTTCAATTTGTTAGAACCCTTGTTTATTTTAAATGAAAACAATTTATGTCAATTTGTTTCATATGGAAAAAATGTCGTAATGACTCCTTCTAAATAAAATACCAATTTAGTTTAATTTAATTATATGAAGTAACACTCCTGTTTATAGGAGTACCTGAAACTAAAGCATAGCCTTCCAATCAGCTGTTGTAAACAATGGCCTTTTGTCCGCCATCTTGGATATTTACTTTTAGCAATTTATATTTAACTTTATTACAACACATTTTTTATTTAATTTCTTTACACCTTCATAAGATTTTAAACTCTTTAATTAATTTAAATCCCTTTATTTGATTTGTTTATTTAAATCCCTTTCCCTTTACATAAGTTCTAATCTAAAATTTCTATTTCCCTTACATTCATAAAATACAACATAATTTCTGCATTTATGGCATCGCCATCTTGAAACCCCCCACTCTTTAAAACAAAGCCACCAGCATTTACTTGTAAAATTTAAAGTTTACTGTTAATGATTTGAAAATTTATTTAAATTTATAACATTTTCCCAATTTAAAAAAAATTCTTCAAATTAAAATTTTAATTTGCAAAGGGAAAACAATTTAGATCTGACCTGATTCCACACAAAGCATGGCTTGCCTTTCTTCTCCCTCTCTTCTCCGTCTCTCCCTTTGTTTTCCAACGGGGTGGGGAAAATCCGGCTTGGCTGTTGCTTTGCTTCCACGTAAGAATACTGGGATGACTTCCCACGCGTTGCCGCCATCTTTGAAATCCTCCATCCCTTTGTGTGTCTGCTAGGCCTCAGGTAGATCAGCTCGCTTCACCCTTTGGTTGAAATCCTTCCATCTTCTTTCTTCGATGCCATTCGCACCTCTTTTAAATTTTAACGGTTACCAGTAAAATTTTAGCTTTAAGCCCTTCTTTTAACACAGTTCTTGGGCATTTCTTAACACAGAAAAGAAATAGAAAAATCTTTTAAAAACGTTTATCAATTTAGTTAAATTTTGTTTAATTTTGTTAGAAATTTAGACTCACACTTTTAAAACTGTTTGCTAGGTTACACTGTTCACATCGCCTTGTCTTTCTAGTAAGGCTGTAACACACACATTTAACGACGCTCGCACATAATTTGATGGAAATTTATGGGAACCTCTTTCGCAGCGATCTTGAAATGCGAAAGGGCCCCATACGAAACTACAGCGTCACGACATCTCAACGAAACAAACTTTCCCTAGCCACTCATAGTTTTTGAACTGTTGACGGTAACAAAACTATTGTTCATTGTTTTACCGGAGCTACGCCCGACACCGACCTTACCCTTCGAGAGTCCTGGTTTAGCTGGGGCTTCAAAAGACGCTTGGCCTGCTCAACCCGGGAAAACACCCCCACCTGCAGTCCGTTCCCACGAGTTGACAACCAATAAGGATCTTAAATCGATGTCGCCTGATCGGCGCGCGCACTTCTTTTGTACTAGTGCGTAACGGCTCGCAAAATTGATAAACCGATCGATTTAATCCACTTTTTCGATCAAGCCGTATAACTCTTTAAGGGTGCTTCTGATGGAATTTTATTATTCTTTATTTTTGATTTTTCTCGTCTTGCTTTATCTCTGGAAATGTCGATGGTAACTCTAGGCCAATTTTGACCATCTTCCCCTTGCAAACGGCCTTAAATTTAAGTTTCAAACCCTTCCCACGGTGGCTTGGTTTGTTTTACTTACATGAACTTTAGACTCTTTATGTTTTACATGTTATCTTTTTGCGGCATGTATTCCAAGAGAATATAGCCCGCCGCAAGATCCCCCTTTAAAATTGAGACAAAAAAAAAATTTTTTGCAAGTATCTCAAAAAAAAAATTTACTTATACAAAAAAAAATTTATTTTTCGAGATTTACCTGTTTTCCTATTTTATTTGTGGGTGCTAGCTAACTCTTAATTTACCTTACTTATATATCTATTTGTCCTTGGTCCTCTTCTACTTCTTCTCACTGAAACACTTAAAACACTTTCACAATATTAATAAGTACAACCCTAAGTATATACATTTTTATAAAACTCACAACTCTCACTGTTCACTCACAGGCTTGATACAATAAATCTGATCTTGTTTCCTCTTTGCTTTATTTTCTAAAAGTTAAAAAATTAAAAAATTTTTTATCTCAAATTTTCCATTTCTTAATTCCCCTACATTTATACCCTCGTTAGTGGCTTTATTTTATTTTTTTTCATATATACATATAAACATTTTACATTTCTTATAAATACACTCCAAAATATCTAACCAAGTTCTTACAATTTACCAGCAGTTATTTACTTACGCTCCTTATCTTAAGTGAGGAACGATGTTCAGGTGTTCCCCTCTCACTCTCTGGCGCTGTCCCTTTTATCAGCTGGCGTCTTGCGTTACTTGCTTACGCATTAGTCGGCCGCTCCACACAGCTGTGACCTTGTGTAGTAAAGCTACTTCCTTATCTTTTTTGCCTGGGTCAGTGCTCTTACTGTAAACACAACTTTGGATCGATATTTGTTGCACTCCGGCAACACACATTTTTTGTTTTGACGTCAGGTCAGCTATCAGGCTTCCTTGTTTATTATTAGTCTACGTATAATTTTATATCGTTAACATCGTATCTTCCTGGAGTCTCCGTGAGAATCGATTTATTTTCTTCCTGCTGCTGTACTGTACTTAGGTTTCTTACATTGTATACTCGACGTGGTTTCAGTGTTTGGCCATTTTTATAATTTTTGTGTTTCTTTCTCTTTACTCTACTCTTCCAATCTACAACTCCTAATCTCCTCCTTATCCTGTATCTGGGTCTACTCCGTTTTGCCTTGTCCTGAGTTCTCTTTTCTCCTCCTTTTTCTTTCCTATTACGCTTGTTTTTCTTGTCCTCTGGCTCGCTCGCATCCTTGTTTCCTTCCGGGATTTCCGCATGGTCGTAGGAACATTCTGGGCCTCCTTGTCCTCTCTGTACTTTTCCTCCTATTTCTTCCTCTTGTCCTTTATACTTTTTGTGCCTACTTTCGGCTTTCTCGGGCTCTGCCCTTTTTTCCGCCCTAGTTCCACGTGTATGACCTTCTTTGCTCCTCCCTTCCGGCACATTTCTGTCTGCCTTGCCATCGGCTCCTCTTCTTTTGCTTACAGCTGCTGCTCCCTTCTTGCTTTCTTTTTGCTCCATTTCTTTTGCCTCCTGGCCTTCTGGTTTTCCCTTTTCCTCCTGTTTACTACCTCTCTGTTTTACTTTTGCATTTGGTTTCTCCTTTGCCACTTCTGCTCCAACATTTCCCTCAGATTTGGATCCATGTCCCAATCCCCCCCCCAAGACTCGGCCACTCCGGGTTCTCGATAGGGGTAACGACGTCAGCCTGGTGTTCGGCTGGCGCCAGTACAAGCCCCTCTTCTTCGCTTGTACCAATCCATCCCACCTTGTCGATTTTTGCTCTTCTACTAATCTTTTGGAGCTCTCCTGGATGGTCTTGTGTGGATCTTACTTCTTCTCCTTCCTGAGCTTCCAAGTTAGTAATGGATGTGTTTGGATGGTCTTGTGCATGTCTTATGACTTCTCCTTCTTGGGCTTCCTGATTTCGAGTTTCTCTGAGATTGCTTGCACTTCCGTTTCCTTCTTGGATCTTGGCTAGGTCACTGGAACTCTTTGGGCCTCCCTGTTTTGCAGCTTCCTGCTGCCTACTATTTCTCTCAACCTCTTCCTCCTTTACTGTTACTGGGTAGCCGTTCTACGGCATCCTTGGGCTCAGCCCCACCCATCGCCCTGTTTCCACTCTGTTCCCTTTTGCCTTCTCCTTCCAGCACGTTTTTGCTCGCTTCTCTGTCAGATGTAACTCTTTTTTGCCTCTCTTTTTCTTTTACTATTCTTTTATTCTTCTTCATACTACTAATACTCTTTTTTATTTCTATGTTCCGGGTCTCGGTTTCAAAGTTGTCCAAGAATTCTATGGCGTTGACCACGGACTCCCGATGAACTCCTATGCAAGCACTGCTAATTTCCCTTTCGAAGTGTGCCATTACTTTGCTCACCAAGTACCTCTCAGGTATTGGTGGATCCAGGTTCCTGGCCTTGCTAACCATCACCACGAAGTAGTCAGACCTTTTGTATGGTCCCATCTCGTTATACTTCCCAGTGTCTAACTGCCGCCTTATTTTCTCTTGCGCAGCAAATCCCCAGTACATGTTAAGAAACTTGCTCTTAAATTCCTCGTACTGGTCTTCTGGCCGTTGCACTGCCAGCCACCAAGCTTTAGCTGTTCTTTGTAGATTCCTTACAATCATTTGAAGCTTGGCCTCCTCCTCGAGCATGGGGTCGGTTTCTTCGAAAAGCTCTTCCATCTTTTTTATGAAGTCAACTGGATCTTCATTTTCCTTCCCGAAGAACTCGATCTTTCGGATTCCCACTATCTGATGGTAGGCCCACACTCTCGGTTTCTCCCAGTATACGGTTGGTCCTGGTTGTCTGACGTTGCTTATTTCCTCTTGTTCTTTCTTTACTTCTTCCTTCCTCCGTTCTTGCTCTCTTTCTTCTTTTTCTCTTTGCCATCTCATTTTCTTTTGTTCCCATTCTGCTTCTCTCTCCTTTCGTTCTTGCTCTCTCTTTTCTTCTCTCTCCTTTCGCTCCTGTTCTCTCTCTTCCCTTTCTTTATCCCTCTCTGCTGCTCTCTCCTTTCGCTCTTGCTCTCTCTCCTTTCGTTCTTTCTCTCTCTTTGCTTCCCTCTCTTCTCTCCACCACTCCATGAACTTCTCTATATCACTCTTCTCAGGCTGCTTTGGTGATGCCATCATCTCTGTTTTATTCTATTTCTCCCTTTTTTTTTTTTTTTTTTTTTCAGTTTATATATAATCCTATCCTACTCCTTCTACTTAGACTATGAATATGTTTCCTTACATATTTCTTCTTCCGTTTGTTGTCGCTGGATGTCGTGCGTGTGTTTCCTATGCGCGCGTTCGTCTATGTGTTTGCCTCTTTTTACTTACAACTAATTACCCCTACTTTACTTTCTTATCACCTTTTAAATCTATTTCTCATACTAAACTATTTAACTCTTACTTTCATCTTCTTATCTTATTTTTAAATTAATTTACCAGTGTTTTAACCTAGAACTGCAATCTAACTCTTTTCTTTAACATTTTATTATTTATTTCTTACACTTCCTAGGTCGAATTTCGCCATGTCTTTTTATGATTTTAATAGAGACCGAAATATTTATACGGGAAAGTCCGCAACTTTACCCGTCGGCCCCACGTTGGGCGCCATCTTACTAACTGCAACGGACCAGGCCAGCGCCCACGCACGGCGCCGTCAACCCTTCCGACGTTGACCAGCACGCGCGCGCAAGCCCGCCCACCAACGCCCGTTGCAGAGCAAGAATTTTGAAACGAGCCGCTCGCAGCAAAAACCACGAACGCTGTGCAATGCTCGCCAAAATCTGCCAGAGAACAAGTCACTGGACTTAAAAAAGAAAAAACCTAACTTGCTGCGGATTCTACCCTTAACGGGTAAGTCGTCCCGGGGGATGGGTTCTTTTGAAAGACATCTAAACGGCGAAATGACCATATCAGCTGTAGGAGAGTGTAAGAAACTTGTTTAAAATAATACTCAGTTTGTTTGCAAGTTAGTTAAAAAATCTTTATTTTTTAATTTTTAAAAATTTAAAATTTAATATTACAATGCACAGTCTGCAATTTATTTGACAAAAAAAAAAAATCCTTTGTGTTGGTTCTTAACACAGTTAAGAAACCAACTCTGCTTATTTTAGTTGACTTTTAAATTTAAATTAAGAATTTACGATTTTAATTTTCTTTCATTCAGAGTATGCCAAAGCGTAAAACTTCGCTCTACTTGACGGTCAATCTTACTTGTCGGAAATATAACCCTTTACAACTTGTCATAATTTTATTTCATTATCCCAGGTTCTCAACCTTGCGATTTTAAACGTCAATATATGGTTTTGTTTACTTAACTTTTTACTGAAAATTTTAATTGTTACAAATTACAAATATTCGTTGATTCAAGCAAAGCCTTACTTTTCAACACACTCCGAAAGATCCCTACTTTTCACATTTTGTTCAATTTATTTAAACTTTCTAAACACACTACTTTATTTATGGCCATATTTTACATAGCCATTTAAATGATATAATTTTTTCTATATCTTTATCAATTTAAAATGAGCAATTTAAAATTCAAATTCTATTTACTTTAGCAGGTAAAATTTCAATCAATTTTACCAAAGAACCTAAAAGCAATTTCATAAAACATATCAAATTATATAAAAACCAATTATGAAGTACATACTGAAACAAAAATTACATATAAAACATATAGCCATATCTCCTACAAGATTATCAAAATATTTACTGAACATCAAATCATAATTTATAAAAATTGTTAAAACATCTGCTGAATAAATTCAAACACCTTCCCATATTGAAATTATAATATTTAAATACATATTTTAATAAAAATGTTTACTGAAACATATTTAAAACCTTTTTCAAACATATCTTCACTCATTTACAAAATCTACAAATTTATTTATATTCATTTAACCCTTTGATTAGAAAATATTTAACCCTTTGATTACTCTTTGATTAACCCTTTCGGCATGAAAATTCACATAATGAAATTTATTTATATTTATTAAAACCTAGTTACACCCTTTTGAACTGATCCTTGATCATTTACAAAGAAATTTACAAATTTTAAAATTTATTTAACCCTTTTTATATAAAATAAAAAACCCTTTAGTTATCATTTGGTTAACCCTTTCTTCATTAAAATTTTAAATACTGAAGTTTTGTTTACAACTTATTTAATCATAGTTAAAACCTTTTAATGTAAAATATGTAACCCTTTGGTTATTATTTGAATTAACCCTTTCTTCATTACAATTATGCATACTGAAGTTTAATTAAAATTTATTTAAAATTTATCAATGCAATTTCTGAAGGAAATTGCTATTTAATAAATTTTTAGTAACCTTTGCTAAATGGCTACAAGCCCATTTGCCTTTATTATAGAACTTACATTTTTTAACCCAATTTGCAAAGATTTCAATTTTCTTTCTAAGTTACTCTACCACCGAGATATTTTTTTTAAATACACATAAATCATGAAATAAACAATATATATATACTTATAATTCAAAAAAGAAAACTTATATTAACATATTAATTTGGTTAGCTAGACCCACTTACAAATTTAAAATCTCTTGTTTAACTTAACCCTTTTATTGTACCTTTTAAAAATTTAAAATCTACCCATATTGAAATCATTTCCCTTTATTCTTACTCCAACCTTGGTTTGATTCAATTTATTTTATACACATATATAATTTCACCCTTTTCTAACTAAAATCAAAGGCTTACATTAAAAAGCTTCAATTTGTTAGAACCCTTGTTTATTTTAAATGAAAACAATTTATGTCAATTTGTTTCATATGGAAAAAATGTCGTAATGACTCCTTCTAAATAAAATACCAATTTAGTTTAATTTAATTATATGAAGTAACACTCCTGTTTATAGGAGTACCTGAAACTAAAGTATAGCCTTCCAATCAGCTGTTGTAAACAATGGCCTTTTGTCCGCCATCTTGGATATTTACTTTTAGCAATTTATATTTAACTTTATTACAACACATTTTTTATTTAATTTCTTTACACCTTCATAAGATTTTAAACTCTTTAATTAATTTAAATCCCTTTATTTGATTTGTTTATTTAAATCCCTTTCCCTTTACATAAGTTCTAATCTAAAATTTCTATTTCCCTTACATTCATAAAATACAACATAATTTCTGCATTTATGGCATCGCCATCTTGAAACCCCCCACTCTTTAAAACAAAGCCACCAGCATTTACTTGTAAAATTTAAAGTTTACTGTTAATGATTTGAAAATTTATTTAAATTTATAACATTTTCCCAATTTAAAAAAAATTCTTCAAATTAAAATTTTAATTTGCAAAGGGAAAACAATTTAGATCTGACCTGATTCCACACAAAGCATGGCTTGCCTTTCTTCTCCCTCTCTTCTCCGTCTCTCCCTTTGTTCTCCAACGGGGTGGGGAAAATCCGGCTTGGCTGTTGCTTTGCTTCCACGTAAGAATACTGGGATGACTTCCCACGCGTTGCCGCCATCTTTGAAATCCTCCATCCCTTTGTGTGTCTGCTAGGCCTCAGGTAGATCAGCTCGCTTCACCCTTTGGTTGAAATCCTTCCATCTTCTTTCTTCGATGCCATTCGCACCTCTTTTAAATTTTAACGGTTACCAGTAAAATTTTAGCTTTAAGCCCTTCTTTTAACACAGTTCTTGGGCATTTCTTAACACAGAAAAGAAATAGAAAAATCTTTTAAAAACGTTTATCAATTTAGTTAAATTTTGTTTAATTTTGTTAGAAATTTAGACTCACACTTTTAAAACTGTTTGCTAGGTTACACTGTTCACATCGCCTTGTCTTTCTAGTAAGGCTGTAACACACACATTTAACGACGCTCGCACATAATTTGATGGAAATTTATGGGAACCTCTTTCGCAGCGATCTTGAAATGCGAAAGGGCCCCATACGAAACTACAGCGTCACGACATCTCAACGAAACAAACTTTCCCTAGCCACTCATAGTTTTTGAACTGTTGACGGTAACAAAACTATTGTTCATTGTTTTACCGGAGCTACGCCCGACACCGACCTTACCCTTCGAGAGTCCTGGTTTAGCTGGGGCTTCAAAAGACGCTTGGCCTGCTCAACCCGGGAAAACACCCCCACCTGCAGTCCGTTCCCACGAGTTGACAACCAATAAGGATCTTAAATCGATGTCGCCTGATCGGCGCGCGCACTTCTTTTGTACTAGTGCGTAACGGCTCGCAAAATTGATAAACCGATCGATTTAATCCACTTTTTCGATCAAGCCGTATAACTCTTTAAGGGTGCTTCTGATGGAATTTTATTATTCTTTATTTTTGATTTTTCTCGTCTTGCTTTATCTCTGGAAATGTCGATGGTAACTCTAGGCCAATTTTGACCATCTTCCCCTTGCAAACGGCCTTAAATTTAAGTTTCAAACCCTTCCCACGGTGGCTTGGTTTGTTTTACTTACATGAACTTTAGACTCTTTATGTTTTACATGTTATCTTTTTGCGGCATGTATTCCAAGAGAATATAGCCCGCCGCAACACACACACACACACACACACACACACACACACACACACACACACACACACACACATACACACACAGACACACAGACACACACACACACACACACACACACACATACACACAGACACACACACACACACACACACACACACACACACACACACACACACACACTCTCTCACACACACACACACACACACACACACACACACACACATATATGCCTCTCATATGTGTATAGGCCTAATTTTATACTGTGTTATATGATAATGCAACCTTTAAAATGCACTTTTGTTTACTCATTAAAGCCTGCATGATTACTAACAAAGTTCTGTTTTTTTGTAATAAATAATAACTAGATAGATTTTCTAAGCTCATCCATGCTAAATACTTTAAAAAATAATTTCATAATATTTTAGTTTATTTAACAATATACACGATTTACATTTAAAGGAAGCAGAATCGTATGTTAAATTGTAGATTTATTTTCTAAAGCTTTCAAAGGGCTTTCAGCCCTAAAACTCTTTGGTAGGAGATAAAGTTTCTTGTTTCCTCTACCTTTAAAGTTTTATAATATTTCTTCTGAGAGATTTCCTACAGCTGATATTTATTTATGAGGAATATAAACTTGGATAAACATCTTCTTCAAGATTTATATTGCGTAAGATACAATTTAAAACGCAAAAAATAAGTAAACTGAACACTTATAAAGAAAAGTTATATTTGAAAAATAGTAGTAGCGGTATTTCATGTTGTCCCCGTATATTACAAACACAATAGTTTTACCGAAAAACAAACGAAAAAGATAGATAATTATTGTAAAATATAGGACAAATTAATTTGTATTATATGCAGCAAACACTTTACATACGTTAAACAAAAATTGAAGGACATATTATGCAACTAGTTTTGTTTCAAGTTATGTCCACTAGTTGTCAATCAAGAGTCATTGTTGTCAAACAATGCCAACAACTCGCGATAATAATGCCAAACAGTCGATATAAGTTCCTATAAGTATAAAATGATAACATTTAAATTCGAAGGCTTTTTAAATTAAAATCAAGCAATTACAAAATCTCCCGTCTTAAAGATGTAATAAGGTTTAATGGTAATTTCAAGAAATATCTCGGAAGAAAAACTCTACTGTTTATCACTGATTATAAATAAGCACGCATACAAAAATATCTCGTATCTGTAATTACTTGAGGAAACGTTTTAGAAACTGAAATTAATTTCGAGTAAAATTTATGGACATTATAGTGGTGTGATTATTTAGGATTTAATTTCCAAATAATTGGGTTTTCTCAACGAAGTATAGATTAACGAAATAAATCCTGTGGAGGAGACATGATTTTCTATTTTAAATTATTATATCCTATTTCAACGAAGGTTATTTTAAATTATTAATAGATTGAGAAGAGATAATATTTTCATCTTTCAGATAAAAGTGTCACTATTTTTTACTTAATGTAATTTGAAGGAAGAACAAGATACTGCAAACTTGAAGTAAAAAAATTGAAACCATCAATGAGACGAGGACGCTAGCACGTAAGCCTTATCATTACGCGTTTATCGTTGTAATTGTTACACTAAGAATAGAGTAATGGAAGAATATAGGAGAACAATTTCCAAGTGTTTACTGAAAAAGCTTAAGAAAATCAACAAGGAGAAGGAATATACCTATAGATAAATAAATCTTACCTAAGTGACTACGGTGCTGAAGTTCTTAATACAGTAGTAAGCACCAATCCTAACTGTGTTATCTTTACTTGACCCATTTTGGGACGTCCCATTTACTGAATTGTTATTGTGAAGTTCTGTGACAACACTTGAATAGATCGCGGTGTTCCGAACAGTCAAGTGTATGTAAAACACAACTAGAAATGGTAAATAAAGTACTATCAGATATTCAGAACAGCTAGTTGTAAGTACGAAAACATTCATTCGTAGTCTCTGCGTCGATATAGGTGGACATTGAATAACATTTAGCTGAGGACCTTTGCAAACCTGGCTCTGAACTCGCATCCAAGGTTATTATTAGTTATGGACGCCTGACGAGTTTTTTTAGATGGTTCAATTATGAATTACGTATTATAATGCATCTTATATGTTTTATATTAGTTATTCATTGTTATAAATTTATTGAATGCTTGTTGTTTTGTAAAAGAATTATTTCCTTTGGGAATGTAATATTAATTTTATTCAATTAGACATTTTGATTTTGTTCTTTAACATAACTAGTATAGCCTATAGTGTTTCCAATTTTATGGATCGATAATAATTGTCGTTTGTGTTTAAAACGAACGTCTAATGATTTATCGATTTTTTCCTATATTCTAATTTTTAGAAAAACAACGTGTAAAGTAAAGTTCACCCTATTTTGACCTACAAATTTTATTTACAGAGAAATAAAAACATGCGATACATTTGCGTATTATCGTAGTAGTTGAGAATATTATACATTTTTACTCTTGATTATTATAGCAGATTATTTTCGGTGAATCTTAATAAATCATTTTTACATTAGTTTATGACCATCCGAACTTTAAATTTATAAAAACTTACTTCATTTTATAAATTTACAAAATTTAAAGTTCGCATAGTCATAGAGTAATGTAAATGTGATTATTTATAAATTTGTTGCATTTATTATTTTCATTTATATTTTTTACATTTTTATCTTTCAATGTACCCTTTATATAAAAAAAATTAATTGTCCTTATAAAATATATTGTTACAATTATCTCCTAGAATATAAATTATTACACCTATTCTTTCCAATATAAAATGTTATAATACGCTCTTTAAATGTAAATTATTATAGTAAAACTAAGCGAAGTTTAACACTTATATTTACTTAACTCTCCGGTACTCCTGTGCTAAGTAAAGCATCAAGAACTTTAAGCTTGCTTCTGGTTAAGTATGCGTAATCAGCTTTAATGCGAAAACTTAATTCAAGCCGAAGTTTAGGGATGTTGTATTCGATCGATAGATTAATAGTAAACTATCGCACTTAAGCAAAATAGCGTTCCTTAAACGGGAAGGTAGACTTACAATATCAATTACTGAAAGTTTTATTTTAAAAAAAAAACATGTTATATACACAGTTTAATTATAAGCTAAATGCGATAAAAAACCTACCATGTTTTAACCAAAAATTAAGATGGATTTCATTTTCTTAACATTATATATCGATCACTGAAATCGGAGGTGTAAAGGTCTGAGTTCCAGATTGGGTGTTTATCGAAGATAGCAATTCCCTGTAGACTCAACGACTTCCTCTTTGTCATACCATCAGTCATTTCTAGGTTATTTACATTGATGTCCTTTTAGTGACGCTCCAGAGATCCTACTTTGGATTCACAGTAAACAGAACAAAATTTGATTAGTATCTTCCAGAAGAGAAATTAGTTCCCTAGATTACAATTGAGGATAATATGTTTGAATAGGCAGAAAATGAGATAGTCATTGGATTTTTAAAATTTTTGTTTACCTAAATGTTAGTTACAATTTTGAATTTATTAAGGCCATAGTTTGTTCGAATATGCATTACAATAACAAGAAAAACATTTCTGCCAATCTTTTTAGTTTCCCTCCCTTTGTTTTCCACTGGCTTTACAGTAATTTTCAGCTTAAATAGCACCGTAATGTTGGCAAGTATGAGTGACGTCACTGTGGAGCTCGGTGTGCCCTTTGCAAAGCCAATCTCTTTGTTTCACTCGTTTCAGGAAATTCAATGCTTATTCCAAATGCCTCCGTAATTAAATTATTACAAACTTTTATTCGTTTTGTTACTTTTTCTTTTATTTTTTATAATTAATTTTTAAATAGCGTGAAATATAACTCTTATCACACAGCCATTAGAGACTTTTTTGTATTTGCTTTGCCTTTTGATATTTGCCTCTTGTTTTATGGTTTCGCATCTGCGAAGTGTAGAACTGGTTTATTGCCTTTGTTCGTAGCCCCTCATTATATAACTCTAAATAATTGCATTCATGGTTTCATAAGAATTTACCTTTTGAATTTTCTCACAATTTTTATATTCATAGAATTAAATATATTATATTATAATATTTTTATTAAACTTACCAACTACAAAGAGTTTTCTGCTTTTTTTCTCGTATTTGTCACAAATAAATTGTCATGGTTTACTGTTACGAATTAATTAATTCACTTTATATAAATTTATGATTATATGAATAATTCATATTGAATTATATGTATCGGTTATATTCTTTATCAGGTTTTAATTATTTCACATTTACGTACCACCAATATATTGCTACATTATTGTTATACGCCTTACGTAGTCCGTTATTAAGAGAACATTTATAGAACTTATTAAAGTAGAATTTAATATTAAAACTAAAACTTTCTGGTTACATATCTTTTCTGTCAAAAATATTAGTGTTTTGATATTTCAAGATTGTGAGCAAACAACGTCCATTTACTTTGAGATATTGAGTGGTTTAGAAAAATTCTATATTAATTTGGCTGTACTTTAAAAATAACATTGTTGAATATTTATAATTTATTTAATTTCTAAAGAGCTCCAATAATAATATTGTGCACAGAGCTATGAATTATAATGTAAAAAGTCCTCGGCTGGAAAAAAAATAAAAAAATATTTCAAAGATACTAAAATATTAACATAACCTCTATTGTTCAATTCGGTTCCGTTTGGATTCAGGTTGAATTACTATCATTAATTTTATTTCTTTATAGTTGAAGGTTTTGTTTTTAAAAACGTAAATACATGCTTTATTTGTACACTCGGACAGAAAATAATTATCAGACAATTGGGTTTCCTAAAATATTCCGTGATGAAAATACCTTAGACAATGCCAAAAATATTAAATAATGTCTGATAAAAATGATATTTTATTGTTATCAATTTGTGAAAAATTGTTGACCATTAAATATTTTATTTAAATATCACAATTATGTTTTTCAAATACTTTTAAAGGTTATATTTAATTATTTTACTTCAAAGTATTTATAGAAAAACTATAAATAATTCTTAATATATAGCGTTGTTAAAAATAGTTTCCTTGAAAGAAAGCGAAAATATTAATTAATGGTTATACAAAACTATTTGACATTTTATGAAACAACTGCTCCGTGATACTTGGCAACCTCGAGAACCGTTCTAAAGGCATGGTTCTTAGCCTTCTTCAGTGGTGTGTTGGCTGCCTGTGGAACCTGTAACTTATAGCTCCATTAATACCCACCTCTTGTCTCCCTCATACTAGGACGATTTTTCTCAGGATTTCATCAAGGAATTATTGATACCGAAACTAGTTATATAAATTTTCGAACGGTATATAAATACATTTTGGAACATTTTTATAACCTATATTATAGTTAGTTACACTCTTTTTGGAGAAAAAAGTAAATGAGATTTTGTTTATACTTGAAAGAAAACTGGTGCAGAATTTTCAAAATATAATTTATCAATTTAGTTCTGGGTTTTTAAATATTGTCGTAACCTTAAATCATCTTTCATAATTACAACTATTCTGTTTTAAGCTCATTTTTACAAAAAAATAGATCGCCAAGCTTGAAATAGTTCTTGATTTTAAAAGAAATTTGTAATATACTAGAATCTCTTTCTCAGCTTCAAAGCCCATCTGGAATAGTCAGCCCATAGTATTGTTGTGTTAATGACGCTGATCAGAACAATCTATGATTTCAAGATTTTCAAAATAATATTCAATTTTACTTTGCCTATCCTTATTCAAACATTTATTATTCCATCCTCTTATTTATAAACTGATCCTCTTATTTATAAACTAATCCTCTTATAAACTAATCCTCTTATTTATAAACTAATCCTCTTATTTATAAACTAATCCTCTTATTTATAAACTAATCCTCTTACTTATAAACTAATCCTCTTATTTATAAACTAATCCTCTTATTTATAATCTAATCCTCTTATTTATAAACTAATCCTCTTATTTATAAACTAATCCTCTTACTTATAAACTAATCCTCTTATTTATAAACTAATCCTCTTATTTATAAACTAATCCTCTTACTTATAAACTAATGCTCTTATTTATAAACTAATCCTCTTATTTATAAACTAATCCTCTTATTTATAAACTAATCCTCTTATTTATAAACTAATCCTCTTATTTATAAACTAATCCTCTTATTTATAAACTAATCCTCTTATTTAAAAACTAATCCTCTTATTTATAAACTAATCCTCTTATTTATAAACTAATCCTCTTATTTATAAACTAATCCTCTTATTTATAAACTAATCCTCTTATTTATAAACTAATCCTCTTATTTATAAACTAATCCTCTTATTTATAAACTAATCCTCTTATTTATAAACTAATCCTCTTATTTATAAACTAATCCTCTTATTTATAAACTAATCCTCTTATTTATAAACTAATCCTCTTATTTATAAACTAATCCTCTTATTTATAAACTAATCCTCTTATTTACAAACTAATCCTCTTATTTATAAACTAATCCTCTTATTTATAAACTAATCCTCTTATTTATAAACTAATCCTCTTATTTATAAACTAATCCTCTTATTTATAAACTAATCCTCTTATTTATAAACTAATCCTCTTATTTATATACTAATCCTCTTATTTACAAACTAATCCTCTTATTTATAAACTAATCCTCTTATTTATAAACTAATCCTCTTATTTATAAACTAATCCTCTTATTTATAAACTAATCCTCTTATTTATAAACTAATCCTCTTATTTATAAACTAATCCTCTTATTTACAAACTAATCCTCTTATTTATAAACTAATCCTCTTATTTATAAACTAATCCTCTTATTTATAAACTAATCCTCTTATTTATAAACTAATCCTCTTATTTACAAACTAATCCTCTTATTTACAAACTAATCCTCTTATTTATAAACTAATCCTCTTATTTATAAACTAATCCTCTTATTTATAAACTAATCCTCTTATTTATAAACTAATCCTCTTATTTATAAACTAATCCTCTTATTTAAAAACTAATCCTCTTATTTATATACTAATCCTCTTATTTACAAACTAATCCTCTTATTTATAAACTAATCCTCTTATTTATAAACTAATCCTCTTATTTATAAACTAATCCTCTTATTTATAAACTAATCCTCTTATTTATAAACTAATCCTCTTATTTATAAACTAATCCTCTTATTTACAAACTAATCCTCTTATTTATAAACTAATCCTCTTATTTATAAACTAATCCTCTTATTTATAAACTAATCCTCTTATTTATAAACTAATCCTCTTATTTATAAACTAATCCTCTTATTTACAAACTAATCCTCTTATTTATAAACTAATCCTCTTATTTATAAACTAATCCTCTTATTTACAAACTAATCCTCTTATTTATAAACTAATCCTCTTATTTATAAACTAATCCTCTTATTTATAAACTAATCCTCTTATTTATAAACTAATCCTCTTATTTATAAACTAATCCTCTTATTTATAAACTAATCCTCTTATTTATAAACTAATCCTCTTATTTACAAACTAATCCTCTTATTTACAAACTAATCCTCTTATTTATAAACTAATCCTCTTATTTATAAACTAATCCTCTTATTTATAAATTAATCCTCTTATTTATAAACTAATCCTCTTATTTATAAACTAATCCTCTTATTTATAAACTAATCCTCTTATTTACAAACTAATCCTCTTATTTATAAACTAATCCTCTTATTTATAAACTAATCCTCTTATTTATAAACTAATCCTCTTATTTATAAACTAATCCTCTTATTTATAAACTAATCCTCTTATTTACAAACTAATCCTCTTATTTATAAACTAATCCTCTTATTTATAAACTAATCCTCTTATTTATAAACTAATCCTCTTATTTATAAACTAATCCTCTTATTTATAAACTAATCCTCTTATTTACAAACTAATCCTCTTATTTATAAACTAATCCTCTTATTTATAAACTAATCCTCTTATTTACAAACTAATCCTCTTATTTACAAACTAATCCTCTTATTTATAAACTAATCCTCTTATTTATAAACTAATCCTCTTATTTATAAACTAATCCTCTTATTTATAAACTAATCCTCTTATTTATAAACTAATCCTCTTATTTATAAACTAATCCTCTTATTTATAAACTAATCCTCTTATTTACAAACTAATCCTCTTATTTATAAACTAATCCTCTTATTTACAAACTAATCCTCTTATTTATAAACTAATCCTCTTATTTATAAACTAATCCTCTTATTTATAAACTAATCCTCTTATTTATAAACTAATCCTCTTATTTATAAACTAATCCTCTTATTTATAAACTAATCCTCTTATTTATAAACTAATCCTCTTATTTATAAACTAATCCTCTTATTTATAAACTAATCCTCTTATTTATAAACTAATCCTCTTATTTATAAACTAATCCTCTTATTTACAAACTAATCCTCTTATTTATAAACTAATCCTCTTATTTACAAACTAATCCTCTTATTTATAAACTAATCCTCTTATTTATAAACTAATCCTCTTATTTATAAACTAATCCTCTTATTTACAAACTAATCCTCTTATTTATAAACTAATCCTCTTATTTACAAACTAATCCTCTTATTTATAAACTAATCCTCTTATTTACAAGCTAATCCTCTTATTTATAAACTAATCCTCTTATTTATAAACTAATCCTCTTATTTATAAACTAATCCTCTTATTTATAAACTAATCCTCTTATTTATAAACTAATCCTCTTATTTATAAACTAATCCTCTTATTTATAAACTAATCCTCTTATTTATAAACTAATCCTCTTATTTATAAACTAATCCTCTTATTTATAAACTAATCCTCTTATTTATAAACTAATCCTCTTATTTATAAACTAATCCTCTTATTTATAAACTAATCCTCTTATTTATAAACTAATCCTCTTATTTATAAACTAATCCTCTTATTTACAAACTAATCCTCTTATTTACAAACTAATCCTACTATTTATAAACTAATCCTCTTATTTATAAACTAATCCTCTTATTTATAAACTAATCCTATTATTTATAAACTAATCCTCTTATTTATAAACTAATCCTCTTATTTATAAACTAATCCTCTTATTTATAAACTAATCCTCTTATTTATAAACTAATCCTCTTATTTATAAACTAATCCTCTTATTTATAAACTAATCCTCTTATTTATAAACTAATCCTCTTATTTATAAACTAATCCTCTTATTTATAAACTAATCCTCTTATTTATAAACTAATCCTCTTATTTATAAACTAATCCTCTTATTTACAAACTAATCCTCTTATTTATAAACTAATCCTCTTATTTATAAACTAATCCTCTTATTTACAAACTAATCCTCTTATTTATAAACTAATCCTCTTATTTATAAACTAATCCTCTTATTTATAAACTAATCCTCTTATTTATAAACTAATCCTCTTATTTACAAACTAATCCTCTTATTTATAAACTAATCCTCTTATTTATAAACTAATCCTCTTATTTATAAACTAATCCTCTTATTTATAAACTAATCCTCTTATTTATAAACTAATCCTCTTATTTATAAACTAATCCTCTTATTTATAAACTAATCCTCTTATTTACAAACTAATCCTCTTATTTATAAACTAATCCTCTTATTTATAAACTAATCCTCTTATTTATAAACTAATCCTCTTATTTATAAACTAATCCTCTTATTTATAAACTAATCCTCTTATTTATAAACTAATCCTCTTATTTATAAACTAATCCTCTTATTTATAAACTAATCCTCTTATTTATAAACTAATCCTCTTATTTACAAACTAATCCTCTTATTTATAAACTAATCCTCTTATTTACAAACTAATCCTCTTATTTATAAACTAATCCTCTTATTTATAAACTAATCCTCTTATTTATAAACTAATCCTCTTATTTATAAACTAATCCTCTTATTTATAAACTAATCCTCTTATTTATAAACTAATCCTCTTATTTATAAACTAATCCTCTTATTTATAAACTAATCCTCTTATTTACAAACTAATCCTCTTATTTATAAACTAATCCTCTTATTTATAAACTAATCCTCTTATTTATAAACTAATCCTCTTATTTATAAACTAATCCTCTTATTTATAAACTAATCCTCTTATTTATAAACTAATCCTCTTATTTACAAACTAATCCTCTTATTTATAAACTAATCCTCTTATTTATAAACTAATCCTCTTATTTATAAACTAATCCTCTTATTTATAAACTAATCCTCTTATTTATAAACTAATCCTCCTATTTATAAACTAATCCTCTTATTTATAAACTAATCCTCTTATTTATAAACTAATCTTCTTATTTATAAACTAATCCTCTTATTTACAAACTAATCCTCTTATTTATAAACTAATCCTCTTATTTATAAACTAATCCTCTTATTTATAAACTAATCCTCTTATTTACAAACTAATCCTCTTATTTATAAACTAATCCTCTTATTTATAAACTAATCCTCTTATTTATAAACTAATCCTCTTATTTATAAACTAATCCTCTTATTTACAAACTAATCCTCTTATTTATAAACTAATCCTCTTATTTACAAACTAATCCTCTTATTTACAAACTAATCCTCTTATTTATAAACTAATCCTCTTATTTATAAACTAATCCTCTTATTTATAAACTAATCCTCTTATTTATAAACTAATCCTCTTATTTACAAACTAATCCTCTTATTTACAAACTAATCCTCTTATTTACAAACTAATCCTCTTATTTATAAACTAATCCTCTTATTTATAAACTAATCCTCTTATTTATAAACTAATCCTCTTATTTATAAACTAATCCTCTTATTTATAAACTAATCCTCTTATTTATAAACTAATCCTCTTATTTATAAACTAATCCTCTTATTTATAAACTAATCCTCTTATTTATAAACTAATCCTCTTATTTATAAGCTAATCCTCTTATTTATAAACTAATCCTCTTATTTATAAACTAATCCTCTTATTTATAAACTAATCCTCTTATTTATAAACTAATCCTCTTATTTACAAACTAATCCTCTTATTTATAAACTAATCCTCTTATTTATAAACTAATCCTCTTATTTATAAACTAATCCTCTTATTTATAAACTAATCCTCTTATTTATAAACTAATCCTCTTATTTATAAACTAATCCTCTTATTTATAAACTAATCCTCTTATTTATAAACTAATCCTCTTATTTATAAACTAATCCTCTTATTTATAAACTAATCCTCTTATTTATAAACTAATCCTCTTATTTATAAACTAATCCTCTTATTTACAAACTAATCCTCTTATTTATAAACTAATCCTCTTATTTATAAACTAATCCTCTTATTTATAAACTAATCCTCTTATTTATAAACTAATCCTCTTATTTATAAACTAATCCTCTTATTTATAAACTAATCCTCTTATTTATAAACTAATCCTCTTATTTACAAACTAATCCTCTTATTTATAAACTAATCCTCTTATTTACAAACTAATCCTCTTATTTATAAACTAATCCTCTTATTTATAAACTAATCCTCTTATTTATAAACTAATCCTCTTATTTATTAACTAATCCTCTTATTTATAAACTAATCCTCTTATTTATAAACTAATCCTCTTATTTATAAACTAATCCTCTTATTTATAAACTAATCCTCTTATTTACAAACTAATCCTCTTATTTATAAACTAATCCTCTTATTTATAAACTAATCCTCTTATTTATAAACTAATCCTCTTATTTATAAACTAATCCTCTTATTTATAAACTAATCCTCTTATTTATGACGTCAGGATATTTCAATTTCGACCATTTAACGTAGATCATAAACTTTGATCTTCAAGTTATCCTGAAATGGACCATACCCAAAACCCTATGCACAGACTTGGGTGTTCTATCCCATTTTATTTCCTGCATTCTACTGAATGTCCATAGTTAATCGACGTAGCCGTTAATGATGTCTTCCTGCCTTTTTGTGCCTTGTCATTAGGATTCTGTAGTTCTGTTGGTGTCGCGTCACAGGAGACCAAATGCCAGTTTCGGAATCTTTATTACGTTCAATGTGTATTTTTCTTCATCGGGTTTCATTTCTTATTCTGCGTAGCTATAGAAGTCTGTGACAAAGCCTTGTTCCCAACGTTTTTGCTCTTCCAATAATCTTTCTGTTCGCTTTAAACAATCCGCAATACGGCATCGTTGTGAATAAAGATTTCTCTTCAATGTAGTGAAAGACAAACTGACTTTTACATCAAAACTTTATATTCTGAAAGATAATTGTTTTATAACTAAGCAAAAACTTCAGTAACGACCATTTAAAATTTTCTAATTAAATTATTCGAATTATGTGATCATATTTGTTCTCCGTAGTTACAAACTATTAACCCTAGTATTAATTAACTGTGTCTTGATTACAGCCTTCAATTTGGTTTGTGAAGTAAACGAGGTTAAATTTTTAGTTTATTTACAGTTTCAGAAATTAGTTTTATGAAATTAAGGAAAGTATTTAATAAATTTTGCTTGTAGAAAACTTTAGAAATTTAAAATCAAAACCTAAAATAATTTAAAATCCCTCAAAATAATTCTTTGATACAAAATATGATAGCTATAAAAATTGTATTTCGAAAATTCTCTGAGAAGTTTCGCAAATAAAAAAACAGTGTTAATAGGACGAGTATACCAAAATAGAACGAATATGTTAATAGAACGAGTATGCCGAAATAGAACGAGTATGTTAATAGAACGGGTATGCCGAAATAGAACGAGTATGTTAATAGAACGAGTATACCGAAATAGAACAAGTAAGTTAATAGAACGAGTATACCGAAATAGAACGAGTATGCCAAAATAGAATGAGTATGTTAATAGAACGGGTATGCCGAAATAGAACGAGTATGTTAATAGAACGGGTATGCCGAAATAGAACGAGTATGTTAATAGAACGAGTATACCGAAATAGAACAAGTAAGTTAATAGAACGAGTATACCGAAATAGAACGAGTATGCCAAAATAGAATGAGTATGTTAATAGAACGAGTATACCGAAATAGAACGAGTTTGCCGAAATAGAACGAGTATGTTAATAGAACGATTATATCAAAATAGAACGAGTACACCAAAATAGAACGAGTATGTTAATAGAACGAGTATACCGAAATAGAACGAGTATACCGAAATAGAACGAATATGTTAATAGAACGGGTATGCCGAAATAGAACGAGTATGTTAATAGAACGGGTATGCCGAAATAGAACGAGTATGTTAATAGAACGAGTATACCGAAATAGAACAAGTAAGTTAATAGAACGAGTATACCGAAATAGAATGAGTATGCCGAAATAGAACGAGTATGTTAATAGAACGATTATACCAAAATAGAACGAGTATGTTAATAGAACGAGTACACCAAAATAGAACGAGTATGTTAATAGAACGAGTATGCCGAAATAGAACGAGTATACCGAAATAGAACGAGTATGCCAAAATAGAATGAGTATGTTAATAGAACGAGTATACCGAAATAGAACGAGTATGCCGAAATAGAACGAGTATGTTAATAGAACGATTATATCAAAATAGAACGAGTACAAAAAAATAGAACGAGTATGTTAATAGAACGAGTATGTTAATAGAACGAGTATACCGAAATAGAACGAGTATACCGAAATAGAACGAGTATGTTAATAGAACGATTATACCAAAATAGAACGAGTATGTTAATAGAACGAGTACACCAAAATAGAACGAGTATGTTAATAGAACGAGTATGCCGAAATAGAACGAGTATGTTAATAGAACGAGTATACCGAAATAGAACGAGTATACCGAAATAGAACGAGTATGCCGAAATAGAACGAGTATGTTAATAGAACGAGTATGTTAATAGAACGAGTATGTTAATAGAACGAGTATGCCGAAATAGAACGAGTATGTTAATAGAACGAGTATACCGAAATAGAACGAGTATGCCGAAATAGAACGAGTATGTTAATAGAACGAGTATTCCAAAATGTAAAAAAAGGTTTATAAGTGTGAAGATTAGTTCATAAAATTAGAGAGGTTTACAAGTAACAGTCATTACAAAACTAAACGAATATTCAGCTACCTTAATGTCAAAAAACTGTTTAAATAAAAAATATGAGTATATATATTTATGAATGTGGAAATGATAAAACACGTTTTTAATAACTACAGTAGTAGATTAAACTTATACAGATTTCCTTTTAATAGCATTTCTCCAAGCTCGTGTAACAGTCTTCAATTAGCTGAAGGTGGAATGTTGTCCTTAATTTAATATTGCGATGTAAGAGAAGCTTGTATTCTTCCTTAATGAGTAATTATGCAAAACAAAGGCAAACCTTTAATCTGACAGTATCTGTACCGAGCTAACGACTTAGCTGCCTGTTAAAGTGTGAGGTGATACATTTAGCTTATCACATTAATTTTAACAACACACCTTGCAAAGCCTATTAAACTGGTTCCAATTTCTGACTTCAGTTAAAATAGATTGTTCAAGGAAAGTTAGATATGAGTATAGGGCAGATTATTTCAGTTCAAATGATAACAAATGTGTATTTATCGTGTGCGTAAGCTATAAAATACCCTAATATAACTAAACTTGCATATTTCTGAACTTACAAACGTATCAAGAACCTTTTACTATAAAACTTTAGTGTTTTTATTACTATAGGATTATAAAGTTTCAAAAAATTTATCTCGTTACATCACATTTTTTTTGAAATTGGTAAACAAAATTCAAAAGAAAAATAATTTAATCGTAAGTTATGGCTTGAATGTTATAAAAATCAGTCTACCCGTAAAACCTTTTGTATTAGACAATGAAACTGTCGAGTATGGGTAGAAATTTTACTATGGTCTTAATTTTAAAAAAAACATATACTTTATAAAATGATAATTGATGAACTTTTACTGTAAATGTACAATACGTATTCTAGTGTATTATTAAAGAACTAAGTCAAAATACAAATACAAGAACTATAATTGAATTTACAATTCAAGAATTGTAAATTCAATTAAAATTCTTGTATTTGTATTTTGACTTAGTTCTTTATATATATATATATATATATATATATATATATATATATATATATATATATATATATATATATATATATATATATGTCTATATTTGTATATATATATATATATATATATATATATATATATAGGTCTATATATGTATATATATATATATATATATATATATATGTCTATATTTGTATATATATATATATATATATATATATATATATATATATATATATATATATATATATATATGAAGTTATTATTATTAATTGTAAATAATTTTTTCCACCACTAATTTTGCAAAATTATTGCACTTAATGGTGGAAAACATTATTTGCAATTAATAATAATAACTTCATAAAGTCAGTGCAACGGAAAAATAATGGACAACCTGAAATATCACGATCTAAACAATACAAGTGAAATACATTTTTAAATTGAAATTTATATAGTTAGCAAATTATTGTTAATTTTTGTTATGTGTAACTAAAGCAAGCCCCCACAAATAGAGATACAAATAACCAAAAACGTTCTATTAAGAAGTATTTAGAAATGTAAAATAATTGAAGAGTTTACACATTTACATAACCAAAAGATAATTATTCCTCAAAATCATATTTATACTGTACATAGTTACGATTTGATTAAATCGATTTTTCTAATAAATCCATAAAATGTAATATTTACTTAGAAGAAACGCATAATGAAATATTTAAAACATTTAGAGAACATTGTTCAGAGGAAGAAAGGAGAGTAATTTTTCATTGTCGATGGTTTATGATAAAGTCTTGTTCAATAAAATGTTACACGCGTTTGAAAAATAAAATTGAAGGTAGATAGTGAAAGTGTCGCATGTGGAGAAGCCAAAGAAAGCAAATAAAAGAGGAAAAGGTCATGCTACGTAAGAGGAAGGCAATTGGTTAGGACACGTTGTTCAGAAAGAAAACAACCAATACCAACGTTTCTAAATGGAATAATGGGCTGAGGTAAAATCAAATATGGGATGGAGCAGAAGGGAAGATATTTCTACTGTAGAAATCAAACATAATCACCTCGAAAGACTTTTAAATACTTTTCTATTTTAATTTATTTGTCAATATATTACTTTAAAAGGGAAACTGATAAGTGGTTCGCCGCCAATATAGTTCGATCCAATATTAAGTTACACTTTTAAGTACGCTGTGTACCAGGAAATATAAAACCACACGTTAATGGATAAATATAATGAACAAACTATAAAATTAAACTTATCATGTCTTAAAATGGACAAAGATTATTCTTAGATGGCTCTGAATATATATGGCAGTAAAAATGATCTCATTTTTTATCTGTTAGGTTTAACTAATTCTACAAAATATTTGTTGTTATTTCACATAAATCATATAAACGTGATTAATTTCCCTTTGGTGTACGGTCTGTAAATGCCCACTTAAAGGTAATAAAATGACTCTAACACATATTATATAAATATAAATATGTATATATATATATATATATATATATATATATATATATATATATATATATATATATATATACACCTCTACTCTTTTTGGTCGTTTACCCGATCTTTGACTCTAAGTCTTTGACTGTAAAATAATACAGAGCTATTTGTGTTTTACAATAACTGATTTATTTTAATACTAAGTTCAGAGTTGTAGCAAATGAAGGTAGTTTTACATAAGTAATTCAATATAGTTCTAACTTACTGCTAGGCAGCAAAGCTCTTACTTTTATTATTTAATTAATAAATCCTATAAAATGTCCTATTTTATCTTGAGTCATGTATAGGTTACTGACTTGAATTATTTATTATTTCTTTAACAAATTTATAACAAGCTCATATTTGAAATCTTAATTTTTCACTTTAAAGAGTTTGCTTTGAATTTAATATAAATAATACTTATAGTTGATTTTTATTTATTGCTTTGGTTCCTTGCTCCACAAGCACGTCCGCCCGCACGCAAACACACACACACACACACACACACACACACACACACACACACACACACACACACACACATACACACACACACACACACACACACACACACACACACACACACACACACACACACACACATTTGACTACCCATGCACTTGCTAATATCTCGGTCACCCAATTTCACTTCATTATGACCCCAATACCTCTATACAGTAACTAAACTTTTATTTCCGTGATATTTCCTCCAGTTAGCACCATTTACTAATTTTCTCTACTCACTTAATGTCACTCTCCCTTGAGTCCTGGATTTTGACTAACTCCTCTAGGCTTTTCATTGGATAGTTTCCGTACGGGTTTCATCCCCTCTTTAATTGTATTGGCTACCCTATTTTTTCTGCCCCATCAGAAGATTTCACTCCAAGCTTTCTCTTTAGTTTGGGTGGTAGTTTCTGGAAATTTCCCAGGCTACAGGTGTTGGCTGGTCGTGCTATTTATGCATTTTTAGAGATTTTTCTCCATAAATCTACATGATCCCCTCGATGTTTAAATAACGCTTCTCTCAAGTAATCGGGTCACGTAATGCTTCCCATACAATTTATCCTTCGAGGTATATTGAAATTTATGAAAGACCAGGTGCGTGCAGTATCCCTTTTTTGCCCAAAAATATCTATCCATCTCTCTGTCTCTCTCACTCTCACTCTCTCTCTCTCTCTCTCTCTCTCTCTCTATATATATATATATATATATATATATATATTCTCTCTCTCTCTCTCTCTCTCTCTCTCTCTCTCTCTCTCTCTCTCTCTCTCTCTCTCTCTCTCTCTCTATATATATATATATATATATATATATATATGATGAATAGTTACTATCTGGAGTACATCCGTTCATTCTGCAGTCCATAAATTCACAGTTCCGACGTTTCGCTAGACTCGCTCTTCTACTGTTGTTGGGTTCACCTCGTCAATGCTGGATGAGATTCTAGCGAAACGTCGGAACTGCGAATTTATGGACTGCAGAATGAACGGATGTACTCCAGATAGTAACTATTCATCATATTTTTCCATCCTTGAAGGAATACGTATCAGCATATATATATAAAACATAAGTCAAAATACAAATACAAGAATTATAATTGAATTTGTATTTTGACCTATGTTCTTTATTAATACACAAGAATATATATTGTGATATATATATATATATATATACACATATACATACATACATATATATATATATATATATATATATATATATATATATATATATATATATATATATATATATATATATATAAAACATAAGTCAAAATACAAATACAAGAATTATAATTGAATTTGTATTTTGACTTATGTTCTTTATTAATACACAAGAATATATATATATATATATATATATATATATATATATATATATATATATATATATATATATATATATATATATATATAATGGTTTATAATTGGTAAACCGCTATCATTTATGGAACCGCTATTTCATTCTAATGGAATAAGAATAAAAGAATATCTGGTTTGCCAACTTTATCTTATATAATAACATTTGCGTTGTTTTGAAACGTTTCTGGCATTAAATTTAAATTATTGCCAAAGTAAAACTTCCAATAAAGTTTAAAGATAAGTTTCAAAACCTTTCACAAAGGGACTTTTGAAACTTAATCTGAATAAAAGTTGAAATTCTTCGTAATTAATATTTACTGAAGTATTGTTTTAAGAGAAATTTGTTGATTTAGGAGTTTTTCCTTGTAGGGTGCTGTAATCCAATTTAGTCTGTATTAAACTCACTCAGCAAACACTTGAAAATAAAAATAATACTTAATTTCCACGAGTTTTCCTTATTTAGTTCTGTTCTGTAGGATAAATACTGTACGCCATTAAAAACAGAGATACTTCATGGAAATTTTGGCTTATTATATATAAAAAACGTTAAGGCCTGAGGTTTGTTTATAATATTGTTAATGTGAAGAATACGAAAGATTGAAAGCAAATCTTTAAACAGATCAAGTATGTAAATAATTTAAAGTTCATAGAAGAGAAACTTTATTTTTCCTACGATTTTAAAAGTCTAAAAGAATGCAAAGAATGCGGAATTTATAGGTTGTTTGATTGCGTACTAATTATATTATGAAATACGAATGTAACTTTAATATATCTCAAAATTGTAGTTTTACTCCATATTGATAATGTTTTAAGAAGACAAAAGTCCATGCAGTGCCACGTTTACGTTCAGATATATACACAATAAATTAATTACCAAATATTTCTATTACCTAACATTAAAAGAACAACAAAGAGCAAGTGGAGACTATGGGGCTGGTGATAAAATAAGATGTGTAGACGATACTGTGATACAAGATAGTCTAATCTACAGGGATCTACTGTGATCACGGGGGTGAATAGCCTAATGGTTAACATTAAAAGAACAACAAAGAGCAAGTGGAGACTATGGAGCTGGTGATAAAATAAGATGTGTAGACGATACTGTGATACAAGATAGTCTAATCTACAGGGATCTACTGTGATCAAGGGGGTGAATAGCCTAATGGTTAACATTAAAAGTACAACAAAGAGCAAGTGGAGACTATGGAGCTGGTGATAAAATAAGATGTGTAGACGATACTGTGATACAAGATAGTCTAATCTACAGGGATCTACTGTGATCAAGGGGGTGAATAGCCTAATGGTTAACATTAAAAGTACAACAAAGAGCAAGTGGAGACTATGGGGCTGGTGATAAAATAAGATGTGTAGACGATACTGTGATACAAGATAGTCTAATCTACAGGGATCTACTGTGATCAAGGGAGTGAATAGCCTAATGGTTAACATTAAAAGTACAACAAAGAGCAAGTGGAGACTATGAGGCTGGTGATAAAATAAGATGTGTAGACGATACTGTGATACAAGATAGTCTAATCTACAGGGATCTACTGTGATCAAGGGGGTGAATAGCCTAATGGTTAACATTAAAAGTACAACAAAGAGCAAGTGGAGACTATGGAGCTGGTGATAAAATAAGATGTGTAGACGATACTGTGATACAAGATAGTCTAATCTACAGGGATCTACTGTGATCAAGGGGGTGAATAGCCTAATGGTTAACATTAAAAGTACAACAAAGAGCAAGTGGAGACTATGGAGCTGGTGATAAAATAAGATGTGTAGACGATACTGTGATACAAGATAGTCTAATCTACAGGGATCTACTGTGATCAAGGGGGTGAATAGCCTAATGGTTAACATTAAAAGTACAACAAAGAGCAAGTGGAGACTATGGAGCTGGTGATAAAATAAGATGTGTAGACGATACTGTGATACAAGATAGTCTAATCTACAGGGATCTACTGTGATCAAGGGAGTGAATAGCCTAATGGTTAACATTAAAAGTACAACAAAGAGCAAGTGGAGACTATGAGGCTGGTGATAAAATAAGATGTGTAGACGATACTGTGATACAAGATAGTCTAATCTACAGGGATCTACTGTGATCAAGGGGGTGAATAGCCTAATGGTTAACATTAAAAGTACAACAAAGAGCAAGTGGAGACTATGGAGCTGGTGATAAAATAAGATGTGTAGACGATACTGTGATACAAGATAGTCTAATCTACAGGGATCTACTGTGATCAAGGGGGTGAATAGCCTAATGGTTAACATTAAAAGTACAACAAAGAGCAAGTGGAGACTATGGAGCTGGTGATAAAATAAGATGTGTAGACGATACTGTGATACAAGATAGTCTAATCTACAGGGATCTACTGTGATCAAGGGGGTGAATAGCCTAATGGTTAACATTAAAAGTACAACAAAGAGCAAGTGGAGACTATGGAGCTGGTGATAAAATAAGATGTGTAGACGATACTGTGATACAAGATAGTCTAATCTACAGGGATCTACTGTGATCAAGGGAGTGAATAGCCTAATGGTTAACATTAAAAGTACAACAAAGAGCAAGTGGAGACTATGAGGCTGGTGATAAAATAAGATGTGTAGACGATACTGTGATACAAGATAGTCTAATCTACAGGGATCTACTGTGATCAAGGGGGTGAATAGCCTAATGGTTAACATTAAAAGTACAACAAAGAGCAAGTGGAGACTATGGAGCTGGTGATAAAATAAGATGTGTAGACGATACTGTGATACAAGATAGTCTAATCTACAGGGATCTACTGTGATCAAGGGGGTGAATAGCCTAATGGTTAACATTAAAAGTACAACAAAGAGCAAGTGGAGACTATGGAGCTGGTGATAAAATAAGATGTGTAGACGATACTGTGATACAAGATAGTCTAATCTACAGGGATCTACTGTGATCAAGGGGGTGAATAGCCTAATGGTTAACATTAAAAGTACAACAAAGAGCAAGTGGAGACTATGGGGCTGGTGATAAAATAAGATGTGTAGACGATACTGTGATACAAGATAGTCTAATCTACAGGGATCTACTGTGATCAAGGGAGTGAATAGCCTAATGGTTAACATTAAAAGTACAACAAAGAGCAAGTGGAGACTATGAGGCTGGTGATAAAATAAGATGTGTAGACGATACTGTGATACAAGATAGTCTAATCTACAGGGATCTACTGTGATCAAGGGGGTGAATAGCCTAATGGTTAACATTAAAAGTACAACAAAGAGCAAGTGGAGACTATGAGGCTGGTGATAAAATAAGATGTGTAGACGATACTGTGATACAAGATAGTCTAATCTACAGGGATCTACTGTGATCAAGGGAGTGAATAGCCTAATGGTTAACATTAAAAGTACAACAAAGAGCAAGTGGAGACTATGAGGCTGGTGATAAAATAAGATGTGTAGACGATACTGTGATACAAGATAGTCTAATCTACAGGGATCTACTGTGATCAAGGGGGTGAATAGCCTAATGGTTAACATTAAAAGAACAACAAAGAGCAAGTGGAGACTTTGGAGCTGGTGATAAAATAAGATGTGTAGACGATACTGTGATACAAGATAGTCTAATCTACAGGGATCTACTGTGATCAAGGGAGTGAATAGCCTAATGGTTAACATTAAAAGAACAACAAAGAGCAAGTGGAGACTATGGAGCTGGTGATAAAATAAGATGTGTAGACGATACTGTGATACAAGATAGTCTAATCTACAGGGATCTACTGTGATCAAGGGGGTGAATAGCCTAATGGTTAACATTAAAAGTACAATAAAAAGAGCAAGTGGAGACTATGGGGCTGGTGATAAAATAAGATGTGTAGACGATACTGTGATACAAGATAGTCTAATCTACAGGGATCCAAGAGGGTGAATAGCCTAATGGTTAACATTAAAAGAACAACAAAGAGCAAGTGGAGACTATGGAGCTGGTGATAAAATAAGATGTGTAGACGATACTGTGATACAAGATAGTCTAATCTACAGGGATCCAAGAGGGTGAATAGCCTAATGGTTAACATTAAAAGAACAACAAAGAGCAAGTGGAGACTATGGAGCTGGTGATAAAATAAGATGTGTAGACGATACTGTGATACAAGATAGTCTAATCTACAGGGATCCAAGAGGGTGAATAGCCTAATGGTTAACATTAAAAGAACAACAAAGAGCAAGTGGAGACTATGGAGCTGGTGATAAAATAAGATGTGTAGACGATACTGTGATACAAGATAGTCTAATCTACAGGGATCTACTGTGATCAAGGGGGTGAATAGCCTAATGGTTAACATTAAAAGAACAACAAAGAGCAAGTGGAGACTATGGGGCTGGTGATAAAATAAGATGTGTAGACGATACTGTGATACAAGATAGTCTAATCTACAGGGATCTACTGTTATCAAGGGAGTGAATAGCCTAATGGTTAACATTAAAAGTACAACAAAGAGCAAGTGGAGACTATGGAGCTGGTGATAAAATAAGATGTGTAGACGATACTGTGATACAAGATAGTCTAATCTACAGGGATCTACTGTTATCAAGGGAGTGAATAGCCTAATGGTTAACATTAAAAGTACAACAAAGAGCAAGTGGAGACTATGGAGCTGGTGATAAAATAAGATGTGTAGACGATACTGTGATACAAGATAGTCTAATCTACAGGGATCTACTGTGATCAAGGGGGTGAATAGCCTAATGGTTAACATTAAAAGTACAACAAAGAGCAAGTGGAGACTATGAGGCTGGTGATAAAATAAGATGTGTAGACGATACTGTGATACAAGATAGTCTAATCTACAGGGATCTACTGTGATCAAGGGAGTGAATAGCCTAATGGTTAACATTAAAAGTACAACAAAGAGCAAGTGGAGACTATGAGGCTGGTGATAAAATAAGATGTGTAGACGATACTGTGATACAAGATAGTCTAATCTACAGGGATCTACTGTGATCAAGGGGGTGAATAGCCTAATGGTTAACATTAAAAGAACAACAAAGAGCAAGTGGAGACTTTGGAGCTGGTGATAAAATAAGATGTGTAGACGATACTGTGATACAAGATAGTCTAATCTACAGGGATCTACTGTTATCAAGGGAGTGAATAGCCTAATGGTTAACATTAAAAGTACAACAAAGAGCAAGTGGAGACTATGGAGCTGGTGATAAAATAAGATGTGTAGACGATACTGTGATACAAGATAGTCTAATCTACAGGGATCTACTGTGATCAAGGGGGTGAATAGCCTAATGGTTAACATTAAAAGTACAATAAAAGAAGCAAGTGGAGACTATGGGGCTGGTGATAAAATAAGATGTGTAGACGATACTGTGATACAAGATAGTCTAATCTACAGGGATCCAAGAGGGTGAATAGCCTAATGGTTAACATTAAAAGAACAACAAAGAGCAAGTGGAGACTATGGAGCTGGTGATAAAATAAGATGTGTAGACGATACTGTGATACAAGATAGTCTAATCTACAGGGATCTACTGTGATCAAGGGGGTGAATAGCCTAATGGTTAACATTAAAAGAACAACAAAGAGCAAGTGGAGACTATGGGGCTGGTGATAAAATAAGATGTGTAGACGATACTGTGATACAAGATAGTCTAATCTACAGGGATCTACTGTTATCAAGGGAGTGAATAGCCTAATGGTTAACATTAAAAGTACAACAAAGAGCAAGTGGAGACTATGGAGCTGGTGATAAAATAAGATGTGTAGACGATACTGTGATACAAGATAGTCTAATCTACAGGGATCTACTGTGATCAAGGGGGTGAATAGCCTAATGGTTAACATTAAAAGAACAACAAAGAGCAAGTGGAGACTATGGAGCTGGTGATAAAATAAGATGTGTAGACGATACTGTGATACAAGATAGTCTAATCTACAGGGATCTACTGTGATCAAGGGGGTGAATAGCCTAATGGTTAACATTAAAAGAACAACAAAGAGCAAGTGGAGACTATGGGGCTGGTGATAAAATAAGATGTGTAGACGATACTGTGATACAAGATAGTCTAATCTACAGGGATCTACTGTGATCAAGGGAGTGAATAGCCTAATGGTTAACATTAAATGTACAACAATGAGCAAGTGGAGACTATGGAGATGGTGATAAAATAAGATGTGTAGACGATACTGTGATACAAGATAGTCTAATCTACAGGGATCTACTGTGATCAAGGGGGTGAATAGCCTAATGGTTAACATTAAAAGTACAACAAAGAGCAAGTGGAGACTATGGAGCTGGTGATAAAATAAGATGTGTAGACGATACTGTGATACAAGATAGTCTAATCTACAGGGATCTACTGTGATCAAAGGAGTGAATAGCCTAATGGTTAACATTAAAAGAACAACAAAGACCAAGTGGAGACTATGGAGCTGGTGATAAAATAAGATGTGTAGACGATACTGTGATACAAGATAGTCTAATCTACAGGGATCTACTGTGATCAAGGGGGTGAATAGCCTAATGGTTAACATTAAAAGAACAACAAAGAGCAAGTGGAGACTATGGGGCTGGTGATAAAATAAGATGTGTAGACGATACTGTGATACAAGATAGTCTAATCTACAGGGATCTACTGTGATCACGGGGGTGAATAGCCTAATGGTTAACATTAATAGAACAACAAAGAGCAAGTGGAGACTATGGAGCTGGTGATAAAATAAGATGTGTAGACGATACTGTGATACAAGATAGTCTAATCTACAGGGATCTACTGTGATCAAGGGGGTGAATAGCCTAATGGTTAACATTAAAAGAACAACAAAGAGCAAGTGGAGACTATGGAGCGGGTGATAAAATAAGATGTGTAGACGATACTGTGATACAAGATAGTCTAATCTACAGGGATCTACTGTGATCAAGGGGGTGAATAGCCTAATGGTTAACATTAAAAGTACAACAAAGAGCAAGTGGAGACTATGGAGCTGGTGATAAAATAAGATGTGTAGACGATAGTGTGATACAAGATAGTCTAATCTACAGGGATCTACTGTGATCAAGGGGGTGAATAGCCTAATGGTTAACATTAAAAGAACAACAAAGAGCAAGTGGAGACTATGGAGCGGGTGATAAAATAAGATGTGTAGACGATACTGTGATACAAGATAGTCTAATCTACAGGGATCTACTGTGATCAAGGGGGTGAATAGCCTAATGGTTAACATTAAAAGAACAACAAAGAGCAAGTGGAGACTATGGAGCTGGTGATAAAATAAGATGTGTAGACGATAGTGTGATACAAGATAGTCTAATCTACAGGGATCTACTGTGATCAAGGGGGTGAATAGCCTAATGGTTAACATTAAAAGAACAACAAAGAGCAAGTGGAGACTATGGAGCGGGTGATAAAATAAGATGTGTAGACGATACTGTGATACAAGATAGTCTAATCTACAGGGATCTACTGTGATCAAGGGGGTGAATAGCCTAATGGTTAACATTAAAAGAACAACAAAGAGCAAGTGGAGACTATGGAGCGGGTGATAAAATAAGATGTGTAGACGATACTGTGATACAAGATAGTCTAATCTACAGGGATCTACTGTGATCAAGGGGGTGAATAGCCTAATGGTTAACATTAAAAGTACAACAAAGAGCAAGTGGAGACTATGGAGCTGGTGATAAAATAAGATGTGTAGACGATACTGTGATACAAGATAGTCTAATCTACAGGGATCTACTGTGATCAAGGGGGTGAATAGCCTAATGGTTAACATTAAAAGAACAACAAAGAGCAAGTGGAGACTATGGAGCTGGTGATAAAATAAGATGTGTAGACGATACTGTGATACAAGATAGTCTAATCTACAGGGATCTACTGTGGTCACGGGGGTGAATAGCCTAATGGTTAACATTAAAAGAACAACAAAGAGCAAGTGGAGACTATGGAGCTGGTGATAAAATAAGATGTGTAGACGATAGTGTGATACAAGATAGTCTAATCTACAGGGATCTACTGTGATCAAGGGGGTGAATAGCCTAATGGTTAACATTAAAAGAACAACAAAGAGCAAGTGGAGACTATGGAGCGGGTGATAAAATAAGATGTGTAGACGATACTGTGATACAAGATAGTCTAATCTACAGGGATCTACTGTGATCAAGGGGGTGAATAGCCTAATGGTTAACATTAAAAGAACAACAAAGAGCAAGTGGAGACTATGGAGCTGGTGATAAAATAAGATGTGTAGACGATAGTGTGATACAAGATAGTCTAATCTACAGGGATCTACTGTGATCAAGGGGGTGAATAGCCTAATGGTTAACATTAAAAGAACAACAAAGAGCAAGTGGAGACTATGGAGCGGGTGATAAAATAAGATGTGTAGACGATACTGTGATACAAGATAGTCTAATCTACAGGGATCTACTGTGATCAAGGGGGTGAATAGCCTAATGGTTAACATTAAAAGAACAACAAAGAGCAAGTGGAGACTATGGAGCTGGTGATAAAATAAGATGTGTAGACGATAGTGTGATACAAGATAGTCTAATCTACAGGGATCTACTGTGATCAAGGGGGTGAATAGCCTAATGGTTAACATTAAAAGAACAACAAAGAGCAAGTGGAGACTATGGAGCGGGTGATAAAATAAGATGTGTAGACGATACTGTGATACAAGATAGTCTAATCTACAGGGATCTACTGTGATCAAGGGGGTGAATAGCCTAATGGTTAACATTAAAAGAACAACAAAGAGCAAGTGGAGACTATGGAGCGGGTGATAAAATAAGATGTGTAGACGATACTGTGATACAAGATAGTCTAATCTACAGGGATCTACTGTGATCAAGGGGGTGAATAGCCTAATGGTTAACATTAAAAGAACAACAAAGAGCAAGTGGAGACTATGGAGCTGGTGATAAAATAAGATGTGTAGACGATAGTGTGATACAAGATAGTCTAATCTACAGGGATCTACTGTGATCAAGGGGGTGAATAGCCTAATGGTTAACATTAAAAGAACAACAAAGAGCAAGTGGAGACTATGGAGCGGGTGATAAAATAAGATGTGTAGACGATACTGTGATACAAGATAGTCTAATCTACAGGGATCTACTGTGATCAAGGGGGTGAATAGCCTAATGGTTAACATTAAAAGAACAACAAAGAGCAAGTGGAGACTATGGAGCTGGTGATAAAATAAGATGTGTAGACGATAGTGTGATACAAGATAGTCTAATCTACAGGGATCTACTGTGATCAAGGGGGTGAATAGCCTAATGGTTAACATTAAAAGAACAACAAAGAGCAAGTGGAGACTATGGAGCGGGTGATAAAATAAGATGTGTAGACGATACTGTGATACAAGATAGTCTAATCTACAGGGATCTACTGTGATCAAGGGGGTGAATAGCCTAATGGTTAACATTAAAAGAACAACAAAGAGCAAGTGGAGACTATGGAGCGGGTGATAAAATAAGATGTGTAGACGATACTGTGATACAAGATAGTCTAATCTACAGGGATCTACTGTGATCAAGGGGGTGAATAGCCTAATGGTTAACATTAAAAGAACAACAAAGAGCAAGTGGAGACTATGGAGCTGGTGATAAAATAAGATGTGTAGACGATAGTGTGATACAAGATAGTCTAATCTACAGGGATCTACTGTGATCAAGGGGGTGAATAGCCTAATGGTTAACATTAAAAGAACAACAAAGAGCAAGTGGAGACTATGGAGCGGGTGATAAAATAAGATGTGTAGACGATACTGTGATACAAGATAGTCTAATCTACAGGGATCTACTGTGATCAAGGGGGTGAATAGCCTAATGGTTAACATTAAAAGAACAACAAAGAGCAAGTGGAGACTATGGAGCGGGTGATAAAATAAGATGTGTAGACGATACTGTGATACAAGATAGTCTAATCTACAGGGATCTACTGTGATCAAGGGGGTGAATAGCCTAATGGTTAACATTAAAAGAACAACAAAGAGCAAGTGGAGACTATGGAGCTGGTGATAAAATAAGATGTGTAGACGATAGTGTGATACAAGATAGTCTAATCTACAGGGATCTACTGTGATCAAGGGGGTGAATAGCCTAATGGTTAACATTAAAAGAACAACAAAGAGCAAGTGGAGACTATGGAGCGGGTGATAAAATAAGATGTGTAGACGATACTGTGATACAAGATAGTCTAATCTACAGGGATCTACTGTGATCAAGGGGGTGAATAGCCTAATGGTTAACATTAAAAGAACAACAAAGAGCAAGTGGAGACTATGGAGCTGGTGATAAAATAAGATGTGTAGACGATAGTGTGATACAAGATAGTCTAATCTACAGGGATCTACTGTGATCAAGGGGGTGAATAGGATAATGGTTAACATTAAAAGAACAACAAAGAGCAAGTGGAGACTATGGAGCTGGTGATAAAATAAGATGTGTAGACGATACTGTGATACAAGATAGTCTAATCTACAGGGATCTACTGTGATCAAGGGGGTGAATAGCCTAATGGTTAACATTAAAAGAACAACAAAGAGCAAGTGGAGACTATGGAGCTGGTGATAAAATAAGATGTGTAGACGATACTGTGATACAAGATAGTCTAATCTACAGGGATCTACTGTGATCAAGGGGGTGAATAGCCTAATGGTTAACATTAAAAGAACAACAAAGAGCAAGTGGAGACTATGGAGCTGGTGATAAAATAAGATGTGTAGAAGATACTGTGATACAAGATAGTCTAATCTACAGGGGATCTACTGTGATCACGGGGGTGAATAGCCTAATGGTTAACATTAAAAGAACAACAAAGAGCAAGTGGAGACTATGGAGCTGGTGATAAAATAAGATGTGTAGACGATACTGTGATACAAGATAGTCTAATCTACAGGGATCTACTGTGATCACGGGGGTGAATAGCCTAATGGTTAACATTAAAAGAACAACAAAGAGCAAGTGGAGACTATGGAACTGGTGATAAAATAAGATGTGTAGACGATACTGTGATACAAGATAGTCTAATCTACAGGGATCTACTGTGATCACGGGGGTGAATAGCCTAATGGTTAACATTAAAAGAACAACAAAGAGCAAGTGGAGACTATGGAGCTGGTGATAAAATAAGATGTGTAGACGATACTGTGATACAAGATAGTCTAATCTACAGGGATCTACTGTGATCAAGGGGGTGAATAGCCTAATGGATAACATTAAAAGAACAACAAAGAGCAAGTGGAGACTATGGAGCTGGTGATAAAATAATATGTGTAGACGATACTGTGATACAAGATAGTCTAATCTACAGGGATCTACTGTGATCAAGGGGGTGAATAGCCTAATGGTTAACATTAAAAGAACAACAAAGAGCAAGTGGAGACTATGGAGCTGGTGATAAAATAAGATGTGTAGACGATACTGTGGTACAAGATAGTCTAATCTACAGGGATCTACTGTGGTCACGGGGGTGAATAGCCTAATGGTTAACATTAAAAGAACAACAAAGAGCAAGTGGAGACTATGGAGCTGGTGATAAAATAAGTTGCGTAGACGATACTGTGATACAAGATAGTCTAATCTACAGGGATCTACTGTGATCAAGGGGGTGAATAGCCTAATGGTTAACATTAAAAGAACAACAAAGAGCAAGTGGAGACTATGGAGCTGGTGATAAAATAAGATGTGTAGACGATACTGTGATACAAGAGAGTCTAATCTACAGGGATCTACTGTGATCAAGGGGGTGAATAGCCTAATGGTTAACATTAAAAGAACAACATAGAGCAAGTGGAGACTATGGAGCTGGTGATAAAATAAGATGTGTAGACGATACTGTGATACAAGTTAGTCTAATCTACAGGGATCTACTGTGATCAAGGGGTGATTAGCCTAATGGTTAACATTAAAAGAACAACAAAGAGCAAGTGGAGACTATGGAGCTGGTGATAAAATAAGATGTGTAGACGATACTGTGATACAAGATGGTCTAATCTACAGGGATCTACTGTGATCAAGGTGGTAAATAGCCTAATGGTTAACATTAAAAGAACAACAAAGAGCAAGTGGAGACTATGGAGCTGGTGATAAAATAAGATGTGTAGACGATACTGTGATACAAGATAGTCTAATCTACAGGGATCTACTGTGATCAAGGGGGTGAATAGCCTAATGGTTAACATTAAAAGAACAACAAAGAGCAAGTGGAGACTATGGAGCTGGTGATAAAATAAGATGTGTAGACGATACTGTGATACAAGTTAGTCTAATCTACAGGGATCTACTGTGATCAAGGGGGTGAATAGCCTAATGGTTAACATTAAAAGAACAACAAAGAGCAAGTGGAGACTATGGAGCTGGTGATAAAATAAGTTGCGTAGACGATACTGTGATACAAGATAGTCTAATCTACAGGGATCTACTGTGATCAAGGGGGTGAATAGCCTAATGGTTAACATTAAAAGAACAACAAAGAGCAAGTGGAGACTATGGAGCTGGTGATAAAATAAGATGTGTAGACGATACTGTGATACAAGAGAGTCTAATCTACAGGGATCTACTGTGATCAAGGGGGTGAATAGCCTAATGGTTAACATTAAAAGAACAACAAAGAGCAAGTGGAGACTATGGAGCTGGTGATAAAATAAGATGTGTAGACGATACTGTGATACAAGTTAGTCTAATCTACAGGGATCTACTGTGATCAAGGGGTGATTAGCCTAATGGTTAACATTAAAAGAACAACAAAGAGCAAGTGGAGACTATGGAGCTGGTGATAAAATAAGATGTGTAGACGATACTGTGATACAAGATGGTCTAATCTACAGGGATCTACTGTGATCAAGGTGGTAAATAGCCTAATGGTTAACATTAAAAGAACAACAAAGAGCAAGTGGAGACTATGGAGCTGGTGATAAAATAAGATGTGTAGACGATACTGTGATACAAGATAGTCTAATCTACAGGGATCTACTGTGATCAAGGGGGTGAATAGCCTAATGGTTAACATTAAAAGAACAACAAAGAGCAAGTGGAGACTATGGAGCTGGTGATAAAATAAGATGTGTAGACGATACTGTGATACAAGTTAGTCTAATCTACAGGGATCTACTGTGATCAAGGGGGTGAATAGCCTAATGGTTAACATTAAAAGAACAACAAAGAGCAAGTGGAGACTATGGAGCTGGTGATAAAATAAGATGTGTAGACGATACTGTGATACAAGATAGTCTAATCTACAGGGATCTACTGTGATCAAGGGGGTGAATAGCCTAATGGTTAAAATTAAAAGAACAACAAAGAGCAAGTGGAGACTATGGAGCTGGTGATAAAATAAGATGTGTAGACGATACTGTGATACAAGATAGTCTAATCTACAGGGATCTACTGTGATCAAGGGGGTGAATATCCTAATGGTTAACATTAAAAGAACAACAAAGAGCAAGTGGAGACTATGGAGCTGGTGATAAAATAAGATGTGTAGACGATACTGTGATACAAGATAGTCTAATCTATAGGGATCTACTGCGATCACGGGGGTGAATAGCCTAATGGTTAACATTAAAAGAACAACAAAGAGCAAGTGGAGACTATGGAGCTGGTGATAAAATAAGATGTGTAGACGATTCTGTGATACAAGATAGTCTAATCTACAGGGATCTACTGTGATCAAGGGGGTGAATAGCCTAATGGTTAAAATTAAAATAACAACGAAGAGCAAGTGGAGACTATGGAGCTGGTGATAAAATAAGATGTGTAGACGATACTGTGATACAAGATAGTCTAATCTACAGGGATCTACTGTGATCACGGGGGTGAATAGCCTAATGGTTAACATTAAAAGAACAACAAAGAGCAAGTGGAGACTATGGAGCGGGTGATAAAATAAGATGTGTAGACGATACTGTGATACAAGATAGTCTAATCTACAGGGATCTACTGTGATCAAGGGGGTGAATAGCCTAATGGTTAACATTAAAAGGACAACAAAGAGCAAGTGGAGACTATGGAGCTTTTGATAAAATAAGATGTGTAGACGATACTGTGATACAAGATAGTCTAATCTACAGGGATCTACTGTGATCAAGGGGGTGAATAGCCTAATGGTTAACATTAAAAGAACAACAAAGAGCAAGTGGAGACTATGGAGCTGGTGATAAAATAAGATGTGTAGACGATACTGTGATACAAGATAGTCTAATCTAGAGGGATCTACTGTGATCAAAGGGGTGAATAGCCTAATGGTTAACATTAAAAGAACAACAAAGAGCAAGTGGAGACTATGGAGCTGGTGATAAAATAAGATGTGTAGACGATACTGTGATACAAGATAGTCTAATCTAGAGGGATCTACTGTGATCAAGCGGGTGAATAGCCTAATGGTTAACATTAAAAGAACAACAAAGAACAAGTGGAGACTATGGAGCTGGTGATAAAATAAGATGTGTAGACGATACTGTGATACAAGATAGTCTAATCTAGAGGGATCTACTGTGATCAAGGGGGTGAATAGCCTAATGGTTAACATTAAAAGAACAACAAAAAGCAAGTGGAGACTATGGAGCTGGTGATAAAATAAGATGTGTAGACGATACTGTGATACAAGATAGTCTAATCTACAGGGATCTACTGTGATCAAGGGGGTGAATAGCCTAATGGTTAACATTAAAAGAACAACAAAGAGCAAGTGGAGACTATGGAGCTGGTGATAAAATAAGATGTGTATACGATACTGTGATACAAGATAGTCTAATCTACAGAGATCTACTGTGATCAAGGGGGTGAATAGCCTAATGGTTAACATTAAAAGAACAACAAAGAGCAAGTGGGGACTATGGAGCTGGTGATAAAATAAGATGTGTAGACGATACTGTGATACAAGATAGTCTAATCTAGAGGGATCTACTGTGATCAAGGGGGTGAATAGCCTAATGGTTAACATTAAAAGAACAACAAAGAGCAAGTGGAGACTATGGAGCTGGTGATAAAATAAGATGTGTAGACGATACTGTGATACAAGATAGTCTAATCTAGAGGGATCTACTGTGATCAAGCGGGTGAATAGCCTAATGGTTAACATTAAAAGAACAACAAAGAACAAGTGGAGACTATGGAGCTGGTGATAAAATAAGATGTGTAGACGATACTGTGATACAAGATAGTCTAATCTAGAGGGATCTACTGTGATCAAGGGGGTGAATAGCCTAATGGTTAACATTAAAAGAACAACAAAGAGCAAGTGGAGACTATGGAGCTGGTGATAAAATAAGACGTGTAGACGATACTGTGATACAAGATAGTCTAATCTACAGGGATCTACTGTGATCAAGGGGGTGAATAGCCTAATGGTTATCATTAAAAGAACAACAAAGAGCAAGTGGAGACTATGGAGCTGGTGATAAAATAAGATGTGTATACGATACTGTGATACAAGATAGTCTAATCTACAGAGATCTACTGTGATCAAGGGGGTGAATAGCCTAATGGTTAACATTAAAAGAACAACAAAGAGCAAGTGGAGACTATGGAGCTGGTGATAAAATAAGATGTGTAGACGATACTGTGATACAAGATAGTCTAATCTACAGGGATCTACTGTGATCAAGGGGGTGAATAGCCTAATGGTTAACATTAAAAGAACAACAAAGAGCAAGTGGAGACTATGGAGCTGGTGATAAAATAAGATGTGTAGACGATACTGTGATACAAGATAGTCTAATCTACAGGGATCTACTGTGATCAAGGGGGTGAATAGCCTAATGGTTAACATTAAAAGAACAACAAAGAGCAAGTGGAGACTATGGAGCTGGTGATAAAATAAGATGTGTAGACGATACTGTGATACAAGATAGTCTAATCTACAGGGATCTACTGTGATCAAGGGGGTGAATAGCCTAATGGTTAACATTAAAAGAACAACAAAGAGCAAGTGGAGACTATGGAGCTGGTGATAAAATAAGATGTGTAGACGATACTGTGATACAAGATAGTCTAATCCACAGGGATCTACTGTGATCAAGGGGGTGAATAGCCTAATGGTTAACATTAAAAGAACAACAAAGAGCAAGTGGAGACTATGGAGCTGGTGATAAAATAAGATGTGTAGACGATACTGTGATACAAGATAGTCTAATCTACAGGGATCTACTGTGATCACGGGGGTGAATAGCCTAATGGTTAACATTAAAAGAACAACAAAGAGCAAGTGGAGACTATGGAGCTGGTGATAAAATAAGATGTGTAGACGATACTGTGATACAAGATAGTCTAATCTACAGGGATCTACTGTGATCAAGGGGGTGAATAGCCTAATGGTTAACATTAAAAGAACAACAAAGAGCAAGTGGAGACTATGGAGCTGGTGATAAAATAAGATGTGTAGACGATACTGTGATACAAGATAGTCTAATCTACAGGGATCTACTGTGATCAAGGGGGTGAATAGCCTAATGGTTAACATTAAAAGAACAACAAAGAGCAAGTGGAGACTATGGAGCTGGTGATAAAATAAGATGTGTAGACGATACTGTGATACAAGATAGTCTAATCTACAGGGATCTACTGTGATCAAGGGGGTGAATAGCCTAATGGTTAACATTAAAAGAACAACAAAGAGCAAGTGGAGACTATGGAGCTGGTGATAAAATAAGATGTGTAGACGATACTGTGATACAAGATAGTCTAATCTACAGGGATCTACTGTGATCAAGGGGGTGAATAGCCTAATGGTTAACATTAAAAGAACAACAAAGAGCAAGTGGAGACTATGGAGCTGGTGATAAAATAAGATGTGTAGACGATACTGTGATACAAGATAGTCTAATCTACAGGGATCTACTGTGATCAAGGGGGTGAATAGCCTAATGGTTAACATTAAAAGAACAACAAAGAGCAAGTGGAGACTATGGAGCTGGTGATAAAATAAGATGTGTAGACGATACTGTGATACAAGATAGTCTAATCTACAGGGATCTACTGTGATCAAGGGGGTGAATAGCCTAATGGTTAACATTAAAAGAACAACAAAGAGCAAGTGGAGACTATGGAGCTGGTGATAAAATAAGATGTGTAGACGATACTGTGATACAAGATAGTCTAATCTACAGGGATCTACTGTGATCAAGGGGGTGAATAGCCTAATGGTTAACATTAAAAGAACAACAAAGAGCAAGTGGAGACTATGGAGCTGGTGATAAAATAAGATGTGTAGACGATACTGTGATACAAGATAGTCTAATCTACAGGGATCTACTGTGATCAAGGGGGTGAATAGCCTAATGGTTAACATTAAAAGAACAACAAAGAGCAAGTGGAGACTATGGAGCTGGTGATAAAATAAGATGTGTAGACGATACTGTGATACAAGATAGTCTATTCTACAGGGATCTACTGTGATCAAGGGGGTGAATAGCCTAATGGTTAACATTAAAAGAACAACAAAGAGCAAGTGGAGACTATGGAGCTGGTGATAAAATAAGATGTGTAGACGATACTGTGATACAAGATAGTCTAATCTACAGGGATCTACTGTGATCAAGGGGGTGAATAGCCTAATGGTTATCATTAAAAGAACAACAAAGAGCAAGTGGAGACTATGGAGCTGGTGATAAAATAGATGTGTATACGATACTGTGATACAAGATAGTCTAATCTACAGGGATCTACTGTGATCAAGGGGGTGAATAGCCTAATGGTTAACATTAAAAGAACAACAAAGAGCAAGTGGAGACTATGGAGCTGGTGATAAAATAAGATGTGTAGACGATACTGTGATACAAGATAGTCTAATCTACAGGGATCTACTGTGATCAAGGGGGTGAATAGCCTAATGGTTAACATTAAAAGAACAACAAAGAGCAAGTGGAGACTATGGAGCTGGTGATAAAATAAGATGTGTAGACGATACTGTGATACAAGATAGTCTAATCTACAGGGATCTACTGTGATCAAGGGGGTGAATAGCCTAATGGTTAACATTAAAAGAACAACAAAGAGCAAGTGGAGACTATGGAGCTGGTGATAAAATAAGATGTGTAGACGATACTGTGATACAAGATAGTCTAATCTACAGGGATCTACTGTGATCAAGGGGGTGAATAGCCTAATGGTTAACATTAAAAGAACAACAAAGAGCAAGTGGAGACTATGGAGCTGGTGATAAAATAAGATGTGTAGACGATACTGTGATACAAGATAGTCTAATCTACAGGGATCTACTGTGATCACGGGGGTGAATAGCCTAATGGTTAACATTAAAAGAACAACAAAGAGCAAGTGGAGACTATGGAGCTGGTGATAAAATAAGATGTGTAGACGATACTGTGATACAAGATAGTCTAATCTACAGGGATCTACTGTGATCAAGGGGGTGAATAGCCTAATGGTTAACATTAAAAGAACAACAAAGAGCAAGTGGAGACTATGGAGCTGGTGATAAAATAAGATGTGTAGACGATACTGTGATACAAGATAGTCTAATCTACAGGGATCTACTGTGATCACGGGGGTGAATAGCCTAATGGTTAACATTAAAAGAACAACAAAGAGCAAGTGGAGACTATGGGGCTGAAACTAAACAATACAAAATAAATGGATATTTATAAACAAAACTCAATGTCCAACAAGACACTTGTTACAGGACGATCGTACACATGGAATCATATACTTGTGTTTTGACAACAGTAAACCCAAACGGACTAACCAAGAGAAAAAGGATTGAGAGTAGAAAAAAAAGAGAGCCTTGTTTAGTAACGTACCGCATGAGAAGAGCCCTGCCCTAAGGCAGGTCAGAACTATAAGGTGATTCCCAAAAACATTTTCTACCACAAAACGTTAGATTTACAGAAAATTACAATCCAGAACCGGGATCATATATAATTTAATTTGTGCACCTTTTCTTAATAAAATTAGTACTTTTACCTGTCTGTAAATACTTATACTACCTACTAAAAAACTACCGTACGGTTAGGTTATGTATGTAAGTCAGGAATACATCGACATGCGCAGAACTGAAAACCGAACTTAACTCATTTCTATACCAAAGCTCTTCTCGAGCGCCGGTGACAGTATTTAGAATAGCGTAAACTATTAAGGCTGAGGTCTTTGAAATGTCGATCTACACATGTCCGCCTATTCTGCGAATATCTTGAATCAATAATATCACCAACAATGAAGGAGGTAACCAGTATTGGGATGGAGAGGAGGTATGAATCGGTGAATTACCAAGAAGATCATATGAGCCACAGTGAATATATAGTACGTCAGCTGATTAATGACAAAATAAGAGTAATAGAATATTCTGTAGTAGACACTTTCGCTGAATACTTGTGTAGCTGGGTGGGTTGCCATTTACCTATCTATTCAGATCTATCTAAATAAAACCCGTATTATATCATTAAGATTTAGATCTACATTATTTTAAAACTAATAACAAGCTAAATAATAAATGATAAAAAATAAATAGTGAAAACGTGAATAGTGGCACAGTTTACATGTAAAAAATAGCAGTTATTTTAAAATCGTTTCACAATTTCAAATGTGATGAATTTAAAATTTTAATACAATTGAGAACATAAATCTAAATTTCCCTAAAATTATCCTATATTTCCTTGTAGTGCTAAACGTTTGCCTGAGTAGGGGAGTTAAATTTGTCTTGTATTCACCCTTCACTTACGTCCCTTTGAGATGTCTCCAAGGCAATTATTTTCAATTTAATGAATCACAGTCGTATTGGCGTCAATGTATTTTGTATTCCCTACTTTTGTATTTCAAGATAACAAAAATATAACAATAAATTAAAGCAAAATATTTAATTATGTTTTATTAAAGTTAAGATTTAATGGTTATAAAAAGGAAGATTTAATAATTTATTCTCAAGGAGTTGTTTATATATTTTATTATTTTAAAAGTTCCATGTGAGAACTAGGTTTAAATTCAATTAAAAGACAAAGGTAAGTATTCGGATAATTTGTAAAACACAGGGGTAGAAGTAATTATATCTGCTGTTAATAAGGTTTAAAAGCAATCTACTCTTAAAAGCAATTATCTGCTCTTAATTATTTAACTGAAACAAAGCGCATAATACAATAGTAGCTATTAACAGTAAACCGTAATGTTACTCAAGGTAATACATTCACCCTATTTAAGGTATACATTATAATAAAATGTATGTTATTAGGATGAAGTACAGGGTTTGATTATATATATATATATATATATATATATATATATATATATATATATATATAATGTACATATAATCTAATATATAATTGTATAAAATAAATATTTAAACTAATTAATGGATATCTAGTGCCAAACTCTCTGTGTTCAAAGAAAATTACTTTTGCATAGTACTCGTATAAATCTATAAATATTATAAATCTATAAGGAAAAATTAACAGTTAAAAGGACAATATTAGTGAAATAGTTTTTAAATATATAAAATTTTAAAAAGTAACGTCGCATAACTTCAAAGGAAATTAACGTTTGAAATTCAAATATTTATTGAAAATAAATAGCACAAGGTAAACATCTATTTTAATTTTATTTGTTTGCTTTTAAAATATTCGTTATTAAAAAATGTTAGAATGTTATAGGAATGATTTAGGACACTTTATAAACTAAATTGTAAGATTTAGCATTTAATCATTTGCCCGTATTTAAGTAGGTTAAATTCGCAAACAAATGTAAATTTACATTTGATATAAATTTTACTTCACTTTGCATTAAAGGTTAAATGATTGATAATAGCCGAGAGCAACAACTGTTAGTTTCACAAATACGAAGAAAATATCAGCTGATTTTCAATTACTTTAATGTGGTTTCTTGTTTATCCACAAGGAGCACTAATGTTGCTTTCCAACCCAATGGAATCAGCTGTTTTTACATACATTTTTATAACGATATAAAATGTCAAAACCAAGAAGTAAATTGTACTGTTAGATTTATATGTACATAAATTTAAAGGTCTGAAATAATTTACCTTTGGAACAGACTTTCCATAAAAATTGGTTGTAGTAAAATAATTTCCTAATTTCACAAAACCGAAGTAATTTGAAATCTAATCAGTAACTTATAAAATCGTCCCTGTTTAAAAACGTGTAATTTGGCGATGCTTAAGTGTTGAGTGAAAATTCATAGTCAATGCTCTTCAAAATGGATTATTACTAAGGGAAGTGATTTAACTATTGCATTGCAGTCATGTTTGTTGAAATAATTGTATTTGTAGCAAAACTGAAATTGGAAACTGAAAGGCTTTATCAGCTTTATCCTATTGGGTATTGTTTTACACAGTAATACAAAGTATCGTTGATAACGCGCACCAAAATGTCGGTTCCGGTGCTTGATTGAATTTCCGCAGTTCCAAACCGCAGTTAAAATACGAAAAGGTTAATATTATATAATATTCAACCATAAAACGTTTGTACAGAAACCTCAGTGGTAAAGCGGTTTATGAAATCGAACCTCAGATAAATTTATTAATATGACTGAACATAGTTTATATAAAAAAATCCAACCTCAGATAGGTATAATAATATTACTAATTTTACACTACTTAACTAAGTGAATACGTAATTGCTTACTTGCTGACGCGTTTCAAGACTATCGTTCCTTTTACGAAGCTAACCTTCTACTAGCGGCTTTTGGCTCTTTACAAACGGTATGACAGGGTTGGATTTATGACATTAGATTGCTTCAATGTGTGTGTGGTCATTAAGTATATTTTCCCTGTCTGTTGCGTAGTGTTTGTAGATTTCATATTTTTCTAAGTCTGTTAGTTTTTTACTCTGTTTTAATGGGTGTAGAATATTTAAATTAGTGTGTATGTCGGTATGTGTGTGTTGGGTGTTATTTAGGTGTTTTGCGTAGCTTGATTTATGGTTTGTTTGTTTTGTTTGGGTAATGTGTTCATTACAAATGTTCATTACAATTACTTCAAGAAACTTCTTTTATAATAACATGACTGAACATAATAGCTATCAAAATATTTTACTGAAAACTAACAGAAAAAAAATTAAGAGTCGAAAGGTTATGATGTATAAAATAATATAAAGTGAAGTAAAATTTATATCAAATGAAAATTTACATTTGTTTGCGAATTTAACCTACTTAAATACGGGCAAATGATTAAATGCTAAATCTTACAATTTAGTTTATAAAGTGTCCTAAATCATTTCTATAACATTCTAACATTTTTTAATAACGAATATTTTAAAAGCAAACAAATAAAAATAAAATAGATGTTTACCTTGTGCTATTTATTTTCAATAGATATTTGAAATTCAAACGTTAATTTCCTTTGAAGTTAGGCGACGTTACTTTTTAAAATTTTATATATTTAAAAACTATTTCACTAATACTGTCCTTTCAACTGTTAATTTTTCCTTATAGATTTATAATATTTATAGATTTATACGAGTACTATGCAAAAGTAATTTTCTTTGAACACAGAGAGTTTGGCACTAGATACCCATTAATTAGTTTAAATATTTATTTTATACAATAATATATTAGATTATATGTGCATTATATAAAATAATATACAGCAGTTAAAAAAAAATATAGCAACAATCTTTCTTTTTTTGCGAGTCGGCTTTCTAACGCGTAATTTTAACTTCATTACCAAGAGTGCCATTACAAGTTTATTGAAGGAAACAGTATATATATATTGAAACATATATATTGTCTTTGCATGTGTATATACTTAAATTAATATATATCTTTAATACAACATACCCAAATATATTTGAGAAATAACCTTTGGAATTTGATGAATAGGATTGTATCAGAATTGAAAGGATCACAACAGTATATCTTATTTAAATATTATATTATGAAATCCTATCTAAAAAATTAATTATATTTTTTGGAAAATTTAATAACCCACCGTGAGATTTGTAATGTACACAATATTCTCCGTAAGGCTCCATACCTTGTTCATTAGTTCCTGTTATATATGTTTTTGCAGATATCTTGGTTAAAGTAATATATCTATTAGTGAGAATATAGTAAAGAAAAGAGTAATAGAGATACAAACACAAGACTGACAACGGACTTCCCTTAGGTAGCGGGAATAATGAGGTATACGTTGCAACTATTAGGTGACTTCAATGCTTGAGACACTAAAGAACATAACTTGGTGCAATCGAAAACGTCTCAGTTACTGTTTCATACTTAAATTATAAGTTTAAAGGTCGATAATTACTTCAACAAAAACGTTAAAGTTTAACCGATTGTCATGGACTATAAAATTCATTGCAAAAATAATATTATAAAAATAATAACAAAGATGAAGAAATTATATATATTTAAAAAATAAATATAAATTCGACTTTTTTACCAAAAGTTAAATATACAATTCACAGATTTTTCAAAAGGAAACTTCTATTTTAAAGTACATTTCAAATAAAATTTAAAACAACCTGTTAAACAAATTTAAACGAAACTTTCTCAAATTTCAGGATGCAGAGTAAGAGTCAATTTACAATATTATAAATTAATACCATAGATTTCTTTCAGTTATTTGAAATTCTACTAGGTTTGTTGAAGAAAAAATTGTACGCCTTCAAATATCAAACAAGTAATGAAATTTCCATTCAAAACTTTATAAATATTGAAATATCTCGGCTTTACGTCAAGTTAATTTCCATTTAATTACAGTTTTTATGGTTTACAGCGAAACTCTTTATGACTGAAACAGAAAACTGAATATGCCAGGCATATATAAAGTTTTATCCAGGCGTGGTTAAAAGTCAAAGAGTAAAACTTGAAATTTGATTGCATACCTAATTTAAAATTTAAATTTAGCGTGATAAACTGTTTTAAAAAGTTTGTGTTTAAATTTGCATATAATAATTTGTTACACAATATTTTTTAAAAAATCAATTAAAAGTAATAAAATTCAAGTCTTTACTTTGATTGCTGAAATTCAGAGCATATAATATCCCCAGTTGGAAAAGTGACTATGCTGAATGAAAAATCATAAGTACCATAAACGATTTGTTATTTTTTTGTTTTGCATTTTTGTAAGCTATTGTCCTTGCAATAAATTTAAAAATCGACAAACAAATTCGAAGAAAGTTTTATTTCACTTTAATGTTATGACAGATGTGTTTAGAAGCGTAAAGGTAATTGTTAAGGTGATTTTATTATTACAAAAGAATTAGGCTCTCTTAATCATATTTTTATCAATAGAAAGCATAGCAAGTGCACTTAATCTCTCTTCGACCATTGTACTTCTAAGATATGTGTTTCTGCATTTTAATGTAGAGAAACATCTTTCAGCTTCTGCAGCAGTCATTGGGATTGTTGACAAGGCGAGTAACAGTTTGTGTGTTTCCAAAAATGTAGATTGCAAACCATAATCAATTACGAATTGCAAGAGAGATGGCTCCGCTCTTATTTCTAAAGTCTCTAAATAACTTTAAATTCGGTTTCTAAGCGTCCTTTTCCACGAAGGTATATATATTTGTAGTTTCTTCAACTAAACGAATAAAAAATTGCTTTTCATTTTGATGGAACTTTTAATCATCAAATAGAGATACGGCACAATAGTGAGTTGTGAATGAAAACCTTTTCTTTGCTGTAGTCTTTATTACACCACAAATCTCGCTTTTGCTGCTACTATTCTGCTAAGATTTTCAACTCTCTTCTTTTTCAGAGGTCGGTGTTCTTTTTCAATCTCAATGCCTAGATTATCCATAATTTCCCTTTCGTTTTCAATACCTGAATGAAAATAATCAATGTTTTTCTAATCTGTACAGTATCATTAGTCGTCTTTTGAAGGTGACTGTAGAGAATATCTACGTGTGGCATAATTTTGTGAAAAACTGTGAGCCGGAATACAAATATTGGATTCACCAGCAAAGTTTAACGCCGCTTGCTTGGATAATGGTCGCTGATTGTATTGTAGTTATTCCGATCTCATTCATACATTCAAAGTGTCTTCATTGACTCACTGCGTATCCCAAACACACATACGAGGAGAGTAGCTTTGCAAACATAAGATAATCATATAAATACAAATTAAAGTAAAAGCTTGTATTTCAACCTTTTACTTGCAAGTTATATACATGAATCTATATTCTCGACAAAACTCACTTTTTGCATGTCCTAGTTACCTTTGCTGCTAAATAAACGCATTTTATTGTTACAAACACAGGATTGTAGTGATATCTTGATTGAAGGTCTGTTATCTTGCATGGAGGAACGCAACACGTTTAGAGTTTTTGAAACATTTAGATTCAATAAATTAAAACAATTGTTTAAAGCCAATAATTGATTACCCCAATAATTTAAAATTATAAAAATATTACTTTTAAAGGTAGGTGCTTTTATTTCAATTTAAATAAAATTTTGTTACCGTAATTTATTATAAGAAAACATTTTATAATTTGAATCAGCAGGAAAACAATAGAGGTGTATATGTGGAGTGAAATCACACTCCGTATATATGAGAAAGGGCAGAGAGTTCTCTGCTAACTTGAACTTGACGGACGCATTGTTTACTCGAGACTTTCAACAAGGCATTGTGCAGAGAAAACGGTCCGAACTTTGAGATAAGCGTTCCATTAGTGAATTTAGTTCCCGTAAAACAACAGTACTTTCTTTTCTTTACGTTTGAGGGGAAGACAAGACTCAACAGAATTAAATAAGCCAAAATAGGCATTATTTCTTTCCATCTTCAAGGAATTAACAAGTTGTTCAAGTTGAAAAAATTGTACACATTTCTGAAAACGGTCATATATATATAAATTAAAAAGATTTCAAAAACAAGAATACTTTTAATGCATATATTATTCAAAGCTTTACGCCGATAAAACAGTACCAGCATCTTCAGGAAAATAATTATCTAACAAAATATTTTTACAAAAATTAATCATATGTACTACAAAGGACCATATGTTTATAAGTATTGCACTTTATGTATTTTTTTCTATAACATCAATGACCTTATAAATAGTTTGGTGCCTTGATTTAACTTGAATTTGTTCATCAATTAATTTGTCTTTAAATTTATGCTTATAAATTTCCAATGTTTCACATATATTCATCTTTAATCCTTTATTTATTTCTTTTATTAATTTCATATTTTCTATTTTAGGAAATTCGTGTTCATTATTAATGCAATGAGTCGCTAAATTTGATTTGTATATGTTTGGTTTGATATAGGTGTTTAAGTGTTCTTTGTATCTTTCTTTTAATTTCTTTTTTGTTTGTCCTACATATAATTTATTACAAGCTTGAAATTTTATATTATATACTCCATTCCTTTCATGCATATTATTTTGATTATTGTTATTGTTTATTAAATTTTTAATTTTAATATCAATTTTGTATGTAATTTGTAAATTTGTTTCTTTAAATAATCTTGTAATTTTGTGTATTTCGTTACCAGTGAATGTAAAAGTTGTCCAAATTTTTTCTCTCCTATTATGAACAAAGTTATTTTCGATTTTCTGTTTTTTATTATGTTATTATTTAATTTATCTATAGTTTTTCTTTTATATCCATTTTCTAAAGCAATTCGATATATTATATTTGTCTCTTTTATTTGATCATTTAAGTTCATTGGTATTTTGTGCATTCTATATAATAAATTATACAGTGCTGCCATTTTTTTGGTTATATGGATTATTTGAATAATTAGGTATTATTTGACTTGTCTGCGTTGGTTTTATATATATATATATATATATATATATATATATATATATATATATATATATATATTATATAATATTCAAATTTTTCATTATTTCTAGTAATTGTAATATCTAAATAATTTAGTTTATTTTTTGATTCAAACTCATGATTAAATTTGATATTTTCGTGTATATTATTTATACATTTTAATATTTTGTCAATATTTAAACCATTATTATTTGATATGTATAATCCATCATCTACATATCTAAACCAGTATCCATTTTGATCATATGTTTTAATAATCTTATGTATTTCAATGTCTATATTTTGTAAAAATATTTCCAATAATATGCTGGACATTGGAGAGCCCATTGTTAATCCATCTTTTTGTTTATACATTTTCCTGAAGATGCTGGTATAATATATGCTAAATAATATATGCATTAAAAGTATTCTTGTTTTTGAAATGTTTTTAATTTATTAACTATATTACAAAAAAACATATCACCATATTTAATATAAATACATATATATATATATATATATATATATATATATATATATATATAAATTATAATATTACATTTAAATAGTTTTAATTTATATAAATAAATAAATCAAACGGAACTTATTAAAGTGAGGGCGAAACAACTTTGTACCTAAAGTTATGGTCTCTTTTCTCGAATGCCATTTGTGTAAGTATTTGCTACTTGATATTGTACAGCTACATTTTGTTCTCTGAATAGTTACGACAGATGGTTGATTATACATATCAGTGAATGTAAAGCATTTAACAATAATTTAATACGCCGAGAAAATATAAAAGTGATCTAGTGTTGGGGATTATAAAAAAACCCAAAAGTGGTAAATTAGTTGATAAAATGACTGATGAGACCCAAGAGAAAAAAGTACAAAATGTACTTAAATGTCAGACTTCAGCTTTGAGAAAGGGTAGCTCTAGACGCCATATTTATTTATATTAAGTTTTCTACATAGGATCCAGATGATAATAATGGTGTAGTAAAATATTTGGTCGATTTTTTTACTTTTATATGTAGGCCTATTATCGTAAATGTAATACATCAAGCACTATCCAATAGCCCATTTTCACGTTTGCTGTCACCTATTTTCAGAGTCACCTATTTTGTATCTATTGTAAAGCTATTTAGGGACATATAAACTGCCTACATTTGAGAAAATGTGAACAACAACAACAATCTGGCATGACATCTTTCTTACACCGTTGCTCATGGAACGGTTCCATTTTAAGAATTGGACTTTTATAATTTTTTCAAGACTCTTATTGTAAGAAAACCAATTTTTTTAAAAATTACTATTGACAACACAGTAAAAACGTTATGTTATTCGAAAATATCAAAAGCATTAATTATTATTTGATATATAATAGCTTTTATTGTTTGGTTTGAACTCTTTCTTGTGCTATGAGGATGAAAACGCTAAGGGTAAAACACCCTTTCCAATTTTGGGGGTACGCATAAAATATAACACTTTACCATAGATTCAAGTTATTGTTAGTATAATTAATTTTAGAATTGACACAAAATTTAAAACCTAATAGGCCTATAGCATTAAATTTGACGCAACACTTAATTAAGTCTTTTATTGTATTAGAAAAAAATAAATAATTCTAATTAATATTCGTAGATTAATATAATAAAAAGAATTTATATAGATTCATAAGATTAATTGTTGTTTATTTTATTAAATTTAATTACTGCCCGTTGTACATTACCAACAATTTCTATAATATTTATTTTATTCAATAATTCTTGCTTTGTTGTAAAATACTGGAAGTTATCTGTTCAGCACTGGTAAATTTCTGGCTTTGATAGGAATAGTCTGTGCATTTTTATTAATTTCGTACCTTTTTTTTATTACAAGTGTTAATTCTTTTGAAAATATTCATTAAAAAAAATGATTTTGTAGTACAAGGACTAGTTGGTGATTCATAGAAGAACCATTAGCGGCAGGTAGGCCGGGCTGCGCGTGTGAGTGTGCCTGCGCGTGGGGGAGCGAGGGTAGCTCTAATCCTTCAGGGCGCTCGGCTGTTTGGACAAATTATAGTAGGCTATTTTATACAACGAAGTCACGATGGCGCAGACTTGATAATCTGTGTTATACATCTGTGAAAACATAACAGTCGTTAATATGATTTGGTTTTGTTTCCTTCAAACTATTGGGACTCCAAATTCATGACACCTTTTCGATTCCTTCCATTAGCTCACACTCTCCTTATATCTTGTACAAATTTTCAATCGTTAATAAAATATGTTTTTATTCATACAATCAAGTTCAAATATATTTATTTTTAACCTGTAGTGGATTATAATTGAGTTAATAGGGGTTTTCAAATATTTATTTATTATCTGTATTTTAAAAAAAAGCTGATACCTCGGTCTGATTCGAAACTAAATTACTAATTTGAAATCCAGCACTTTGGCACTGAGCCAGCGTTTCCATTTCACAATCAATTTCATAAATTAGAAATGAAAAAAAATTATGAATAAATAGTAACAAACAAAATTAATAGCCCAACATCATATACTCTATAAAGTTGGAAATAGGATATTAGAAGGAATTTCGCTTTGTATTTTGCCACATAATGTTGTGATTCTGGCATATTTATAATCATAATTATATTAATTGTAATTATAAAATAAAAAGTAACTGAAATACAATTTTTTTTGTTGACCTGATTAGGAATTGACTTGTTTTTTTATATATTACTTGCTCCCTTTAGTTCACTGTAAGTTTTGTTTACAATTGTTTTACTCAAATATACGAAGCTTTCTACACAAAAGTATATGTTTTCTGTGTTGTGCACACGAGCGATTACGAGGAGTAATCGAACGCAGCAGCCAAGGTTATCGGATTCCAAGAAGAGCAACCAATCGAGTAGCACAGTAACCAACATAATGATATCGGCTTCCAAAGTGTACAGAGTAATCGATAAAGCAGTGCACACGAGCGATTACGAGGAGTAATCGAACGCAGCAGCCAAGGTTATCGGATTCCAAGAAGAGCAACCAATCGAGTAGCACAGTAACCAACATAGTGATATCGGCTTCCAAGTGTACAGAGTAATCGATAAAGCAGTGCACACGAGCGATTACGAGGAGTAATCGAACGCAGCAGCCAAGGTTATCGGATTCCAAGAAGAGCAACCAATCGAGTAGCACAGTAACCAACATAGTGATATCGGCTTCCAAGTGTACAGAGTAATCGATAAAGCAGTGCACACGAGCGATTACGAGGAGTAATCGAACGCAGCAGCCAAGGTTATCGGATTCCAAGAAGAGCAACCAATCGAGTAGCACAGTAACCAACATAATGATATCGGCTTCCAAGTGTACAGAGTAATCGATAAAGCAGTGCACACGAGCGATTACGAGGAGTAATCGAACGCAGCAGCCAAGGTTATCGGATTCCAAGAAGAGCAACCAATCGAACAGCACAGTAACCAACATAATGATATCGGCTTCCAAAGTGTACAGAGTAATCGATAAAGCAGTGCACACGAGCGATTACGAGGAGTAATCGAACGCAGCAGCCAAAGTTATCGGATTGCAAGAAGAGCAACCAATCGAATAGCACAGTAACCAACATAATGATATCGGCTTCCAAAGTGTACAGAGTAATCGATAAAGCAGTGCACACGAGCGATTACGAGGAGTAATCGAACGCAGCAGTCAAGGTTATCGGATTCCAAGAAGAGCAACCAATCGACCAGCACAGTAACCAACATAATGATATCGGCTTCCAAAGTGTACAGAGTAATCGATAAAGCAGTGCACACGAGCGATTACGAGGAGTAATCGAACGCAGCAGCCAAGGTTATCGGATTCCAAGAAGAGCAACCAATCGAGTAGCACAGTAACCAACATAGTGATATCGGCTTCCAAGTGTACAGAGTAATCGATAAAGCAGTGCACACGAGCGATTACGAGGAGTAATCGAACGCAGCAGCCAAGGTTATCGGATTCCAAGAAGAGCAACCAATCGAGTAGCACAGTAACCAACATAATGATATCGGCTTCCAAGTGTACAGAGTAATCGATAAAGCAGTGCACACGAGCGATTACGAGGAGTAATCGAACGCAGCAGCCAAGGTTATCGGATTCCAAGAAGAGCAACCAATCGAACAGCACAGTAACCAACATAATGATATCGGCTTCCAAAGTGTACAGAGTAATCGATAAAGCAGTGCACACGAGCGATTACGAGGAGTAATCGAACGCAGCAGCCAAAGTTATCGGATTGCAAGAAGAGCAACCAATCGAATAGCACAGTAACCAACATAATGATATCGGCTTCCAAAGTGTACAGAGTAATCGATAAAGCAGTGCACACGAGCGATTACGAGGAGTAATCGAACGCAGCAGTCAAGGTTATCGGATTCCAAGAAGAGCAACCAATCGACCAGCACAGTAACCAACATAATGATATCGGCTTCCAAAGTGTACAGAGTAATCGATAAAGCAGTGCACACGAGCGATTACGAGGAGTAATCGAACGCAGCAGTCAAGGTTATCGGATTCCAAGAAGAGAAACCAATCGAGCAGCACAGTAACCAACATAATGATATCGGCTTCCAAAGTGTACAGAGTAATCGATAAAGCAGTGCCACACGAGCGTTACGAGGAGTAATCGAACGCAGCAGCCAAGGTTATCGGATTCCAAGAAGAGAAACCAATCGAGCAGCACAGTAACCAACATAATGATATCGGCTTCCAAAGTGTACAGAGTAATCGATAAAGCAGTGCACACGAGCGATTACGAGGAGTAATCGAACGCAGCAGTCAAGGTTATCGGATTCCAAGAAGAGAAACCAATCGAGCAGCACAGTAACCAACATAATGATATCGGCTTCCAAAGTGTACAGAGTAATCGATAAAGCAGTGCACACGAGCGATTACGAGGAGTAATCGAACGCAGCAGTCAAGGTTATCGGATTCCAAGAAGAGAAACCAATCGAGCAGCACAGTAACCAACATAATGATATCGGCTTCCAAAGTGTACAGAGTAATCGATAAAGCAGTGCACACGAGTGATCACGAGGAGTAATCGAACGCAGCAGCCAAGGTTATCGGATTCCAAGAAGAGCAACCAATCGAGCAGCACAGTAACCAACATAATGATATCGGCTTCCAAAGTGTACAGAGTAATCGATAAAGCAGTGCACACGAGCGATTACGAGGAGTAATCGAACGCAGCAGCCAAGGTTATCGGATTCCAAGAAGAGCAACCAATCGAGTAGCACAGTAACTAACATAGTGATATCGGCTTCCAAAGTGTACAGAGTAATCGATAAAGCAGTGCACACGAGCGATTACGAGGAGTAATCGAACGCAGCAGCCAAGGTTATCGGATTCCAAGAAGAGCAACCAATCGAGCAGCACAGTAACCAACATAATGATATCGGCTTCCAAAGTGTACAGAGTAATCGATGAAGCAGTGCACACGAGCGATTACGAGGAGTAATCGAACGCAGCAGCCAAGGTTATCGGATTCCAAGAAGAGCAACCAATCGAACAGCACAGTAACCAACATAATGATATCGGCTTCCAAAGTGTACAGAGTAATCGATAAAGCAGTGCACACGAGCGATTACGAGGAGTAATCGAACGCAGCAGCCAAAGTTATCGGATTGCAAGAAGAGCAACCAATCGAATAGCACAGTAACCAACATAATGATATCGGCTTCCAAAGTGTACAGAGTAATCGATAAAGCAGTGCACACGAGCGATTACGAGGAGTAATCGAACGCAGCAGTCAAGGTTATCGGATTCCAAGAAGAGCAACCAATCGACCAGCACAGTAACCAACATAATGATATCGGCTTCCAAAGTGTACAGAGTAATCGATAAAGCAGTGCACACGAGCGATTACGAGGAGTAATCGAACGCAGCAGCCAAGGTTATCGGATTCCAAGAAGAGCAACCAATCGAGTAGCACAGTAACCAACATAATGATATCGCCTTCCAAAGTGTACAGAGTAATCGATAAAGCAGTGCACACGAGCGATTACGAGGAGTAATCGAACGCAGCAGTCAAGGTTATCGGATTCCAAGAAGAGAAACCAATCGAGCAGCACAGTAACCAACATAATGATATCGGCTTCCAAAGTGTACAGAGTAATCGATAAAGCAGTGCCACACGAGCGTTACGAGGAGTAATCGAACGCAGCAGCCAAGGTTATCGGATTCCAAGAAGAGAAACCAATCGAGCAGCACAGTAACCAACATAATGATATCGGCTTCCAAAGTGTACAGAGTAATCGATAAAGCAGTGCACACGAGCAATTACGAGGAGTAATCGAACGCAGCAGCCAAGGTTATCGGATTCCAAGAAGAGCAACCAATCGAGCAGCACAGTAACCAACATAATGATATCGGCTTCCAAAGTGTACAGAGTAATCGATAAAGCAGTGCACACGAGCGATTACGAGGAGTAATCGAACGCAGCAGTCAAGGTTATCGGATTCCAAGAAGAGAAACCAATCGAGCAGCACAGTAACCAACATAATGATATCGGCTTCCAAAGTGTACAGAGTAATCGATAAAGCAGTGCCACACGAGCGTTACGAGGAGTAATCGAACGCAGCAGCCAAGGTTATCGGATTCCAAGAAGAGAAACCAATCGAGCAGCACAGTAACCAACATAATGATATCGGCTTCCAAAGTGTACAGAGTAATCGATAAAGCAGTGCACACGAGCGATTACGAGGAGTAATCGAACGCAGCAGCCAAGGTTATCGGATTCCAAGAAGAGCAACCAATCGAGCAGCACAGTAACCAACATAATGATATCGGCTTCCAAAGTGTACAGAGTAATCGATAAAGCAGTGCCACACGAGCGTTACGAGGAGTAATCGAACGCAGCAGCCAAGGTTATCGGATTCCAAGAAGAGAAACCAATCGAGTAGCACAGTAACCAACATAGTGATATCGGCTTCCAAAGTGTACAGAGTAATCGATAAAGCAGTGCCACACGAGCGTTACGAGGAGTAATCGAACGCAGCAGCCAAGGTTATCGGATTCCAAGAAGAGAAACCAATCGAGCAGCACAGTAACCAACATAATGATATCGGCTTCCAAAGTGTACAGAGTAATCGATAAAGCAGTGCACACGAGCGATTACGAGGAGTAATCGAACGCAGCAGCCAAGGTTATCGGATTCCAAGAAGAGCAACCAATCGAGCAGCACAGTAACCAACATAATGATATCGGCTTCCAAAGTGTACAGAGTAATCGATAAAGCAGTGCACACGAGCGATTACGAGGAGTAATCGAACGCAGCAGTCAAGGTTATCGGATTCCAAGAAGAGAAACCAATCGAGCAGCACAGTAACCAACATAATGATATCGGCTTCCAAAGTGTACAGAGTAATCGATAAAGCAGTGCACACGAGCGATTACGAGGAGTAATCGAACGCAGCAGCCAAGGTTATCGGATTCCAAGAAGAGCAACCAATCGAGCAGCACAGTAACCAACATAATGATATCGGCTTCCAAAGTGTACAGAGTAATCGATAAAGCAGTGCACACGAGCGATTACGAGGAGTAATCGAACGCAGCAGCCAAGGTTATCGGATTCCAAGAAGAGCAACCAATCGAGTAGCACAGTAACCAACATAGTGATATCGGCTTCCAAAGTGTACAGAGTAATCGATGAAGCAGTGCACACGAGCGATTACGAGGAGTAATCGAACGCAGCAGCCAAGGTTATCGGATTCCAAGAAGAGCAACCAATCGAGCAGCACAGTAACCAACATAATGATATCGGCTTCCAAAGTGTACAGAGTAATCGATAAAGCAGTGCACACGAGCGATTACGAGGAGTAATCGAACGCAGCAGCCAAGGTTATCGGATTCCAAGAAGAGCAACCAATCGAGCAGCACAGTAACCAACATAATGATATCGGCTTCCAAAGTGTACAGAGTAATCGATAAAGCAGTGCACACGAGCGATTACGAGGAGTAATCGAACGCAGCAGTCAAGGTTATCGGATTCCAAGAAGAGCAACCAATCGAGTAGCACAGTAACCAACATAGTGATATCGGCTTCCAAAGTGTACAGAGTAATCGATAAAGCTGTGCACACGGGATGCATATAGTTATCTTGTTTCCGTTGCCTTAACATAGAACCGACGTCGAGCTCTACTCAACTGACCTACTTGTTCACTGTTGAATAGTAGATTGTCGATAGGCGAATTATAGACACCAGCGTCCCATTCTCATCGTTTCGCAAAATCATAAATTATTAAAACGTTTTTATATTTACTATGAGTTTTAATTCAAATAACTTTCATCATATTTTTTTATCTGCAAGTGTAGCTCCCAGCTTACACTTACGCACACTAGAATATATATTAATGTAGCTACCAGCTTACACTTACGCACACTAGAATATATATTCATATGTAATACTTTGTCTATATTAAGTGATATGCGCAACAGCAAACGAAAACTCAACTACAGCATGACCTCGATTTGTTGGACTCCTTTAACTCGGATCACCCGTAATGATTTTGAAGTGGAATAATAGAACAATAAATAAGAAATAACACAAATCGTATAAGTACAGTATATACTTAAAAAGTCCAACACAACAATAAAAACGTCTAACATCTACAGATAAAGAAAAGAAAATAAAGAAAATCATGTATTGTGCGTCTTGTGCTGAAAAGAACGCGGAATCGCAGAGCACGAAACATTTTCTCATGGTAGAGTTATTAAATTAAACAGCCAAAATTGACCTTTAGTTGGCGAGAAATGGATTGCAATGGAGATTATTTGTATATATATATATATATATATATATATATATATATATATATATATATATATATATAATATGTACGTTCGAATACTGTACATAACAAACATCACAACTTTATAGACAAAAAATTCTCAAGAAATAATTTAAACTGCTGCAAACATTTAGTAGGACCTAATATACTGTATTCGCTATATTTCCAGTTGTTGATTGATACTAATAAATTTGCATACAATATTTACATAGGTTACTTTTAAAAGATGAAGGTTAATCCACAATTTTGTTTTTTTTAATGAAAGTTTTTTTTACAAAAACAATAATATCTCATTATAAAATGATGTGATAGATACGAATATTATTTATAATATACATTTAGTAATAGAATAAATAATAATATTAAGTTACATTTAAAAATGAAAAGGAAGAAAATGTATTGAATGACAGCAAATAACTAAGTGAAGTCATTACTAATACCGCAACCTGGAAAGTTTTTATATTAAATCTGTCAAACAAGTGTGTCATCTTATATGACGAAGGGAGTAGATAATATAATGAAGCAACCAAACAGCACTATAAACATCATCCTTTTACATAAGATACATACGAGGGCCGGAATAGATATTTCTTTTGAATGCAAGGCATCCGATGCCGACGGGCAGGAGATTACTTTGGCCACGTGTCACGATTACTTTGGACTCTTGTGAACCGAGTCTAGAGTGCAATCACCACAGCCATAGTAACACATTTGGATAATCATTATATCTTCGATTGGTTTTCAAAAAAGTGAATTTTTCACCACATAAAGTAAGATGCGATCTTTCTTTAGGAATAAACACATGCCATGCTGTTCCCGCGTACTGATTTGTGAAGACGGAAAAACAAGTTAGAGGGGTAATTGAGTGCTTCATAAAGAAAGTCATAAATAAGTATATATTCATCCCAGCGTCAGAACACACTGTGAAACTATTTTCCTTCCTATTACAGTTTTGCTAAGTAGAGATAAGAATTTTAATTTGATCACACCAGCTTAGTTTATATTGTGCGTAGTGGTCGGTTAATATGGGCCAATAGCCCAGAATTTATTATAAAAGTGCTCTAAATTATCTTCCTACTACGCTAACCTCCATGTGTCACATTCAGCTTCAACATTAATAATAATGTATAAGGCAGTTTACTTCAAACCGTCATAAAATAACCGCTAGTTTGAAAATGCTAACGTACAAATTTCAAATTTGATTTGTATAAGCCTAAATCTTTGCTCTTCATTGACTAGAAAAGCGGGAAAGGAAAGGACACGCTAGAGAAACTTAAGTTCTGAGAAGCCGAGATTGATGTTCCTTCGACTGAAAAGGGGTAAACGTGTAGGGGGGGGGGCAGATCATACCAATAAATAAAAAGAGCTGTGATTGACAGTGTATTTAAATCGAAATTATTATAAATCTGTTAAAAAAATCTCGAGTAGAGATGTTACCTAAAAAGGGAAGTTTAAATTTAAATGGCTAATTTATAAATAAAAAAGTATTTATTAACTATTGTTAAAACAAAAATATCTTGAGACAGAGGGTCGGATGCTAGCTCCAGTGTATAGTGCCAAAGAAGAGGAAGAAACCGAACTAAGGAGCAAGGATAAAACTGAACCCACACTTGAAAGAAATATTCGTAACTGCACTTAAGTACAAATTTAAAACACAAAACGCTAAATTTCCTAGTTATTAAGAAAATATTTCAATATTTATTTTAATAAATTCAATAATAAAGTCATTTATGTATAGAGGAAGTTAAATTGAAAACAAATAGAAAAGGGGTCATTAAATAATTATTTCTCCGTGATACAATTCCAGAGGTAAGAGCTTATCAACGCCCTGAGAAGAATTATAGGTATAGGGTACCTAAATGCTATTTTACTAAATATAATAATACATTGTTTGCCTAAATAATCTGTTCGAATATCAATAAACTTAGTTTTAAATTCTAAAAAAATATTCAACTACTTTTTTATATTCAAATCAAAGTAATATTAATAGACCAATATTAAAGGAATTGTAACCAAGCTTCGTTGCTTTATTTCTGTTATTAATATTGTGCCAATTTTATAAAGGAAGGAGTGAAGATGAATGTGTTTAAGGCGGGTCATAGTGTAAGATAAGATACTTATATATGACAAGTAAATGAATCGAACTGTAGTTATACTGGGGTCCAGCCATTATTAATAATATAAAGACCTATTGATCACAGTTAAAAATAACATAACAAGTAACAAAGGGTATATGTTATATATATATATATATATATATATATATATATATATATATATATATATATATATATATATATATATATATTGTAATCCTTAGATGAATTATTTTTTCTTGTTGAATATGTATGGTGAAATAAAATAATTTTCATAAACAAGAATATACGAGTATTACTTCACTTTATTGTTGATTGAAGCTTTTCGCTAATGTACATTATTAGCATTTTCAAAATGTATAAATCACTGTTCAGTTATGTGACTAGAGTAAGACTGTGATTAGTATTAACAGTCTTACTCTAGTCACATAATTGGACAGTGATTTATAAATTTTGAAAATGCTAATAATGTAAATTAGCGAAAAGCTTCAATCAACAATAAAGTGAAGTAATACTCGTATATTCTTGTTTATGAAAATTATTTTATTTCACCATATATATAACGTCATCCCTGCCTACGTTTGCAGTTTTGTCCCCATATCTCATAACAAAATTAACTTCACGCTACTGCTTTTACCGATATTATTCAATTCACAACCCTTTACCGATTACTATCAGCATAAATAAAAGGTTTTTACATTTCAATCAAAAGGATCAAAAACATATTTCAAGTTACACCTTTAATAATCCTGCTACAGTTGGTGCACGTGTATCTAAGGAAATCCAGTCAAGATATATTCTGAACTCATTTAGAAAGTGATACTACTAAAAAGGTGTCTCTACATTCGGTTGATAACCGCTCATTCAGTCTCTTAAACTGAAATATAATTATTAATATACGCAGATGCAACTAAAAATCAATAGGTGGCGGTAGTCATGCTATGACGTAGGCCTACAGCTGGCACTTAAATTATGTGAAAACATGATTTAACACGGCAATGTTTATATCTGTATAGAAGCTGTTTTAACGCATAAGCTATATTATTTTATTTACTATATTTCTGTACAATATTGAGTTAAAACGATATTGAATTGAAAACGTTTTTAATTTATACGTTAATCAATATATTATTGTATACAATAAATATCATTATATTATTTAAATATAATATTAATAAATTATGTTTTTGTGTGTTAACGTATTATTGAAAGAATTAGATATAGAATCATGGTAAAGTGTTTTGATTTGAGAAACATATGAATTTCATAAAACGATTTCATTTATAGTGGGTATTTGCTATAATTGTTTTTTAAAAATTATAAGAGCATAATAGTACTTTATGAGTTTACTACTTGTAAAACTTATTAAAACACTTCAATAAATAAATAGAGATAAAACCACACTTCGAAATATTTTTCCAATGTAAACAAATCTATTTTCAATAAAAATGATACAACAATTTAGGTTGAATATTTTCCTAACAGGTCTCCTTGGCATTATATCTTCTGATATCGCAGTAACACGTGACGGGTAAGCTAGTTCTAAATAAACATTTTTTTAAAATAACATTTAGAACTATTGGGATATTTTAATCTGAGAACGATTTTTTTAATTCCTTCTATTAGTTCACACTCACCTTATATATATCTTGTCCAAATTTTCAAAAATACGTTTTTATTCATGCATCAAGTTGAAATAAATTCTTTAAAACCTATAGTGGGTAACAATTGACGTTAATAAAGTTAAAAAAAATATTAATTAAATTTAATTTAAAGAACTTGATGTCCCGGTCGGATTCGAAATGAAGAGCTACATGTTTCAAAAGACCACCACGAGATTCGAAAATTAGAAACGAAAAAATGCAAGCTAATATATTTTAACAAACAAAAATATTAGTTCAACCCTTAACACAGTATTTCGAAGAACATGGAACATTGCAAGGAAATTCGCTTTCTATTTTGCCACTTAGTGTTGTGATTCTGTCATCTGTATATACATATTTATATTAATTGTAATTATAAAATAAAAAGTAACTAAAATAAAAATTTTTTTGTCGACCTAATTAGGAATTGACTTTATTACTTTTTTATACTGCTTGTTTAGTTTTGAAAGTATTATTTATTCTTCAATTGTTTTCTATATTACTTGTTAATCTTGAACAGTAATAAATAAATATTTTTTGATAATGAACAAGTAAATGCCATTTTAGTTTTCTATGGCTGAATCATTATACTATAAAATACATTGGGTGTGATTGCTTTAGGCATTGCAAAACAACAACCGAGAACATATTTGTACAAGAGCATTGCAGTACTCCACCACACAAATTGTATCAAACAGCAGGTATTGAATTGTGAAGATCTGTTTTTACTGATACTTATAGGCCAAAAATTGATTATTCGCATAAAAATTTTGTTGCTTTTGCTAGAACAACCGACTTAACAAGGAAACTACATGGCCTAGATAATGCCAACACTGTGAGCGTCGATGCATGTCCCACCTTAAATATGGCTGCAAATTAGTTTATTCACCACTTTAGGCAATAATATGAAGATAGGGGAAACCTATCTGTGCTTTGTCAAAAGCAAGCTGTATAGTTGGAAATGAATAATTCAAACTTTTTGTTTTAAAATTACAGTTATTTTTACTGTCACGGAATGTTTATTGAACAATATTAACCAATCAAAACATTGGCCATCTATTATTATTTATACAGGAATTTTAAAATTATTTCAAACTTTCTATTAAAAAAATATATATATTTGGTAATGAAAATTAAAAACTCGACCTTATCTGTAATTTTTTTACTCCATTGTGACTTTATTAACCGATTTGCACGATGATCGGTCTACCCATAATATCACCATCTAGTTATACGATTCGCTGCTCCAGACATTTTCAACATAACTACTCCATAATTTTTAGCTTGTAGCAAATATGTCTCAGCTTGGTCATGTTTATTTCGTTTCATTTAGTACTCACGTTAGAAAAATCTATCTTTGTTCATTAACCGCTTTAAAAAGTCGAGGATCAAGTCTCTTAGCCTAATATGAAATAGGCTTGGGAGCAATAATACGTCCAGGGCCAAAATATCATTTGGCCCCCAAGGAAATATTTCTGGTGACCCCCCACCAAATCAATCCTACGTGCACCCACTCAACAATACACCAATCAGTAAAGATTTAAACACAAACACACAGTGAGAGACATAAGTGACACTATGGAATACACGTAACCATAATGGTGCTAAACACACAATGAGCGAAGCGACTTGGGACAGAGCAGCGTGACAAGTTCCAATCGTCCAGTCGCTAGTGTCGAAGTTGCATGAAAGGTTGCATCGCTATCTGTGATTTTTTAGTATTAAAAATTCAGTTACACCCAGCTTCATAAAATAGGTTATGTACATGTACATTTTTCAAATTTTGTTGCTTTATTCTTGCTCTCCCCTGGACGCATCGACCGGGGCATTGCATCGGTTGTCACATTCAAGCGAGATGCCTGACGATTACGTCTAACAAATGTATTGCAGAAATCCAACTACAGACTGACACCGTGTATTTGTAAAAAGCCTATTTCCTTATGGTTTTGTTTAACCACTAAGTTTGTTTGATTCCGTAACATAAAATCTGTAATGAATTTAGAAATGGCAAAACATGTTTGTCTCTTAGTTGTAATTTGCTTTTACGAAAAAGGTTTAAGTAGGAGGAAATGAAAAAACCAATTACAGATTTAATAAAAGGTAGATGAAGCCTTACAACTTTCATGAAGTTAGTTGTGGATGGCCGAATTCAAGAAAATATCTCTTAGATCCAAGAATATAAGAAAAGAACTGCGTATGATATTATTCTTGGAGAAGTTTAATGAAATTTTAAAATCCTGATCTTGGCAAGGACGTAACATTTAAGGAGACATATTACTTTTGTTAGAAAAAAACTTCAAGATTTCATAACCTAAAGCGTTTTATTTAATTCTGTCGTATATTGAAATGTAGGTTTCGGTCTATACTCTTGTTTCTCAAAGACTTGTACTGTATATAAAGAATTCTCTCCATAATTAAGAAAAGATTTGGATCTTTTTAGGTTGTAATAAAGCAGGATATAATTTGTTGTTAAACTTTATTGCTCTCTTAAACTAATTGTTTCATATTTGAGTGATGGGAAACGTATTTATAATAGCTTTAGCCCACCTGAACAGAATTTTTAAAAACTATTTTATTAATTATTATTCGTTTATTCAAAAAGTCAGTACATATTTACAAAATTACGATTTTCGTTATTTATTTAAAATTATTTCGAAATTTATTTCGTATTTATTTTTTATTACGTTTGTTACAAACTTTTATAGATTTAAAAATATTTTAAGAGCATATTTTTTCATTGCTAAATTTTGTTTAATGCTTTATATTCTACATTTAGTAATTGCAGTTTTAATAAGATTCACTTTCATAGATCCTTTTCAAATTTTATTTTTGAAAAGAGTTTCGATTTCTTAATAGGTTTAACCATGTAAACATGTCTGTATAATTTGCTTACGATAGATTACGGTATTTCGCTTATGCTGTAGCTATTACAATGTTAGTCCTGTGTTACAGAGTTTGTCCAGTGTTTTTAGATGACATACACAACTGTTACACTGTGAAGAAAAAGTTTGAAAACAGTAAACATGATTAAGGAAGAGAGAGACATGTAGAGTGGTACAACCCATATCAGTGATACGTCAGTGATAATCGATGGTGATTGTAGAGTAATCAGACAGGCTAATGATAGTCAGACGGAGTCTTTTTGGAACTAAACTATTCAACCGAAATTCGGAAATCAGCATTTGTTATTTATGGAAGTAAAATATTCTTTGGGGTTATCATTTATTGTTGTCATTCTTAACAATGAACAATTGTTAGGCTCCTCAAGATAATATTTCTGAAAGTATAACTAACATTTTGTTTCTAAAACATTTGTTTCTAAAAACAAATTCCAGATTTGAAAATTTATCGCCGTTAAACAAAATAAAAATAACATTTTTTTTGGAGTTAATTTACTGTTCCTTGCTAATAATTTTCTAAAGATAAAGTTCATATTTACTGCAGTATTTATGTATTTGCATTCACTAAAAAAAAAAAAATGGTTCCGATACAATTAACAGTATACTATTGGAAAACAAAAGGTTTTTCTAATAAAAATAGACCAACAAAATAATTTAAAATATTTCAGTTGAAATTTAGTTAAATAAACATAAACAATTATATACAAAAATAGCAAACTCTGAAGTATTGCAAAACTGTTTCAAGCTAAATAAAAACACATGTCAAATATTTTTGTTTCAACTTAAATGTTATAATTGGTAAGCCTCAAAAATAAGGGTTCAACAATATGAGAGGAAGTCATAGGTTGTAACATATATTCATAAACTAAGAGGTCATTCTAGATAAAAAACTATCTTTTTAAAACACGTTGAACATATCTTTTATTAATACATTGTGGGCCCGTCCATGATTTACTTTTTTAATAATAATTGCTTTATTTAGAAATAATTATCATGTAATAATACAAAATGAATTGAAATGAAAAATAAACAAATTGGAATTTCTTGTTTACGTGACGGATTGTCTTTGTTCATAGCAATACAGTTACTAATTGAATGGGGATTTGGAAGCAAATAAACACCAAATAAAGCTTATATTTACATTTCATTTTCAATTAAACATTACGTTATTCTATGTTTACGCACGCCACTCGTTGGCTACACTTTACGGGAATAACATTTTGTAATTAGTTTTATTGAGATGAAACAATTTGTTCGTTTGCTAAATTATATTTGCCAACTTGTTAACTAACTTTGTGTGTTTAATAACAGAAATATTTTGCTAGCATTGCTCAAACTAAAATCCTTTACATGATGATTTGTATGAAGGTTATTAAAACCCTTAAATTAATAGATGCAAACAGTTTGTATATCCGATTAATTCGTGATAAATGTAATAAAGTTTAATAGAGATCATTTATGTGCTATTCTATATTACGTTTGTAGATATATTGTATAGGTTTATGATTAAATTAAAATTTTTCAAAGGTTTTTTTTTAATTTACATTTATTTCGTCGCTATAGATCAATTGTGGACAATTAAAATTTGAAGTAACCTTTAAATAGTTTCAAACCATTTTTTTAATTTTTCGATTCCAAACTGAAATACTTGTTTGGAGCTAAAACCATATTTTTTATGTAAGATTTCAACGACAACCACATTAACTAAACATAACAACATCCAACAAACAACTTATAAAATCTCTGATACTACATAAACAATATACAAAATACATTTAGAATGTATTGAATTTCCGAATAAAGTATAATAGGCTACAATAATAGTTTTAAAAATATTTCTGTAAATATATATTATGTAATAAATAAAAAAACTAGACACAATAACTTAAACCCAATTTTGTGAGTTTGGTTTTCATTTTTTCAAGTAATGTCAATGATTTGTTGGTTTTTTAAATGTGTGAAATTATGTGTTGTCGGTTAAAAGTAAACATAATAGATTTTAAACCACTAGAGAGGATTCAAATTTTCAATAAAAACGTACGGCAAAATTTAGAAGCTAATAAACAGTGATTATTTCAAGTTTCAATTGAACATAATAAGCAGCCATATAGGTCTTCGAAATAGGTATTTCTAATACATAATTATAAAAAAATTACTAGTATTTGTTTATGTTAAAATTACCAAATTAATTTTGATATGTTGGCAGGAAAAAATTGTAACTAAAAAAAATGTATTCTTCAAATACAATAGATGTAATCATAACATACTCTGACAAATTTACCCATGCTGGAAAGTATTACCAATCTTATATTCTACATAAATGTAATAACTTTTAAAAAGTCTAATAACTCGTTTTCAGAAATTCAATTCTAGTGGTAGAAAGAAATAATTTGTCAAAATTGTTAGGGTCAATAGCATGTTAAAATTTAGCAAACAATTTAAGAAATGAAATGAAACTATACATTGTATGAAATTTTAAGGCCTACGTTTATAAAATATACAAATCTAATTTTCTCAATTTTTGTTTCAATCCACACTGTAAAATGTTTAAAAGACTCAAGAAGATGTCAAAGCAGTTGTCAGTGGTTCTGTAGGTAATAAATGATCATGCTGTGTGTGACATCTCAGGAATAGTAATTTGTTCCTGGTGCTCAATCGACAGGAAGCTAGGGCACTCGTTGCTAATTGAAGTAGAGTTTTTTCGTGGTTGAGGAAATCAGGATCGACATGAGTTCATCACCATGGAAACATGGTTTTTTTATCATTTCGCTTTAAATTTCAGAAACTATATAAAACAACGTGTTTTTTTTAAAGGAACAAGAACCTAAAAAGCAGAAAGTTTCTTTAACGTTTAAAGGAATTTGTATATTGTTTAAATTGGTCTTCCTTGCAACAATGGAACTTTGGCAACAATATAAATGTCACCATTATTGATTGGCTTGAAGCATTTTAGTTGAAATAAACTTTAGTTATTTAATATATAGGCCTACTCATTTAATAAAAGAAAATTTATTGGAACATTTTAATAAAATCCTAGTAATACTGTATTTTACTGTAGCTCACGTTATTTTTCTCTCCCTAAACTATTTCGATATCCAAAGAATTTAAAGATTAAAATCATTTGTATATATTGTATTGAAAATTAAAATTTACTAAATTCACCATGCATTATAGAGACATGAGAAACTTAGCAGGAAAAATAAATAATATAAGACAGAATTAAAGTAATACGTATACATTATATTTCTATAATCCCCCTGATTTCAAACTTACACATAAAAATAGCCAGATAAGCACAGATTGTATTTCATAAAACCCCCAAAAATGTAAAGGATTCTGTTTTAAATTTTGATTCGAGGAAAATAAAAACTTCCTACATTTTTAAGAGAAATATCAAATAGGGAAGCATAAAAAAACAATTTTTAGTTTCAATTTCAGTCAACTCGATGCACCTAAGTACCATACCTAACAACACAATATAAAGAGTGCAGTGTGAATATTACGATACAGGTATTGACAATAATTGAAAAAAAAAATAATAAATCAAATACAACTAATATCTAACTTACGTAAGGATAAACCAATATGATCATTTCGATGACCCTGTCATCATCAGAGAAGCCTATTAAATTGTAATCTAGGGGGCTCATTACATAAAAATTACATTCCCTCTAGACTGACTCAGGACTATTTTGTAATTCTATTGTATTAAGCTTTTCAGATTGTATTATTACAATATTACCTCCTGATGATGATGATGATGACACGTTTATTGAAATGTACGTACGGCTTTATAGGGGTAACTTTGATATTATTATATTATTAATTTGTGACTAATTTTTGTGATATTGGGGATTATTGTTAATATTTTAAAAATAAATAACAATTAGTTTTTATGGTACAGTTGAACTTAGATTATTAGCGATATATAATATGTTTCAATAGGGTTTTTACTTAATGTTTACAGCTTAGGTAATTTTAAGATTCCCAACAAACCGTGTTGTAAAGGACGTCTGAAGTTGTGGATCAGAATTAGGAAAAACAACCTATTGAAGTCCAACTCTTTAATGTAACGTAGAAAGCCCAAAAAGAATGAACGATCCGAATAGGGTTAGATTTTTTTGAGAGAAGATTGAGAGGGTGAGGGCACCACTTAGTGAGTGCAACATTTTACTGGATTAAAAGCACTCGCTGCTAGTATCTCTGTACTTACCCCAGGGAAATAAACAGTGACCATTTTCACCCCTCATCCCTGAGTAGCGCCATACAAAGATTTGTTATTCTTTTTATTTTAAATTATATTACAACAATCGAATTATGAGACAAATTTTAAAATGAAGGAAATGGTAACATAAATCTATGGATTTCACAGTAACTGATATTTTTTTAAATGATTTGATTTTACATCTAAACATATATACACATATACTTACATTCATATGCATAAACGTGGTTAAAACATATTCAGTATATACTATAGATAGGTAACTAAATATATCGTATAAAACCTCAAACACACTAAAACCCTTTAAGTATAAAATTCAGAACACAAAAATATAGGATGAATATGTTAAACAAGTAATTTCCGGTATAAGTTAGTATAAACATACTATATGTATCATGAAAAGAAGCTGATGCTTTGAATATATATATATATATATATATATATATATATATATATATATTTATTTATTTATTTATTCACGTTCTGGACTCTAGGTGCAGAAGGCTATATTGACTAGTTTTTATTTATGTTTTCCTTTCACCATCAACGTTTCGTCAATTCAGTTTTCATATGGTAATTTTGTATAACATATATAATATTTTATTATTATTATTTGTGCTTAGTTTGTGACACCGTATCTATTCGATAAGATATAATAATGACTAATACAGGTTTTCTATTGTATTATATGAATCTGTTGTTTTAATTTGTCTTGAAATGGCAATAAGATAATGTGAACGGACGAAACGTCGATGATAAATAGCAACATCAAATAAATAGCAACATCAAATAAATAGCAACATCAAATAAATAAGAGTTATTACAGTCTTGTGCAGCTCATTGTGAACTTATATAATGTAACGTATTAGGTTAAATTAAACTTATACAGCATCAGAGTATTTAAGTTTTGTAATTGATGTTTTGAGTTTATAATCTGTAGAGTGTCTGCAATAATGAACGTTGAAAGGCCTTTCCAATAGCAATATTAATCAAGAGCTTGTGAAGTATTTTACAGCTACTTTCTACATCTACCTCTTTCTCTGGTTTCTTACACTTTTACTTGTGGATGATAAAAATGCATCTAACAAATTTTAATAATTACTTTAGCTTTTAACGTACATATCTATTAAGTTTGTTTGTTGTAGCTATTCACATCTATCACTTATAATCAATAGTTGGAGGTTATTTATTTACTTTTCCTATGCATAGGGCATTTCTTATAATATTGTAATTATAAAAAGGGAAAACTCGGGAACGCTGTAATATTGCAGATATATCCAATACTTTCAGGTGTACGTATGTGGTTCCCATGTCAATAACATTTATCTTACATGGAAATAGCTTGAGTTTTAGTTTATTGAAGCAAAGAAGCCTGATCCTTCAAACTCGGGCCATAACGCTGTAATATTGCAGATATATCCAATACTTTCAGGTGTACGTATGTGGTTCCCATGTCAATAACATTTATCTTACATGGAAATAGCTTGAGTTTTAGTTTATTGAAGCAAAGAAGCCTGATCCTTCAAACTCGGGCCATAACGCTGTAATATTGCAGATATATCCAATACTTTCAGGTGTACGTATGTGGTTCCCATGTCAATAACATTTATCTTACATGGAAATAGCTTGAGTTTTAGTTTATTGAAGCAAAGAAGCCTGATCCTTCAAACTCGGGCCATAACGCTGTAATATTGCAGATATATCCAATACTTTCAGGTGTACGTATGTGGTTCCCATGTCAATAACATTTATCTTACATGGAAATAGCTTGAGTTTTAGTTTATTGAAGCAAGGAAGCCTGATCCTTCAAACTCGGGCCATAACGCTGTATGTACGGTATGTTGCTGTAAGATTTGTTTAATAGCTTTCTAAACTATCGTTACAAAAACCTAATACTAAATACTGTCTCTTTATAAAACCGCACCTACTAGCATTATTCGTTTTGGGTAGTAATAAAATAAAGCTAACGATTGCTTGGTAATAAAATATTTCATTTAGGAAGCAGCTCCTTAAAATTGTCATGAATTTGTTATAAGCGTAATGGTTTTTAGGTTTTAAAAATTTCTTTGGCGTTTTAAAACTAAAAAACGATATACGTTATCGTCATAGAGTTTAAATAAAAATGCAACACACACACACACACACACACACACACACAGACAGACAGACACACACAGACACACACACACACACACACACACACACACACACACACACAACACACACACACACACACACACACACACACACACACACACACACACACACACACACACACACACACACACACACACACACACACACACACACACACACACACACACACACACACACATACAACACACAACACACACACACACACACACACACACACACACACACACACACACACACACACACACACACACACACACACACACACACACACACACATACACACTCACACACACACACACACACACACACACACACACACACACACACACACCCACACACACACACACACCCACACACACACACACACACACACACACACACACACACACACACACACACACACACACACACACACACACACACACACACACACACACACACACACACACATACACACTCACACACACCACACACACACATACACACACACATACACACACACACACACACGCACACACACACACACACACACACACACACACATACACACACACACACACACACACACACACACAGACACACACACACACTCAATGGTGCCACTTAGAAGTTCTAACAGGATCCACTATTAAATTTAATTTCGTGGATTTTACTGTCAATAACAATCGGTGAGACTTTTATCTTTCAACTTGAAAAATGTTTGACTTTTCAAATTTTTAATTCAAGTAAAAAGGCAAAAATACTGAGACGTAAAGTTTTGGAACTCATTGAGTTTACTTCTGATGACGTTGTTGATAGAGGTCGATTGTTGTGATATCAGTAAGTCGATTGTTTAAGTTCAAAAGTGAATTTAAATATTTTAACTGTTATGGAACAAAATAAAAAATGAAATTCTTGCTTCAACCCAAAAAAATCTTCTGTATAATATAGATGCTTAGGTTAAAGTAGGCTAATAGTCTATAATAAATACTTTTATAAATCCCTTATACTTTATACATGCAGACCCTGATGGATATGTGTTATTTTACATAATTCTATTGATATTATGAATGTCCATACCAGAATTTATTCCGTTTGACCGAATTCCATTTTCACCAATGCTGTCTCTACGGCTGCTCTCTCCTGTAAATGTAAACATACACTTTAACATACATAAAGCTCTTCGTTCTAAGCATTTAATAGCATCTAATATAAATCTGAATACAAATATTATTTTATGTTCTTGACACAAAATGGACAATGTTATAAACTAGAGTATAAAATTAATCGAAACAAGAAACATGTTTCACGTTTATAACTACTACAAGTCGTATTAAATACAGTAAAAATAAATTAAGGGAAACATACTGAAGGGACATCAGATAGAAACTAAGTGTCAGAACTAACTGATAGAACGGTTATAAAGAAAGATATAAAAAAAATATTCCTTCAACCAACATATAATGCTAACATTGCTGTCCTACAATATTTACAGAATGTTTCTGAATATTTACTAACAATATTTGCTCGCTTCCATAAACCAACAGATTTTTTAAATTGTTTTTGCAAACGGACTCTTGTTTAAATTTAACAGCTTCTGCAAACATTGTTTCTACACTAACGATGTTGATTTATATGATGTTGAGTGTTGTTAGAGGTAGAACAAATATTTACCTAATAGAAGCGGAACAATCGATGTTTGTAACAATCTTTGTTTAGACTTAATATTGATTAGTTGACCTATAAAATGTCAGTTTTAGTTATACAATTTTGATTTTAATGCGTTGTAGTATATATAAACCGATTCAACTCCAACACAAAACTAGGTAAAGGATTTAATGTTTTTATGTTTTCGTGTATCTACGCTATTACACATATGATTATATTATATTGTGTATGTTATATTCCATTACTATGTTAAATCATATGTTATGTTGCATATGTAGCAACAAGGGGAGCAAGTTAATATATAGTTACCATTCTTAAATAAATCTCCTTTAAGACGCCGAAATTATCATTCCACTAATTTAAATTTATACATGAATTCTCACTCCTGTTACTTTAGTAGGTTGCAGGTGTACGTTCCAAATATCCTTTCTTTCCATAGAATCCAATCGCCGTTCTTAATGAGTCTCCTTTAGGACGCCGAAATTATCATTCCTCTAATTTAAATTTATACATGAATTCTCACTCCTGTTACTTTAGTAGGTTGCAGGTGTACGTTCCAAATATCCTTTCTTTCCATAGAATCCAATCGCCATTCTTAATGAGTCTCCTTTAGGACGCCGAAATTATCATTCCACTAATTTAAATTTAATCATGAATTCCCACTCCTGTTACTTTAGTAGGTTGCAGGTGTACGTTCCAAATATCTTTTCTTTCCATAGAATCCAATCGCCATTCTTAATGAGTCTCCTTTAGGACGCCGAAATTATCATTCCACTAATTTAAATTTATAGATGAATTCCCACTCCTGTTACATTAGTAGGTTGGAGGTGTACGTTCCAAATATCCTTTCTTTCCATAGAATCCAATCGCCATTCTTAATAAATCTCCTTCAGGACGCCAAAATTATCATTCCACTAATTTAAATTTATAGATGAATTCCCACTCCTGTTACATTAGTAGGTTGCAGGTGTACGTTCCAAATATCCTTTCTTTCCATAGAATCCAATCGCCATTCTTAATGAATCTCCTTTAGGACGCCGAAATTATCATTCCACTAATTTAAATTTAATTATGAATTCCCACTCCTGTTACTTTAGTAGGTTGCAGGAGTACGTTCCAATTATCATTTCCTTCCACAGATTCCAACCGCTGAGAAAGTAAAGGATTCTTAGCTAACTAACATTCCCCGCAATCGGAAGAGGTGTGTTCCGATATCTCGAATGCTTTACCCATATTTGAAAGCTCTCCCCTCATGGTTACTCATCCCTTCCTTCGTTAGTATCATTTGGATTGATGTTCTGGCACTAATCACTTGCATATTGTTGAGACACAACAAAATATTCGGTTATGAATAACGTCTTACAAAGGTGAACGATGTTAGAACGCATCCAGTTCTTTATTGGTCGAGTGGGTCCCCCCCCCCAAAAAAAACTATGTATTATCATTTCAAGAAACTTTGAGTGCACAGGGAGAATATAAATAGCAAAAAATCCATTTAAAGTACTTTATAGTGTTTACAAACAGATTAATAAACCTACTAACCGTTCATAAATTATGCAGCACAAAAATGATACTTTTTAACCCCCTTCCCTCAGTTATAGGTCTAGATCATTTATTCCTTCCAATTATTAAAATCTTGCTCTAAGAAAGATGACGTTTTCCCAAAATGAAAATTTTCATGTAAATATAATTATTGCAATATAATATAATTGCAGGAATATATATGTACACACACACACACACACACACACACACACACATATATATATATATATATATATATATATATATATATATATATATAACTAAGTCAAAATACAAATACAAGAATTATAATTGAATTGTAAATTCAATTATAATTCTTGTATTTGTATTTTGAATTAGTTCTTTATTAATACACAAGCAGTCAATGTTGAAGCATAACATAAGCAGCATATGTTAAATTAGCAGTCAATGATAAAGGTAAAGATTATGGAAGCGACAATCTATAGGAATTAAAAAAAAAAACATTACATTTACAAAAACATTAACCATTAATGATAACAATACAGATATGAGTACCATTTACTATTGTGATGATGGTAGGGGAAGACGAAATGAAAATGATATTAATGCGTATTTGCATTACAAACCATTGTAACAAAACCAAAAACAACAATAATAGTAAAAGCAACGATATTGATAAAGTCGATGTAACGAAGATATTATTTAAGTCAGCGATATCGATAAAAATTGTAGGTAAAGTAGTGATAATAGGAACCGGTAAGGAAATGAAACTGTGGGGGTAGCAGTAACGATAGGGTCATTAAAAATGTAAATAATAAAAATTAATAAATAATTCTTGTATTTGAATATCCTCATTTGTTTTGATTACCATATATATATTATAAGATTTATTATTGAGTAAATAAATAATTTTATATATTTATTTAATATATATATAGACTTACAGAAAGAGAGAGAGTTTATAAATAAATACATGAATA